>VWZV01007531.1:646-75589 GCA_013397155.1 Irena cyanogastra | reverse complement strand
AAACTAATAAAAAAACCCCAGAAGCAGACATCTAAGTAAGTATGAGAAACACAGTATGTGTTTCTCTGTATGTTTTCTTACTACCTTTCTAATTATCCAATATGATACTTTTTAAAAATAGTCTTGTTAAAAACCTAGCACTCAGTCAATACTGGTAATGTGCTGAGGAATAGACTTCTGTGTGATGTTTGAATTGGCTCCTCAGTGTAATGGGGGAGGGGGAAAAAAGCACTCACAAAATCAATGCAATCACAAAATACAATAATCCCTGTATTAAAGGGATTAAAATTTGGCTAACCAATAGACCGCAAAATGTAACCCATAAATGAAGACTCATGTTCCTGTTGAGGTTGCTTCTAGTTCAGATATTCAGGAATCTGTCCTCGCCCCATTGATCTTCAATACCTTTGTAAATGAACTGGAATAAAATATGGAATCATTGCTTGTAAAATGTGCAGATAATACAAAAACTGGTGGAGAGAGAAGTTACAATGGTCATAGGTCAGTTATAAACCAGGCTGATCTGATTCATATAGTGAAGTTGGCTCATTTGATCAACATGAGGCTGAACATTGCCAAATGCAAGGTCACGCAATGTACAAAGAAAAAATGTAGACTGTGATTACTAGATGAGAGATTGTATCATATAGTGCATTATACTGGAATGGGTTACCACAAATAGTCAAGTAAACATGAGCTTTTCAGGCCATACATCTGCGAATGAGTCCTCCTAGATGTATGGACAATAACCATACAGAATACGGCCGTGGTATGAGGTCTTCACTGTGCATGGAGAATAGTGCTGGAAAATCTGCTTGAAAAGGGGACATTAAGACATCAGAAAGGATTTTAGAAAAAGCCGTAGAAAACTTTCAGAATAGAATTTTTTTCTATTGAAAGACAGCTAAGACACTCCATGTGCTACATTGATCTAAAAAGGTTTAAGAGTCTTCATTATCATCAATGTATCTACATACATACGAGTTTCCTTACTGTGAGTGCCCTGCATTTTATCACGACAAGACACAGAATCCTCATTATTGGATAAAAAACCCAGGGAAATTAATAGTGGGCAAATCTTTAAATTCAATTATGATTTTTAAAATGCAGTTACTTTTGTTTTATTAGTAATTAATCATTTGAGCAACTTGTTCAGACATGGTAAATTTTTCTCACCTGAAATTCTGATATCAAATCACTACCTTTCTGAAATATTTTGTGATTAAACACAAGTTACAGGGATGTTGAACAACATACAGAACAGAAAATTTTGTTAGAAAATCAGATTACTGTAATTCTCCTCTCAGGCCTTTACATATTTTTAATTACTTGGAGTTTTATGCTATGGAGGTTTTTCTTCTATTTTGGGACCAGTGTCATGTGCTGGTACAACAGCCCTGGGATGCTGTGGCTTCCCAATGGAGAGAAATGGAATGCATGCTCAGGAGGGCTGACACTCACCCATTCCTTTTCACTTTACTGCATTTGCATACACAGTCAATTAAGCTTTAAAAATATTGATGGTTTTGAGATGTAAATATATTTAAAATACTAATTTGGCTACTTCTCTGATGTTCATATTTTACATCTATCACACACTAAATGAGAAGTAGTTTCTGAATGGAGCAGAAGAGTTTGTTTGGAAAGGACCATCTAATCCAACTGCCTGGCTGCTCCAGGGAGGAACAAAAGTTAAAGAACAATATTAAAGGTATTGTCCTTTAATTGTCCTAATACAAAGGTATTGTAAAGGTATATCTCTTAAACACTGACAGGCTTTAAGTATCAACCACCTCTCTAGGATGCTGTTCCATTGTTTTATCACTCTCTTGGTAAAGAAAGAGTTCCTAATACCCAGACTAACTTTCTCCTGTCACAACTTTGCACAATTTCCCATCATCCTGTTGCTGAATCCAAGGGCGAAGAGATCTGTACCTCCCTCTCCAGGTCCCTTCTCAAGGACTTGTACAGAGCAATGAGCCTCCTTCTCTCCCAGCCAGACAAACGCAGAGCCCTCAGCCTCTGCTCACAGCATGTGCCTTCCAGCCCTTCCACCAGCTCTGCTGTCCTCCTCTGGACCATTCCAGGACCTGCCCACCCTTCTCAGACTGTGGGGCCCAGCGCTGCACACAGGACTCAGGGTGAGGCTGCACCAACACTGACCTCAAAGAAACGTACAGCCCAAGGTCTATCAGTATAAAGCAAAAAACCTCATTGAATATTTCTGGTCTTTTATGTTCCCTAATGACCTTCAGCACATAGTGGTCAAATGGTCAAATGGCTTTTTCGGACTTGCCTCTTGCTATTAACACAACTGAAAAAGCCTTTCTTCTTTCCAACAAAACACTGGCCTGTTTCAACTCCAGCTGAGCTTTGGCCTTTTTTGCCTTCTACCTGGATATGTGAACCACATCTCTGTAACCTTTCTGCAATGCCTAAATTCTTCCATAGACCATAAAATTTTCCTTTTTTCTGTTGAGTCCCAAGAGTAATTACCTGTTCAGCCAAGCTAGTTTTCTTCCACTCTCTGACTTACAGCAAAATGGGGGTCTGAATCATAGAAGTCTAGAATGGTGAAAGGTGAAATAAAAATTGAAAATTGAAACAGTTGAAATTCTTAAAATCAACAGTTCACCTAACACTATCATGTTCACTACTAAACGATGCCTCCCAAATCCACATGAATTTTGAACATTTCCAAGGATGGTGAATACACCACTCACTGGGCAGCTTGTTCCAGTTCTTTTGATGGTCAGCCTGACCATCCTTTCAGCAAAGAATTTCCTCCTAATATCTAATCTAAACCTCTCTTGGTACAACTTAGACCTGATCATCCTTATCTCCAGGCTAAACAACCCCAGCTCCTCAGGCAATCCTCATCAGACTTGCTCCCCAGACCCTTCACCATCTCCATTGCCTTCCTCTGGACGTGCTCCAGCAGCTCAGTGTCTTTTTTGCCATGAGGGGCTCAGAACTGAAAACAGGATTTGAGGTGCAGTCTCGCCGGTGCGGAAGGACAATCCCTTTCATAGTGCTGCTGGCCACACTATTGCTGATACAGGCCAGGATGCCACTGGCCTTCTTGGCCACTCGGGCATAGGCTGGCTCATGTTCAGTTACTATTAATCAGCACTCCAAGGCCCTTTCCTATGGGACAGCTTTCCAGCCTGAGCGCCCCAAGTCTGTAGCAGAGAGTGGGGTTGTTGTGACCCAAAGGCAGGACACAGCACTTCACCTTAAGAATCTCATACTATTGGCCTCAGCTCATCAATCCAGCCTGTCCAGATCCCTCTGCAGAGCCTTCCTGCTCTCCTGCAGATCAGCTCTCCTGCCTGACTTGGTGTTGTCTTCAGACTGACTGAGGGGAAACTCAGTCAATCCATTATCCAAGTTGCTGATAAAGATCTAAATGGGACTGGCCCCAACACTGAGCCCTGGGGAGCCTCACAGTTGGATGTAGCTCCATTCACCAGCACTCTTCAGCCCCTGAACTACAGACAGCTTTCTACCCAGCTAGGAGCACACTTGTCCAAGCCGGTGGTCAGTGTCTCCAAGAAAATATTTGGTGGACACAGTCAAAGTTCAGTCCAGGCAGACATCCACAGCCTTCTCCTCATCCAGTAGGCAGGTCACCTTGTCACAGAAGGAGATCAGGTTGATCAAACAGGACCTGGCTTTCACAAACCCCTGCTGGCTGATACTCATGTAGCCTGTATATGCAATACAAGGGCCTGATTGTAATCTGCTCCATGACCTTTCCTTGAACTGAGGTCAGATTTAGAGGCCTGTAGCTCCCTGGATCCTTCTCACAATCTCTCTTGTAGATAGGGGTACATTTGCCAAATTACGGTCAGCTGGAATCTCCCAGTTATCCAGGACTGCTGATAAATGACAAAAAGTGTCTTGTTAAGCATTTTCACCATTTGCCTCAGTACCATTGGATGGATCTTGTTCAGTCTTTAAACTTGTGTATGTCTAAGAGGTGGGGCAGGTCATTGACCATTTCCTTCTGCTCTCTATCCTTGTTTTCCAGCTCAGGGGGCTTAGTACCCTGAGGATAATGCACCTTTCTCTTAAAGACTGAGGGAAAGAAGGCACAACAGCCTTTTCCTCATCCTTTGTCACTGTGATTCTCTCTGCATCTAATAAAGAATGGAGATTCTCCTTAATCCTCCTTTTCCTTGTGGTACTCCCAAGTTGTCTGCCCCTTCTTCCAAAGGTGATCTTCTCTCTGTGTTTTTCTCTGAGTTCAAGCCAAAACTCTCTGTTCAATCAGCCTGGTCGTCTTCCTTACCATCTTGTCTTTCAGCATGTGGGAACAATACATTGCTGAGCTCCAGGATATTTTTTTCCAGTGGAATCTGCTGTCAACCATATTAAAGATTTGAGATTTGATAGAAGCTTGAAAAAAAACCCAACCTTTTTTCTTTTCTCTTTCAAAAGAATTTTTTCCCCTCTGTTTAAAGAAGAATTTGGGATTTGGGATTTGGGATTTGGCATTAATATGTGTTATATAAAACCTGTTCTACAGGCTATTTATGTAAGTGTTTTCAGAAATTGCTCAATTATGTCCATTAGGTCTTGAATACAAAACTGAAATATGTAAGTGCCTTAAATGCAACCAGAGGAAATTTCCAAGTCCTTGTGAGTTACCTATAAAGATTCACCCAAGCACTTAGATGCCTATGAGGATATAGGCTTCTTTGAGTCTGGTGGGCTTTTATCTCTCTTTCGCAAACAGTTTTTCTTACCCTGCTGTATGACTCTTTAATGCAGGATGAGTAAGCAATCTCTATGGCCAGGACTAGAAACCTAGGGTGCTCGTGTCTTATAGAAAAATCCCTACATTCTCAGCCTTTATTCT
Organism: Irena cyanogastra; assembly: GCA_013397155.1. NCBI lineage: Eukaryota > Metazoa > Chordata > Aves > Passeriformes > Irenidae > Irena > Irena cyanogastra. The sequence continues at coordinate 70,725 of VWZV01007531.1, read as the reverse complement.
TCCCTGAAAACTGGACTGCCACCGTTTTCTAACTTCTGCAGAAGAGATGGAAGGTGCCTTCCATTCATGTAGGCCACAGAATAATGCCAGGCACCTTTCTAAGAGGCAAGAAAAGTGTTTTGAAAGGCTTCAGGATGAAGGAATTCTAGAAGCCACATTTTACTTTATAGTACCTCAACCACTACTGCTGCTCCCACCATCTTTTCAATGCAAAAAGTGGAATGCTTCCATTTCCAGTCATTCCTCTTTCCATCCTGTTTCCAGAATGAATGGCATGAGAAGCTTTGGCCACTGAATATAGGTGTTGTGTACCCTCTCTGGAACAGGGGAATAAAATAAACCTTGGGTAACTTCCTTGTGTTCTGTGCTTCATGTATTCCCATATATTAACCATGTTAACAGACTGTAATCTAGGGATCTGTCTTTTCCCATATGTTGCACGGGGTGTGTGGATGGCTTGATTTTATGACTTCTTGAACTGAGCAATTAAAGGGGAGAAATGGAAGGGCATACATTTCACTGACAAGTCTTCTATTGTGAATCTTCATGTTTCAAGGCAGTGTATACAGCCCAGACAAGAAGGTCATATTTCTCCTCATTTCGACAGGGCCAAAAAAGGAATTTCAACTGTAAGCTGTTCACCATATAATAAATATAGAAATTAATATCCCGATTAATAGATAATTATTACATCATTCTGGCCGTTTAGAAATCATCTTAAAACTAATAACTTGATGATTGATAACTAATAACTTTATAATGTGTGTGTGTGTATATATATATACATTAAATACGTAAAGATGAAGAAACAGTATGTGTGTAAATAAAATGGCACAGTACAAATAACTGTAAGTTAGAGCCTGGAAATTAAAAACCAAAATTATAGACAGCAAACTCTATAAAACACAGCCAGTAAATTTGGTTTACCACTATTATTGTCAGGATAATGTAACAAACAGATGGATGATTTAATATAATTTGGTTAGCTAATTTTGACAGCTACAAGTGTTAACTTATTTTTATTTTTGATTTTTACTGTGCTTGCTTAGCCCAACTTGCACAATAAAAGCTCAGATCTGCACACAAGTACAGCTGGTGAGATGCTGTTAGCAGAATATCATATAGTCCCAATACAAATAAATTATCTTTTTGTCACCTCCTCAAAAAAAAGTATTTGGGCTTGTCTTATGCTTTTGAAGTTCATAGGAATTATTGAAAGCCACCACATTACTAAGGGCCTAGAGTCAAAATGACATGCAAACCTATGTCCAGCCTAGAATGCTGCTATGCAGGATGTACCAATTAGCTATTAGATGCAATTTTTAAGTCTCCCTGTGGTAAAAAAAAAACCCAAAGCCCAACAACAAGAAAGTAGCCTTCCTTCTGATTAAATACTAAATCTGCATCATTTTCAGGTCAAATTAAACACAGTACAGTATCTCAAAAATATGAGTTAGGGAAGGAAAAGCACCATTATATGACTCATAGAAGCAGGTACCTGCAGTTTCTATTGAGCTGTGTGCAACGTGTGCTATATTATGTGGGAATGTTTCACTTTATCAACACTGGTATTCAACTAGTACTTATTTGAGAACCTATTTAGTAATATTCACCAAAATTGGTTATTAACTTTAGCTGCCACAAGATTATAATTCTTTTTCTTAGAAATAGAACGAATCCATAAAGTATTCTGAAGTAGCTGTTACAACACCAAGCCACTAGAAAAAGCTGTTTGACTTCCCACAATGATTAGGCTCATTACAGCTTATAACTGGAAGAACACTTCTGAGCATTTGGGCTCAAGAAACACAGCTGCCTATATGATAGGAGGTAATTATTCATGCTATTCACAATTTGTAGTACTTCATAGATTTTTGTAATTTTTACTAGAGTCCGAAAAAAAAACCCCAAAACTGAAAATCTGTATATGTATATTTAAATCAAGAGATTTATGTCTACTTGCACCAATAGAACTTTCTTCGATTGGTTCAACCTAAAGAACAAAACAAAGAAAATATTGACATTATGTAGGGGACAGTAGTGTTGCTTTCCTATCGAGTTTTTTTTTTCTCGTTGTTGATTTTTTTTTTTAATTTTAGTAGCAACCTTGCATTAAATTTTAGCCATAAAGAAGCAAGCAAAATGCTTTCATTTTAAAAATATATTTTTCTACCTGGTTCTGTTTTTAGAGTCAAACAGAAGAGAAGGCACCCACTGATTTTAGTTGGATATAGATTTTCAAACCTTCTTAGAGCACAATTAGGAGATTATTGATTGCTTTTTTTAGCAGTTTCTCTTAAGAATTAGTACTTAGTAATATTATCTGGCAGACATTGCAATAATAATTTCCATTAACCAATAAAAGGCAGTAAATATTTAACTTGCAAAATTCTTGGAGCTCTGCAGCACGTACATGGAATGTTGCTTTTTTTTCCATGAAGAAGTGAAAAAATGTTTGATAGTGTCCATTAAAATATATCTATATGTATATTAATATACAGATTACATTTCCAGAGGACATGGGTCTAATGTGTTTTATTTGACCCAGCACTGAAGAAACTATAATCTTCTTTTTATTATGAAAATCTAACAAGAATGAGAGCAAGGCTAATGTTACAGGCAGATGAAAAAAGTAAATCAATTGCTTCATATTAAAGGAAAGAAAATACATAAGTGAGAACCAGGTCCTGCAGGTCTTAAAAGTGAAACTACAGTAAATATAACTGAAAGCACAGGTAAAGAGGGGGGGAAAGTGTTTGCTATGTTGAAAAAATGAACTGCAAAGCAACTTGTGAAATATCCACAGGAATGACAATATTGTATTCATCAAGGACACAGATCTGTTGTTTTTGAGATCAAGAAGAGTTTGAATGATGAATGAATGAAAATATGAGGGTTTTTGATGTTCTCCAGAAGCATGTACCAGAACTGAAACATAGTTTGATTATAAGAGTCATTGTAATTTCAAAAATCCCCAGCAGGCTGAAAGGTGGTTGGGGATGATCAGAAGTCTGGAAGGCAAGATCAGTGAAGGGAGATGATTGAAATATGTGCAGTCTTAAGGCAATAGCTGATCATGAAAAGTTACCAGTATGCATACTGGAGGAGAAACAGATATCAGAGCTACTGGTATAGAGAATTTAGGTGAATTTATGCTTGTGTGTACTCCAGGTGCAGAAGGAAGAAAAAACAGAAACAAAGCATTGTATACCATTCACAGTCCACTGTAGAAGGGATGAGAAGCATTCCTTGGAGGGTGTGCCGAAGAAACAATTAAAAAAATACAGATACAAATAATTTCTTACAGCAGATATGAATTATTATTGCAAATTTGGTTTGATTAGGAAAGAGTAATTATAAAAATACACTAGGAAAAAAATAGAAAAAAACCAGGTTTTAAATAGATTTTAAATACACTGCTGTAGAAAAGTGACATTATGCTCAAGTTCACTATTGCAGTCAGAGGCTTACCACCTAAAATTCTTATATATCACTGTATAATTTACAGTAGTTGTTTTATGCATCATTATCTTAATAGCTATGCCCAGATCATTACAATTTATTGTAGGATAATTTATGCATGTTTCAGTACTGTTTTATGCCTCTACTCATTGCTAGATTAAGAATTAACCCAGCCTGAAATTAGGTTTTGCAGACTCCGTCCTAAAGATAGAAATAGAATGAAAGAATCAACATATAAGTTTCTTTTATTGCAAACATCACTATGACAATGAGCACTGTAACCTATCAGGAGTCAGGCTGACCTAGATGTAAAGTGCTTGGAAAATTGACCTTCAGCTTTTAGTTCAACTATTGCAGATGTGATAGTGCAGGATACTCCCAGTACACTAAATGACTTTCCTGTAATGGAGAAAGAGCAAAATGTGGATCTGTCATCTTCTGAGAACTGTATTGACTTTTCAGACTGGATAACTAGTGAGTGATTGGTGTGAATGGGAGGTCATTGAAAGTCCTTAACTAAAAGAAACCGGTCCGCAGTGATTGTCAATTGACTGTTCATTGACTGAGAAGAAGATACTGTACGGCAACGTTTTAAAAAGTCATCACCCTTATTCTGCCCTTAGCTATACTTGTATAACTCTGGGAATATGCAGATAGTCTCATAATTCTTGAATTACTGTAGTATTTGCTGTTGTAATTTATCATACCTATTTACTTCCCTTCATCAATTTCAGAATATTTTTTCCACACGTAAAAGGTGAATACCAGCCCAAAGGTCCACTTTTGTTATACAGTTGCCAAAAGTTAACACCTGCTTTGGGAATCTTCTTTGTTCTTAATTCTAGACCCAAAAGGCAGAAATTTTTCTATTGATTTCAAAAAGCTGTCCTGTCTCTTCAATACTCGTCTGGATTGCCAACAAAAATTAGCTTGATCATCCTCTTAAATCTAAATACAAATTGAACAAAGTCCTAAAAACGAAGAAGAAATATCCAAGCCACACAAAGCATGTAGCGAGTTTCTGGGTACAGAATATTCTCTATTTTGCACATGCCTCTTAAAAAAATTATAGAAGGCACAATAAATATTTTAGATAATTTGGCTAATATAGATGTTGTATAAACTCAAAGAAGAGTGTAGAAATATTGTTACCAGTGAATAACAATAATTTCATGGGTCACTTCATTAAAGAGAACAAAGTACTGTGCAGTATTTACACTGCAAGCAGTATTTCCTTCCTTACTACCAGAAAGAAGTTAATGCAGCACAGCTTGCCCTGGTATGCCTGAATAATTGTTTCAAGGTAAGGTATTGGAAGGTTAGATCTGATAGATACTACAATTGAACTCAGTCAGAGAGCAGCTAGATGCATTATTGATTATGCATGCGCTTCAGAGTCTTGCAGTTTGCACATCAGCACTTGCACTAAGTAATAAACCTAGAAAAGTCTTAACATATCTTTTTAAACCAGCTAAGCAGAAATCATTTATTCCAGCAATTAAAAATATATATGGTCATGAGGTTACCACAATGAAGGATATTTATTTAGTTCAGTACTTTAAGACTTCTATTAAATATTGCATTCTCAAGATGACCTCTAGCTTCCACTCATTAGATAATATCAGGCATTTTTTATTAGGAATTGATGTGTTTCTTTTGCACATCAGTGCACAGTGGATAATTTAAAAATAAAAAACCACCTTGGTTAAAGGAATAGAGTATGCTATTAGCAGCCTTTGATCTGGGAAAGCTGCCAGTCTAGCTGGTGCTAATTTAGGTAGTATATAAAAGAAAAAGCATATACCTTCACATAAGCACTATTTGCTTCACTTCTCTCAGGATTTTCCTTTTTGAGATGTAGAAATTTTGATTAATGAAATGCTTTCTCTTCACATTTAGTTTCTTAGGGAATAAGATCCTCACGTTGAATTCCTTCATCCCACTATTTCAACTTTTTAAGAAGGCGTTCTTTGTTGTTTGTTTGTTTGTTTTAAATGCACTTCCTGGAAATTACTCTGAGGCAGTTCTTCAGTTGTTATTCTTTTCTCTTCCCCATCACAGACCATTATCTTTTGATGGTGCATACTTAGCCCTGATATGATAGCCATTGCCTAAGCCTAGGGAGTGTACTCTATCCCTTGAGAATAATAGGAGCAGAACCTGAGGAATCCAGGATCTGATGATTTTCAATGAGATGAAGGGACATAAATTCAAGGAGTGTATTTGGATGACGAGCAGATAGTAGAACTAAAAACTAGAATGATAAAGTAGCAAAGATGTGTGATGTTCTCCCTTTTCAGCTGATGCTGAAGCCTTCAGGCAGCTGATTACCATGTAATGCTCCATCACAGAGGTATTAAGGGCTAGATGATCAAAATGTCTGCTGTGGACAAGTCACTGTAAGGATCAGGATAAAGGTATGCTTAGGAAGAAAGTCAGAGGACAGTTCAACCCATTATTTGGTTGCTGTGAGGGCTAGAATTTTGTTATTTGTGAAGCAGATGAAGTCTGAAGTTCACCATAGTCTCAAAAAGGAATTAAATTTGCACCCTCAAAATTGAGATGTCTTAAATGGATCAGTGCTTTTACTCCTGTTTCTTTACTTTATATAAAATAATTTCAACTGTCTCCCAGATATGTTCTTTATTCTCTTCTTCCAATTATTATAGAGGCTGTCCCCAAAATTCAAAGTGCCTTTTTTCCTACTTATCCAAAAAAAAAGCCAGATGGGTAGTGGGATTCCAGGGAAATGTGCTGGTCTGTCACTTGAAAGAGGCCTGTAAGAAGAGAGATTGCAGACGTGTCTTCCATCCTGCCACAAGTGGGAAACAGAGCAGTGGACAAGGAGGAATTGAATATGGATTTGTGTTTGAAATTGAACCAATTAAGAGTTAAGTATTCACTTCAGAACACCCTTCGATAAAGTAAAGGTGTTAGCTGGGCTTTTTTATTATGGGTTGAGCTCTTGCTCCCTTTTGTCAGAACTACAGAAAGCTCCCAAAGATCTCTAATGTTGGCAGGTTTGTGGGGGACAGGAAAGAGAATACATTTGAAGGGACACAACAGATTAGCAAAACAAAAAAATAGAGCATGACAAGAACAAGTCTCCTATAATAGGTATATTTGTATTTCAGACACCTTCTTTGAGGGAACTTTCACAGCAAACGGTACAGCCCAAGACATTTAAACCCTTTGATCATAGCTATAGCCTTGGAATGAGATTTTTCAAAATTTGGTAAGAATTTGGAAAAATTAATGTGTTTTTGGTGCGTATAACTAAAAGAAACATTGCAGTTAATCAACATTGCCTGACATCAGATATCAGTCCAATTAGTTGAGGACTAGGAACAACAACATTATGTCTGTTAGCAGAGACTACTTAATCTTTAAAATGCTTGTTACAAACATTAATTAATTCTGACTATATGTGTTTGTGATGTTTAGATATTGTGTTCCCATGTGAAAGGATTAGCTGAGACAAAAAGAAGGGCTTGACTTTCAAAACTACAAAGCAGCCTAAGACCTAAGACACAGGTTGTCTCTTACTGGGAGCTTGACAAGTGCCTAAATACTTTTAATGCCTTTGATGGTCTAAGGAAACTTTGGAAAATCCCATTTGGTACCATAGGCACTTAGATATTTTTGAAAATCCTGCTTCCTGTGCCTTGCCTAGTCATGTGCCATGTCAGAGGTAGTCAGACTGTGTGCAAAATCCCCTTGGGGCCCCCTGCATGGCAGACCCCTAATAAAAGTTCTGTGCCAGGACTGAGAGACGAACGGAACTTTTTCAATCTTCAGGTTGCTGTTTGTTTTTTATCTTATCAGAAGTTCTGCACGCCGTCTGCGCCTGACTTAGCGCACAAGGAGAAGGCAGCAAAAAAGTCACAAGATGCACAGTTTCAAGGTCTTTTAAAGCTGCTTTGTCCAATTAACTCTTCAAACATACTTTATTTCTACCTTTCTACCAACAACTATTCATTCATCTGCCACGCAATGCTTGTGCTGCGGCTTTCCCCAACCAACCACTCTGTGCCACCAACACAGCAGAAAATGGAGGAGATGAAGAACAGAGAGATCAGACAATGCCCAAAATCCTCCATTTTGTCTTCTAGCTACCTCCATACTAAAAAGCCAAAACTTTAAATTTTTCACCCTCTGATGAACTATACTACTATCTATTTCATACTCTCATAGATTCCAATTAATCCCAAAGTCTTGGAAGTCCTTTTCATGGATGAAAATTAAAAGCAGTGTTTTCCTGGGAATCAGGGTTGTCAGGACAGGCAGGGAAATATCACCTGTGCCCTGGGTTCCAACAGACTGGGGTAGGCGTGTCCCAGAGCACCTGCACTGATGATGTTCCCTAGCATGCCTAGAGATAGGCTGTACGTTTTCCAAGCCTGATACTGCCCTGAATTGTGACACAGAAAGTAGTAGCTCAATTAGGGTCAGCACTGCTACCCTTGGGCTGCATCTACATGATGACTTACACCACATTTTAATTCCAAGAAATTCTTGAGGCATCTGATATTAAAAAAAAAATCTCAAAACCTGCTTTTCTAGAATGTTCACTGGAATGAAATTGCCACTCATACGATAGTGCTGACTTAGGTTTGTCCTGTGTTTCTTTGTACGAAAATAGTGGGACTTCATTTGTTACAGACTAGGAAGAAAACAGCTGCCCCACACACCCTGTTTTCAGTTGCTCTATACCTTATCCACTGTGCCCTGCAGGCCCTGCAATGGACTGCCATTGTCACATACTCAAATGCATTGAATCCTCTTTCTGAGATCCTGTTATGCTAAAATATGTTTTGTGTAATTGTGTTTGATCTCTTCTGCTCTCCAATCCTATCAGAGAGAGTCATGGCTGTTTGAGAAAAACAGGAATGCAAGTAGACTGTAAATACTGGAATATGATGGGCCATCAGGAGCACCTTAGTGCTGCATTGCAGTCCTTAATACACAGATTGCAGTAGTTCTATCCCAGACACTTCTGTGCATCTGTATGGGCAGGGTAGCACAGCTATTTCAAAGGGTGCAGATATCCTCCATATAGTAAATGCTTGAGCCAGAAATGGAATTCTTACTTTTTTTTTTTCCCCCAGAGATTTCTGTTTCAGGAAATAACATGCAAACAATAAGCATCAGAAACGCTCTGCCCAATGTTCAAATGGGAACCAAAGAAGGCAGACAGCTCCTTGAATAACATTTCAACACAGCCTTTGGACAACGTTTAATTCACTCTGTGAAATCCAGCTGGAATCTGTTTGGTGTGCCCCCAAATCAGCTTGATAATGAGCTCATAACAGTTTGTTGATAGCAGACTGGCTGATTCATAAGCTGCTTGTCACTATTTCATAAGTGATATATGAGTCACAGATTTAAATAAATTCAAAATAAGAAATATTGAGGAGCCAATAAATCTGACTATTTCTTATGAATCTATCCAAACATCTCCTGCACTGTCGTTCTGCTTTTTCACATTTTGCTAAGCCCATCTTCTTAGAATTTACTGTATATGCAAAACCAGCAGTGCAAGCAAGATGGTAATCAGAGCATAAAACAGACACATGCACTCTCCTACGTATTAATAAGTTAGTGGGGGTGGGTGGAAAAGAAATGGAAAATAAAACAGGCCTCAGATAATTCCAGAATGACAGAAGTGATGTAATGCTCAAATTATAGTTCTTTGAAGTAGGCTCTGGGTGAACTAAATACATAGCACATGGCGAAAATTATGTGGCAACTGCTGTGGTAGAATTTGTCTTGATTAAGACTCCATATGAAAAGATAAATCTTTCTAAGTAGAAATAGGAGTTCAATGAATTGAAGCCAAAAATTCAGCATGCCATTTGAGTTCAGGAAGTGAAGTAAACATGAGTTTGCATAATGTATTAGAAACCACCGTATTGCATTAGGAAAATTCACAATGTCTATATACTCTTTGAAAATAAGATAGATAACAGCTAAACTTGCTGTTTAAATTTTAAAAAATCAAGATCAGATTTATTCAGACTGTGGTCTTAGCATCCTTAAAACGAATTAAGGCCTTTTTGTTGCTTTGTAAGGCCTGGGTTATTTTTCTGACACAGTTTGTGTCCTCTATATCTAGAATACACAGTACTGGGGGGTCATGTAGAGAAAGAAGTTCCAAACTGGCTTTAGTATGTTTCTGACTTCGTTAACCAAAAAGCATTTTCTTATAAAGTAGAAAAGTGCAAGCCTGAGTATATTAAAATATATTCAACAAGCAGAAACCCTACAATGATTCATTTACATACACTGAAAAGCAAGAACAAAGCTGGCATAACTTCATACCCAAGGCAAGCCTCTGTGCAAAAAGATTTGGAAAATGTTTAATACTAAATGTTTAATACCCATAACATATGCTAATTGATACAGCTATTTTTCCTATCACCTGTTACAAGTATATCTAATAAATGCATCAACACTTTGTACCTGATAATTATATATGTAATAGGAGAGCTGAGGCTAGTCATACATTTTGCAGTCAGTTGTGTGGGCAAATGGAATTGGATTTACCTTGTCACTGCCTCCAGGTCTTGACATTTCTTCCGAAGATTTAAATTTTTTGTGTGTTGATGTAATTCATGGACTCTGGGACTTTTCCATTTTTTTATGGAGTGATTATTCTCCCACCATCAGCTGGTCTAATTTTAATAAAAATAGTTTGTTTTTAATAGTACTGGAAGCACTTCATTGTTGAGATGCATAATTCAAAATATACATTGTTCTGCATCCCCTACAAAGCCAGTAGGCCCATATTCTGCTTATGTATTTTTTTGGTGTTTTAAATCATAGACTTGGCATTGGGGGGAAATACATAGCAAGCAAATATAAGCAAGCTCTTCTGTAGGGTTTTGGGATCTTTCGTGGTCACTTTTTTGCAAACTTGTAAATTTTATACTCCAAACCATTATTAACAAGGGATGACACTGAACAGAGTATTAGAATACACTAGTAAAGATTTGAATTTTGTTTAATTTAGAATATGCAGGGTGTAACTTGTGATGTAAAACAGTGCAGCTCCATTTAATTTGGTTGAGTCACCAAATTTTAAGTGCCTAGTACTATAGTCTTACAGTTTTCACAGAATCACAGAATATCTAAGTTTGGAAGGGACCAGTGGAGCATGCTTCCTATTCAATATTATTCTCTATGTTTGAGTGTGGAGAATTGTTAGGCAGGTGGATGGTTCCAAGGACTTACTGACACTATTACACATGTAATACTAGTCAGTCATGTTTAACAAAATCCACACAATTAGGCATCTCAACCAAACATTTCCCTAGGATTACAATTTTAATGTGGCATTAATGCGTTTATTGTCACAGAGAGAAGAGGCAACCACACCATCACTCCTTAGCATGCAATGGATCATCTTTAGTCATAGGGTGGATTATGGTGATGCCTCCTCTCTCCCTGCTCCTTGGGCCTGCTCTACTACCTCAGTAGCTCCTGAAAAGCCTTGACTGAATAAATTGAGCACTCCTTTCCTGTACTAGGAGTTTTTGGGTGATAAAGGCGAGAACAATTCTGACTGCAGCATCTGCCTGAGCAAGGTGGGGAACAAAGGACAAGCAGTTGACTTTCTTGGTAAATCATTTACCTGAGTCATAGTCTAAGTGAAATGACACCATTGTTACTGGATTTTTTGTAAAAAAACCCAACCCTCCAGTAGTTACTAACCTGAGATACAAATTTATGGGTGACTAAAGCAAATCACCTTGTCATCCTGTGAAGAGCAGTCTTAAGTGAAGCCCTTTGAGTTTTCCTAGGCTACCACTGCCGCACAGTAACTCCAAGTGGGATGATTCTTGGAGCTCACCATCATTCCTGTTTGTGGTACTTGAAAGACCATTCCTGACAGTGAGAAGTAGGCTGATTCTTTCAGGCACAACCCATGCCTGCGGAGAAACACCAAAGGATTTGACATGAGTATTTCACTGAACCTCAGGGAGTTTTTTGATGGGTACCTTTACATGCTTACTCATGTAGATTAATAAATTTCTGTGCCTCTCTGGTGTGTGAATTGATTATGGTATGAACATTGTCACTGTGGATGTATAATCAAGTTGTTGTCATAATCGTAATCCTGTTGAATCACTTCGTAACTATTAAATTAGTCAATGACTAAGTGCTGCTAAACCCTTTTTTAACCTTATATTTTTGCATCCATATCCTTTGCACCTTCAATCTTTTGCAACTCCCCTCTCTATCTAAATCATTCTTAGTTGATTCTAATCAGATTTTCCTATGTGTGCTTCATCTAGGTCATAAGCAATAGAGTGAACTTTTCCACTGAGCTCTGTTAAAGTTTCACTTTCATAAATTTATATCAAAACCTGCTTTTTGCCATTACCCTTGATGGCAATTCCTTAAGCAGCCTAACTGCATATTCATGACAGTAGGCTACCCTTTTACTCATATTCCCCAAATAACAATAAGCCCACCTCTGCAAAGAAGATCAGAACCTTTGGTCAAGCCGTTTAGAAGATGCAGCCAGCCCATTAGTGTGGACTTCGATGCTCTGGGTGTGCCACTATTCATGATCCTCCTCTGCCCCATTCATGGCACTCAGGATGCAGAGGCAATATCCAGCTACATACCCTATTTCTCCTCTAGCTGTGGTCCCAAGGAGGTCCCAATGGCTGGGGCCGTCCATAAGATGACAACATCCTTGGCGTATAATATTATTTTCAGCCAAGATGGAAGAGAAGGATCCCAGGTTTTATGCCCAGGGGTCTTGCACAAACAAAAGAAAATGCTGTTTTGTTTCCAAATGAGCAGCAGCAACAAAGATTAGAGCCCAGTGACCATAGTGGCGTGCTTAATGCGTATGCGTGACAAGAACAATATGCCAGTTCTTAATGAGAAGCAGAAATTTTTGGCTCTGACAGTACTGCAAGGTTTTCAAGTCCTTACAGCCACTTTTAACATGAGAGGCATATGTGATGTTTTTCTTCATCTATAGCTACAAAAGTACACACAGACATCAAAAGTACATGTGAAAAAGGGGAGAAATTATGCATCTATGACAAAACAGACGGTGTGGTGATGACAATTTGTAGGCTACATATTGAATTTATTTAATTTAATAGACAATAGCCTGTCCTAATGTTTTAAGCCAGCAAAGTATTTCCTGGCTCCCAAATGCTAACTAAAATAACTTTTTTCCTTGTTAATTTCCAGTTCTTGGCTGCGCTTTGTGCTAATTTCAAACATATGTCATATACAAAATATGTTAATTTTGAAAGTCAAATCTGGCAGGAGATGATTGTTGAACTGGCATAGAGAGGTTTGGGACAAACAGACTAGCTCAAAGCTGGCAAGATGTATTTACAAACCACAATGTGTATTTTTTAAAATCTTTTCCAGCTATTTCCATGTGTACCCAGGCAGGAATAACAAAGGAAAGACAAATGGTCTGTAAGAATATTTCAATATGAAATGAAAACACCTTTAATTTAGACATCTGCTGCATTTTAATTTATCCCATAAAGTTCAAAAAATTAGAGTTCAGTGTTTTATACAGTTCTTAAATACTATAGATGAAAATTAGGGTAACTGAAATGTGGTGGTGTTTATGACATATATTTACATTTTACTGAAACAACCACTAGTGAAATTGGCCATAGAAAGGCAGATTGTTATGATTTTTGCAAAAATCCTATAGATTACTGTCAGTTCAAAATAGTTGTTTATCACTTGTTTATTATGCTGCTTTACAGAAGTGATGTTTTCTCAAAAATACTCCATGAAATATTCATACCAATTAAAAATAATGTCTCTTCAATATTGACCTCTTTATAAGTTTAATCCAAAACTTACTCAATTTCACAGTCTGTTTACAGTACTTTAGTTTCTTAAAATTTTTTGTACTAAAATATTTATATATATTTTATATATAAAAAGATACATGNATAAGAGTAAAAGCATAAAGAAACAAGATTATAAAATCTAAATTAACTCATTCACAGTGAGAAAACCACACTTTCTGACATTGTAAAAATGGAAAGAGTGAAAACAAATAATTTTTTTATAAACCAAAACTTTTCTCTGTCAGAATATTTTGACTTCATTAAGACTACATTTTTAGGCAACAAACTATTGCATTCTGCAAAACTATTGCTCACCTCTCAATTAAACTAAGTAATGATCTCCTTTGAGAGGCAAGTTATTAATAACTTCTGTAGGTGGGCAATTCCACATTTACTTCTGCTTATAGTAGTTGATATCCTGCTGTCTCAGACAGACATGTAATTTCCAAAAATGCTGCAGAATACACCACTACCGATCTTCTGTCTGAGCAAAAGCAAAAAATACAAAAGAAAGAACTGACAGAAATATTATCAGGCTTCTTTGATGGTTCGTCTGGAAGCTGAGGGAAAACAAGCCCAGGTAATGCTGTGACTTCTAACGTAAAGCAATTTCTGCAAAAATCCTATTGAAAGATGGCAACTGGAGTATAGTTACTTGTCTTGGGAATCTGTACAAAGAATTACCTTGCAATCAGGTACTGTACAATGGTTACTTAGACATCATGCAATGTACAATGAAAATAAGGCTATAGCGTTGGACAATTAAAACAAACAAATAAACAATGTACAAACACCAAACCAAACAAAAAAACCACAAAACAAAAAAATCACTCTAAATAAGCTTTCATATATAAAATGTATGGAATATAGTAGTCTGATTGAGAAGGTCTAAAATATACTTAAGTGCAACTCTGGATCTTTTGAAATTATACCAATAAAAGGTTCTCCCAAAAGACTGATTGTATTCTGTACCTTGAACCAACACCTTAGGTTCTGTACCTTAAGTCTTTTAGACTCCTCTGTGCTCAAGGGAAAGAAATTGACCTCTACATAGGGAGGTTCATCCTGTCTCTCTTGGATTGCTACCCCAGATGCATTAATTCCCTCTGTAGTTTACATTTTATTCTTAGAATATAAAAAGATAAATTAATAAGATAACAAGAAGACAAATAGTCCAAATCAGACATTCACTGCTGAGATAATTAGAATTACTGCAGTCCTGTTCAGAGGAATTGGTCATTTGGAAGTAGGGTAAAAAGACATCTACGTCCAGTATGTAAAATGAGAAAAAAACTTTTCACTTGAACTTTCCTCTCAGGACTCCAGAAAACATTTAAGTGGTTTAACATTGAATTTGTGGATGTGGAAATAGCAATTTTGTGGATAGACCAGTTGTCTTTCTACAGATATTAAAAAGACACTTCGTACTCTTACATAGTCTGCAAAAAATGGCAAGGGATGGCAAAACAGAAAGAGTCAGCAAACAAAGGCATAGAGGCCTACATCATGAGAGCATGGATAATGCCTTTACTGTCCTCAGGCAGGGATTGAAGGAAGTGACAGTCAATACTCAGAACAGGGACAGCTCAGCTATTCTTCTGTTAATTCAATGGAAGTTTTACTTTTTATATAGGATTTATTTTTCTTTACTCAAATTAATTGATCTCTTGTTCTGCAGTTTGCACTCAGAGCTAAACACCAATTAAATCGTATCTTCAGCTAGAGATCCAACTGAAAGTGAAACAAATACAGCTTTCTTTTTGTTTATTAGATGGAAAACACATGAAGCTTGAGAAAAGAATAAGAATTTAGCTAGCCTTGGTGAGCTGATACTTTACAGAAGGAAAAAATATTGCAGAAGTCAGATTTATCAGAGATTAATTGGATTTTAAGCTTCCAGAAATTTTTGGTTATATTTACACCCTTAGATTTGGATAATACGTATCTTCTCACAAATAAATTTCATAAAAGTCATGTTGCCCCAAAGAAAGGGCTGAAGCAGAATTTTTTGTTTACTATGACTTAAAATAAAATCTTGATCCTGTGTGCATTTATTCCAGAAGCTTAACTTTACTCATGGGATTGAAAATACAATGCTTTTTAGACAAAACTGTTCATAAATTCTCATTACTGAGCTTTTTTCATATGCTTACACATTTGCTAAAATCCAACAGTGTGGGATGAAGTTTTACAAACTGAATGTCATTGCAGACTGCTCTCAATAATTTGTTCCTCATAATTTTTCTGAAAGAAGTTCAGAAATTTGCATTATTTCAGAGGAGAGATATTACCTTTTTGCCTTAAAAGAATTGCTAACCTATCCTTTGAGAAGCTCCGTTGTCTGCTTTTTGGGACAGTTACTTGAATCTAGGATTCAAGAAAGTTTGCTATACCATGAAAAAGGGAAACTTGTAGTAGGAGTTTAAAGCAGGATAGGTAAGGATCGCGTATTCCGTTCCAGTTCTGGGACAGCATCGCTGGGTGTTTGACTTCACAATCTTAATGATTTTTTTAATCTCTAATATTGCCGGGGTTTATTAAATACATAGAAAATGGGGTTGTGTTCGACAGTTCCATTAGCAGTTCCTAGAATGTACAGCTGGGTCGCCTGGAAAAGCTAGACCTTTGGGAAATATTGAGTGTGTATCTGCTTACAGATATACAAGATACGATTCTTCCCCAAATCAGTCTTCTTTCAGTAATTTAAATCATTAAATTTAAAATCATCTGTTCATTTCATAGTCATTTGGGACCTTATGAAACATTACCCCTAATGTCACTAAAACCACAAATTTCAATGATAAATACAAATTATTATGTAGCAATAAGAAGATAGTTCATAAAATAAGACATAAGAATTTAGCAGTCTTGTCTTTATTGATTGAAACTCAATGCATTTTTAATCCCCTGTGAATATGTATCAAGATCAGTTAGCATGTGAGAATATAAGGAACAAATTTTTCCATTCCTTGTCAGTACCAACAGTGTTGACAGAAGAGCTTTTTGACAGTGTAGAACAAGTTTTTATTTGGGCAACTTTAAACACATTTAAATGCGCAATAAAATTTTTTATGGACACATTTGACATCAATAGAAAAATATTATAGAGAACAATCAGTGATTCTTTAACTTCAAAGAGGCTTCAAGCAAAGGTGACAGATTTTCTACATACCCTTTTTGCAAAAAAAACACTAGATTAAAACACTAGATTTAAAAAACACTTTCAAAACCACTAGATTAAAATGATAGTGTGTACATTCCTTAAAAAAGTGAAGAAAACAATGTATTCATATAGATTCAATTAGATTGTAAATTGCATGTTTTTAATGGTACAAAACATTTTCCTGTTATAAAGTTCTCACAATATATTGTGCCAGCATTGTATCAAAACAACTTTTACTAGCAAACTTGTGTTGAAAATTTTGACTCTCGGTGTTTCAGAGGACCTAATGAACTTCTGAATAGTGTGCTGTATTTAGCATATTATAAATGCATATTGTATACGATTTTTCAAACTTCATATATACACGTGGTGAATATTAGTTTGTGAATATCTGTGTATGGACAATATCATATACTTTGGCAGTTAGTCTTCTAAACAAAAAAGATGACACTTGCAAAGACCCTTCCTACTTTTATTTTTGCCTTTCTTACTCTTTTTTCTTTGAAGTCTTTATTTTTTTCCCAATTTCTCTATGTCCTTAATCCAGATAATATTATTGTGTCTGATAAGTGGGAAGGGTACAGAAAACTGTCATTTGAAAATTATGAAGATTAAAATTTAGTGGTTTAATTCTTCTTTAGTAAAGGATTTTTTTATTTAATTACAAATATAATTTACTACTTAAAATAAAGTCAAGAATTCTGTCAAAACTTTATTTTAATTAATTTTTTAAATTCGTTTTTCTGTCAGGTTTTGTGTTCATAGGTAGCTTCTATAGCACTTTCAATTAACTATATAGTATGGTTATTCCTTCTGCACAGATTTCAGCTTGCTGTGCTACACAGTAGAATGGTGCTACCTTTACATAGTACCAGTCTAAAATATGTGCTTATATCAATTGATTTCAAGGGAGTCACTGATCATAAGTGGCTTTTATTAAGTGGAACACAGAGAGCAGCAGTGATACTGCCATAGCAGAAGGAGATTTGATCTCAGGTCACAGACCATTCTATTTTAAAGCACATTGTCCAATTCCTGCTAAAATGCCATTTGAACTGTGGAAATTTTGGGAGCAGCAATGACAGAGTAGGTTTGACTTTGAAAATGGTATTGTCTTGGTTCTCTTTTGTCCCAGGAAAAAACCTGGAGATTTTTCAGTCACTTTCTGTATGATTTTACAGCACATGGAGGTATGTTTTTGCCTAAAATTCTGTAATTATGTTCTCGACATGTAAAAATGCTATTTTCTTATAAGAGTGTTACCAACTTTAAGGGAACTAAACAACTGCTTAGAATTATACATGCACTTCAATTTCTGAAGCATCAGGTCCTCAATCCTCTTTAATGTCAGTTAGAGTCTTATACAGAAAAATGTGAAAACAGCCTCATATAGAAGAGTCAAGACTGAAAACTGAAAGATATCTTGCCAATACACTCCGGCTCATTGTTTGTACTTGCTAAATGAAAAAAGACTAAAGAACACCACAGAACAAACAGAAATTTTGAACAAGCCTTATTTTTGAGGACATATTTTGGGTACGCTGACATTAAAATGGTTTTTGATAACAAGTTCAGTTTGGTGGAGCCTTGCTAGTCTGTGAAAAAAGGCTAGCTGAGTTTGAAACAAGCCTACCGTCAGATGCACAGAATGTAATTGCAGGTAGGAGAGCTGGAGTTTGCTCAAGTCTCTTAGTTTCTTAAATAAATGCCTTTAGTTTCTTAAATAAATATATGAAGGTAGAAATTTAATGGATTGTATTTTGTTTATAGGTATAAAGCCACGAAAACTTTACTGAGACCGATACGTTCATACAGCTGGATCTGAGAGAAGAATTTTACTACAGATCCTCTCCATACACCACAACAACTGAAAATGTGTTTTTATTGGATGGGAGGAAATATTTGTGCTGCCAGCTCATATTCACAGTGTTATAAGGTGAACAATGAGAACACCCCCTCCTTACACTCAGAGCAGGGCGTGGCAGCCAGCTGGGTGTCCCTGACACCATGCTTGGTCTGGGGAGCTGGTGCACTTGGGTTTGGACACCACTTAACTGCTATCCTCACACTGCCTTTGCTTTACTTTTGTCCTGAAACCCGAGGTACATGAAATATGTATTATCTGTGAGCTGAATTCTAGGCTGTCATTTTTGAAAACAGTGGCCTTTAGTTAAAGGCTTCCACTTCTCTTCTCCCATGTTTTATATTGTGTTCCACATAGATGGAGTCTGGTGGTAAGTTTCAACAGAGAATTTTTTCGTGCAGTTCTTCCCAGGTTCCCTCCACCTCTGTCATTGTCATCCATGAAAATATATATATGCAAATCAAAACAGTAAATAGCAAACAAACATCTGCAACAATTTAATGTCCCTCATATTTCTTTAATTGATAATAGGATTGCTGAGAGCTTGGAAAATTTGTTTGGTAAACAACTTCAGATTTAAAAACTGGGTGTTCTCATTACAATAAGATATCCAAAATTTCCTAGTTCAGAAAAAATGTTCCCTTCTATTCTTGAAATTAAAAAAAACCTTTGCCTTGTTTCGAGTTTTTAAAAAGACTGTGTTTTGATGCTAATTTCTTGGAGTTCATGTTTTTTACATTTAAAAAATAGGTCATTGCAAAATTAAAATGGAAATTCGGGGTGTTAAACCAAGTTCAGGGTGTTAAACCAAGACACTTCTCAGGCAAATAAGTTGTTTGTTCTTATGTTTAACCTTGAAATAGAATTCTGACATAGTATCTGTGACAACCCACAGCAACCCACTCCTTTAAAGCATTCTGATAAAAGTTTAGCTAGGAATTTCTAAATTTCTGTTGAGGTAAATATAAATATTACATTTTTCTCCTGCAATGTGTTTTAAAAATTATCATCCATATGAAAATTATCACATTTGTCTTATGCATACACTCTGAACCAAATATTTTCCAAGTCTTCCTCTACTGATTCCTTAATATTGTTTTGAATATTTCAGAGGCACTCCTTTGTCCCACAGATCACATTAACATTTTCCACTTCCCATCTGAACACTGAGAATGAGAACTTAAGTAACCTGGATACACACTCTAGCTTCAAGGAGCAATAGCACATGTCCCAGACATCAATAATTTTTAAAAAGCAATAGATTTTGCTTAGCTTTCAGACAAAGTGTGAAACTCCTTGTAAGTCACATTTGTGTCCTGCCACTACAGTGAAGGAAGACTAAATGTTCCATATTGAGCAGCTAATTGAAAAAGAAAGCTTTAAAAGTTTGAGAACAGAGGGGTGAATTTCTGTATGAAATGAGTGTAGTTTACATCTTATTGTGGTTCAGGGTTGCCAGTTTTCAAAGAGAAACACCGTTAGGTGTTCACTGAACTCCATAGAAGTATATGTTTTCTTCAAAGTGAGTGGGAAAGTCTAACTCTCTTGTTATGTGATTCAAGTAAGTGAGTCAAAAGTTAAAAGTTCCAGCTGGTGGGCAGAAGCGTGCTTTTATTATGCTTGTATTCTTCTGACACAATTCTCAGTGCAGTCAGTAAGGGATTTGTATGAAAACCAAAGTCACTAAGTCTAATTTCAAAGTTCTACCTTAAATGGTTTCATATGTTTGCCAGAATCTGGGTTACTTAAGGAATAACTGGAAAGGAAATAATCAAGGACATCATAGCTGTAATCTATTTTCCTTCTTCCTGTCTTCCCTTCCACTTCTGTTGTTGGGATTCATTTTTTTCCTTTTGTGTTCATGCTCTGTAGACTGCTAGTACTGTTTCTTTCATTTTTCTTTCCTCCCAACTTTTTCTGGCTATCATTCTCTGAATTTAATAGTTTCATGTCTTTTCATAGTTCCAAAGTAAAAATCTATGTCTTTAGACATTAATAGAGAAGATGCTACCCTTTGGAAAAAAGTCTGCAGTTTCTCCTTAGTTTTAGATAACCAAAGGATGTCAGAGGGAAGATACAAAAATATTACACAATCTTTCTTGTCCTCTACAGTTTTTACAATATATGCATTTTGATGCATTATACATATGTACTACATAACTATGTACAATTAAAATAGTATTATATTGTTACTTCTATGTATATGTTATTGGTTTTGGTGTGTGGGCTGTTTAAATATAAAGTATACACTTATCAATGTTTACATTGATAACAGTTCTGTGTTTGTCATGGATTTAAGGAGTGGTTATGCTCAAAATTGTGCAGAATCTATTCCTATATTTTTCTAGATCTCAGTTGACAGGGCACACTGAGGGCTTAGTATAGAAGGTCAGAATAACCATAAAAACAGAGTTGAGGGAAATAGTCTTAAGCTATGATAATGTGAAGCTCATTGCTGTTTTTTTGCAGGAAAACCATTTATATGAAGTTCTTACAACTCAGATACTAAAATAAAATAGCAAAATATCTGTTAACTGGGTCATATGCATGATAGTCCAACTGCAGGAACATTTGACCAATGCTTTATAAAATTTTGCACCTTCATTTCCCCCTCTGTGACTATGACATTATTGGATAACACTTTACTAATTGATCTGCTGCTATATCACCATGTAAAATTTTTTGTTGATTTTTTTGGGGGTACCAAAGACAAAAATGTGCACAGGTTTCACCCAGATTGCTGTTTTCAAGTTGTATTTAAGATCAAAGAGATGCAGTATTATGGCTAAATGTACTAAGCATTGCTGCAAAAGCAGGTAGCAGTGAGATAAGAAATCCACAGAAAACTGTTTAAAAAATCTACTGAAATTATCAAGAACCTTAGGGCCCACTTAAATTACAATTTTGAATACTTCTTCTAATCTATTTTTATGTACCTGTATCACAGACCTACTTCAAACATGAATATTTTTATTCAAAAAGCAAAAAATGAAAACAACTAAGATGCAAAATTGAAGTACAAGAAAATTTTGTTTCATGCCATTTGATTTCATTAACTTAATAAAATTGCTCTTGGCTATGAGATATCTTCCATCTAACTTTGTTTGTCTGTGTCACCACCCTGACTGTATTCTGCAATGACACAACTACCTGGATGGTTGTGCACCTGCACTTCAGCAAGGACTTTGACAATGTATCTCATAACAACCTCATATGCAAACTCAGGAAGTGTGGCCTGTACGAGTGGGCAGTAAGATGACTTGAGAACTGTTGGAACAGTAGATCTCAAAGGGTCATAATCAGTGGCACAGGGTCTAGTTGTAAGCCTGTCACTTCCTGGCATGTGTCCCCCAGGAGTTCTATACTGGGCTCAGTGTTTAACTTATTCATTGACAACGTGGACAAAGATACAGAGGCTCCTCAGCAGGTCACTGACAGCACAAAGCTGGGGGCAGTGGCCAATACACCAGAGTGCAGCCCTTCAGAAGGGCCTCAACAGGGTGGAGAGATGGGCAGAGAGGAACCTCCTGAAATTCAGTAAAGGCAAATGCAGGGTCCTGAACTGGGGAGGAATAAGCCCAAGCACCAGCACAGGCTGGGGGCTGACCTGCTGGAAAGCAGCTCTGGGGGCCCTGGTGGACAGCAAGCTGTCCATGAGCCAGCAGTGTGTCCTGGTAGCCAAGAAGGCCAATGGTGCCCTGGGGTGCATTAGGAAGAGCACTGCCAGCAGGATGAGGGAGGTGATCCTGTCCTTCTACTCAGATCTGGTGAGGCACATCTGGAGTGCTGTGTTGGGCTCCTCAGGACAAAAGACACATGGAGCTCCTGGAGGCAGTTCAACATGGGTCCTCAAAAATGGTTGGAGAACCGTAGCGTCTTCTGATGGTTCGGGCTGCAGCAAGGTGGAATTAGGAGGCACCCGAGGCTGCAAACCCCCACGCTACAACAGGGAGTGAGCTCATGTGAAGCCTAGCAGGAGGCACTGTCACAAGAGTTCCGGACAAAAGCCAGGGAAGGACCACTNAGGCCCACTTGCTTTGTTGTTCAGGAGATTTTATCCCCCCAAGGAAAACAAAGGCAAAATGCCCCCGAGCCGATCTCGGGAAGAACTTAAATACATGGCATTATACAGGGGAGGGTGAAAGATACAACCAGTGGGGGGACTTGAGGGGAGGTGCGAGGGGCGACAGGGAACAAATGACAAAAGGCTAAAGGAGGGACAAAACTTAGGGATCCAACCAAGCTTGGGGATTGGGGTGATTGGCATCGAACTTTCCAGAAGGACAGGGGTGTGGAGAGGGTGATAGACAGCCAAAGGGGTACGGACAACTGTGATGGACAGGGACATTTAAGGAAACTCAGGGGAGGAGCAGGGAGACTGACAGGGGGTTTGGCGGGAAAAATTGCAATAAACAAGTGGGGATAAACCATTATGAGGGAAATAAAGAGGGGGGTACAAGGAACAAACCATTAAAACTAACATCAAATAACTGACTAAAACATTAAAACAACAAAAGTGCAACGCCACAGAGAACTGGAGTTGCTCGGGTATGAGGAAAGTCTGAAGGAGCTGGACCTGTTCAACCTTGAGAAGATAAGACTGAGAGGGGATCTTGTCAATGTAAGCAAAATCTGAAGGGATGCTCTTCTTGGTGGTGCTGAGCAATAGGACAAAAGGCAATGGATAGAAACTGATGCGTAGGAAGTTCCACCTATATATGAGGAAGAACTTCTTAACTTTGCATGGTCACAGATTGCTCAGAGAGGTTATGGGGACTCCCTCACTAGAGGTACTCAAAAACTGTCAGGACACAACGCTGTGCAATGTGCTCTGGCACGACCCTGTTTGAGCAGGGAGTTTGGACCAGATGTCACCCTACAGTCCCTTCAAAACTGACTGATTCTGTGATTCTGTCTGCCTCTAATAATCAGCATAAAAAATTGTTACAACTTCTAAAAGGAAGAAATCACCGCATACTTTGTATATGTTGCTAATAATATTAGCTTCAAATTATAGTAAATAAGAGAGAAAAAGTATCCTGTGACTAAAAGTTTACATCTTGTTATTTTATATTTATGCACCACATGTGAAGCACTTTTCAAGGAAGAAAATCTTTTAAAGAAGCATAATTTTCTGTGTTCTGATTACAGTGCGTTTCATACACAAGAAAAGATGCGATCAGATCAAAATTCGGTGGAATCTTTCACCCTTTCTGATCACAGTTCTTATCTGTCATAAAGTTATAAGAATTGTTGAAAGAGAGCTTTGTCTACTTGTAACAAGTTAAGAAGAAAAAGAAGAAGGAAAAAAGAGCATTAACATTGCCAGCTATAGCAAAAATAAGAGGGCACGGTGTTGCTCACATAATATTTTTTCTTCTTTTTTTTTTTTTTTACCCATGGAAATGGATACTGAAATCTCCTGGAATTATAGTGTAAAAGCCAATCTACATGCCTGAGCAAATTTAGATTCTGGCTTGTTTTACAAAACAACACAGAAAAAAAGGATATGTATACTTTATTACTCAGCAGTGAATGGAGGGAGGCAGGGTAACCCTTATGCAGCAGATTAGACAGAAGACAGTTGATCAGTTTGTGAGTCACCAAACTTGAGATGATGGATACTTACATTAGTGGGAAGCAACTTTTTAGGCCTCCTGCATGCTGACTGGTTTTGTCTTACATGTGCTTGTAACACTGTGTGTGTTCAACAGAGTTCATATGGATAGATAAATAGTTCTTTTTTTGATATTTTCTACCATAAATCACTTTTTATAAAGCATTTGTTTGAAGAACCATCACTTTGTTATTTTGAATTGCAACTATCTCAATTGTCTCACCAGAAAAAGAGAAGACGTTGTGTATTTTACAATACTCTGGAAGATAGGTAATTTTGCCTACTCCAGGGAAGTTCCATGTACAGATCAAAACTTCTGAAAGGAATAAAGAGGACTGGGAGAGGTTTTTTTTTTGTTGTTGTTGGAGGTGAGAGCTCTCTGGTACACTAATTCCTGTTCAGCTCCAGGGAAATGACAGTAATGTTCTTTGAAAGGAAGGTAATATCAGGACCGAGTGGAAGAGAGTACAACTGTGTCATGTTTTGTTCTTCCTGTTTCGGATCCCATAACCAAAAGTTAAAACAAAGTATTGTTCTAGGTGGATATTCAACTGCTGTAATACTGCAGTATTTTGAACTGCTGACCTCTGTGGAGACCATACCTTTCACAATCTCTGTCTCCATGTGGAGTTGGGAAGTCATGTTTTCTTTCCTTCACAGCTGTGCACTTATCTTCTCTCATACTCTTTAAAGACGTGATGGACTAGACAGACAATAATAGGCAAAAGCATCATCACTTCAAGCTGAATTTGGGTTAATACTTCAGTTACCCAGACAAACCTTTGAAGGGTTTGGTTTAGGATGTTGTCAAAGTGAAACATTAGCAATAGATGGCTTAAAGAGGCAGTAGTGTTTTGACCCGAACTAGAGCGGCTGGACTCTAGGCATCCACCAAAATCTCTCTGTCCCTCCTCTCCTCAGCTGGACAGGGAGAGAAAATGTAGGGACTATGAGTTGAGATAAAGGCTGGGAGAGATCACTCACCAAATACAATGACAGTCAAAACAGGCTGGAAGTAGATATATTAATTGAATTTCTAATAACATCAGAGCAGAATAATGAGAAGTAAAAACAGACCTTAAAAACACCTTCCCCCCACTCCCCTCTCCTTCCCAGCTCTACCTCTTTCCCCAGTGGTGCAGAGAGGTGGGAAATGGGGCTTATGATCAGTTCATTACACATTGTTTCTCCCCACTGCATTGGGAGAGGAATCCTTTCCCTCCTCGAGCATGGGGTCCCTCAGACAGGAGACAGTTTTGCATTAACTTCTCCAATGTGAGTCCATCCAACAGGCAACAGCTCTTCACAAACTTCTTTACTTCAACATGGGTCACTCTTCCACAGGGTGCAATCCTTCAAGGTACAGACTGCTCCTTTGTAGGTTGCTCACAGGGTCACAGATCCTGCCAGCAAACCTGTTCCAGCGTGGACTCCTCTCTCCACAGGTTGGCAAGTCCCAGCCAGGAGTCTGTTTCAGCACAGATTTCCCACAGGATCTCAACCTCCTCTGAGACATCCACCTGCTCCTGCCTAGGGCTCCTCCATGGGCTGCAGGTGGATTTCTGCATCCTATAGTCCTCCATAGGCTGCAGGGGCACAGTCATTTCACCATGGTGAAACGGAGCCTCAGCTCCTTCTTCACTGACCTCGGTGTCTTCAAGGTTGTTCTTCTTACGTGTTTTCATCCCACTCTTCTCTGGCTGCAATTATATCTGAGCAATAACAGGGGGTTGTGTTGTCTTTCTTAAATATGTTACCACAGAGGAGTTATCGCCATTTCTGTTTGGCCCAGCCTTTGCCAGAGGAATGTCCACCTTTGGAGCTGTCAGGGAGGAACCTTCTGGAATCTCTTACAGAAGCCACCCCTGCAGTCCCATATTACCAAATCTTGGCCATGCCCAATCCCAATACAGAGATTCAAGTTTACGCTTAATTTTCAGCTTATTGATTTGGATACCAAGACTGAGATATTTGATTATGCAGGTATTCTGCATGGAATTTTACAAATGTTAAAAAAGTCTGGTATTACAGTGTTGATACGTTTGAATTTATGTTATGTGATCCCCTCCTGGGATCACTGGTATGTCATTTTGATGAAATCAAATTCTACATTGTTTTACTTGTCCAACAAACATCTTTTGCAGTTGTTTTGCTGTTTGGGTTTTTTATAAATAATTTTTCATTATTTTCTTGGAAACCAATTGCTATCATTTACTTTAAGACGACAAGTCTAAACGTTTTAAACATGCTGCATCAGTACATGTGTTTGTTTTTCCTCAACAGTACAAATCACTCAGACTAGTTTGTGTGAGATGATTACACCAGAGTTTCAAACACAAGAAGGTCTACAATATGTCTACCATATTTCAAATAAAAGGTGGGAGGCATGAATTTATAATTTTAGATGTTGCTGAAACACATTACAGTAAGCAGAACTGCAAGGAACTGCAAAATGATTAACTGACATTGGGAAGTATGACATTTATTTAAATCTAGTACTGCATTCACAGTTGCCTTGCACAGGGACTTTGATGCATATGCCAAGGTTATAATAATAATACTCTTAAGGTCCATTTAGTGCAAGGCTGAGAGTCATAGTTCCTGTTCAGTTTACATCAAACTCAGTTTTTCTACTAGCAATGAGAAAATTGATGTTGCTGACACTATAAATAGAGAGTCCTGCTAATTGCTTGCAGGCATTTTCATCAGTCTTCTTTTACAGTAGAGAGGCTGTTCGAAGACTGGCAGTCTTGGGCTGTGAACACATAAATATAAAACTTGGTATATGCAACAGGTGCTCTAAGTTAGGAGGAATAAATGCAACTGTATACCAGCATGGAACAAATTCTGAAAATGTTACATGGTGTGCGAAATGTCGGTAGTAGATTATTTGTTATCCTTGCTCAGAGGGTGAGACTGACACTCATTTCCTGTTCGATCCATACCAGATTAAATTGCCTTGAAAATCCCAGAAATTCATGAATGTAAAGAAGAAAGACATCAGGGTAATGAATCCAGAACTGCAATGATTTAAATATTGCTTTATTTTATATTGCTTACCCTTCTCTTAGGATACTCCAAAACAAATTCTACTTAAAGATTCTTGGGTTTATAGATAACTAATTGGACATATTTCATTATTTTTTGACTTGTAACTTTTAACACTAGGTTTTTGAACTTTTATTCATGCACATAGAAGGCTAGTAACCAGTTTATTTTTAAGCTATGGTTCTAATATAACAGCTATTTCTAGCATTATATATGAATCTGGTGTTTAAAAGAACCCCGGTGTATTTAAGCACTAGGGATGGACATGATGAACTCACAGTACGTTAACAACGAGCTGGCAATGCCATGCATACATGACCTGCAGCCCTGGACTGCAAAGCCATATGGACAAAACCACAGGTGTGTGGTAGCTGGTAGCTTACCAGAGCTAATATGTCAATGGGTTACTGCGAGCCACAAAGTGCTTAGGGTCCTCCTGACACCACCTGTGAGCACATTCCCAATGACAGCTCCCCACCTCTAAACCTCTGCCTCTGGCATGAATACTCATGCAATGTTGGTATCATCTGAATCAAATCCATACTCCTTTTGCTGAAAACTTATGTTTTCTTTACTGCCATTCACTTTTTTTAAAACAGTGACTGGTCGCACATGCAGTAAATATTTTCATCCTCTTTGTAGTATGTAGGGAGAATATTATTATAGACTCACAGAGCCATTAAGGTTGGAAAAGACCTTCAAGATCATTGAATCCAACCCTTGACCAAACATCACCATGTCAACCAAACTGACCAAACTGTGGTCATTTCTTGAACACTTCCAGGGATAGTGACGTCATCACCTCCTGGGGAAGCCCACGGCAGTCCTTAATCTTCTCCTAATCCTTAATCCTTCTTTTTCAGTGAAGAAATTTTTCCTGATGTCCTCCCTAACCTCCCCGGCACAGAATGAGGCCATTTCCTTTTGTCCTGTCGCTGATTGCCTGGGAGAAGAGGCTAATCCCTATCTTGCCACACCCTCCTTTCAGGTACTTGGAAAAAGCCATAAGGTCTCCCCCACTCTTCTCTTCTTCAAGCTGAACACCACCATCTCTGTCAGCCATTCCTCATGTGACTTGTGCTCCAGACTCTCAAACAAATCTTTTGACCTTCTCTGGACACATTCCAGCACCTCAATGTCTTTCTTGAACTGAGCGACCCAGAACTGAATACAGGACTTGGGGGTGCTGAATACAGAGGGACAATCACTGCCCTGGGCTTTGTGGCCATAACTGCTTCTGACATGAGCCAGGAAGCCATGGCCATAACTGCTTCTGACANTATTATAGACTCACAGAGCCATTAAGGTTGGAAAAGACCTTCAAGATCATTGAATCCAACCCTTGACCAAACATCACCATGTCAACCAAACTGACCAAACTGTGGTCATTTCTTGAACACTTCCAGGGATAGTGACGTCATCACCTCCTGGGGAAGCCCACGGCAGTCCTTAATCTTCTCCTAATCCTTAATCCTTCTTTTTCAGTGAAGAAATTTTTCCTGATGTCCTCCCTAACCTCCCCGGCACAGAATGAGGCCATTTCCTTTTGTCCTGTCGCTGATTGCCTGGGAGAAGAGGCTAATCCCTATCTTGCCACACCCTCCTTTCAGGTACTTGGAAAAAGCCATAAGGTCTCCCCCACTCTTCTCTTCTTCAAGCTGAACACCACCATCTCTGTCAGCCATTCCTCATGTGACTTGTGCTCCAGACTCTCAAACAAATCTTTTGACCTTCTCTGGACACATTCCAGCACCTCAATGTCTTTCTTGAACTGAGCGACCCAGAACTGAATACAGGACTTGGGGGTGCTGAATACAGAGGGACAATCACTGCCCTGGGCTTTGTGGCCATAACTGCTTCTGACATGAGCCAGGAAGCCATGGCCATAACTGCTTCTGACATGGCCTTCTTGGGCACCTGGGCACGTGCTGGCTCATGTTCAGCTGCCGTAAACCAGCACCCCCAGGTCCTCTTCCTCCAGGAAGCTTTCCAGCCACTCTGTCCCCATTCTGTGGTCCAGCTTGGGGCTATTGTGACCCGAGGCAGGACATGGAAGTTCATGTTGTTGAACCTCATACCACTGGTCTTGGCCCATCAATCTAGCCTGTACAGATTCCTATGTACACCCCTCCCACCTTTCAGCAGATGAACACTCTAACTTGCACTCTAATTGCACTGTAGCTGCCCACTGTGGATGCATCCAACTATTGTACATTTCCTTCATTGTGTTTGTAAGTTCTGTTTTCTTAAGCCTGCCTACCTACAGAATACTAAGTGGATTTCAAAGTGGGATTAATTTGTAGGTTTAGTAGCCCAATCAGTAGCAATCATCAATAATTCTTTCTCTACCATGAACCAAAAGGGTGGAGAACTTGTGACCCAGAGATTGAATACAGTCCATGCCAGTATTTCCTCAGGCTCATTGCCACTTCCTTTTGTGTATATTTATTGGCTATTACTAGAGAATGTGCTAGTGACTGTAAAATATATTTGAAAGGCTTATTTGTCCCTGAGCAGAGAGAGAGCTCCACTCCACAACCACCAGCAATGTCAAAATAAGTATCAAAGATGAAATGAACAGTTGAAAAAAAAAATTCAATTAGTAGACGAGGATCAAATTACAGTGAACTTCCCTCCTGGGTTCACTACCCATAATAATGACTTTATTTAGAACTAAATTACTGAAAAGTGTCACTTTAAAATGTGCCCTGTATCTATCTCACTGTCAAGTTGAAGTAGATGCTTTGTGAAATGATAGGATGGTTGAAGTGGATGTATTTCAGAGTTAAGTTAAGCCTTAAATATTCTTTATAAACTAGACATTTAAACTGGTGAGGCAGCTTCCAATCTGAATATATTCTTAAAAGTCTCACAACATATTTTCAGGGGAAGCAGTACCCTCCCAGAGGGACAATGCGGTTTGAGGCTCGCCTGGACTTTGTCTCTGAGCCAGGAAACTATGCATATTTTACAACTGCAAGCAACTTCACAGAGATTCTTCTTGTGGATGTGCCTATGTGATTCTTTCTTACACAAACCTTTCTGTTTTGTTCTTTAAAGAAACCCAGTCTGCCAGCTGGGTTCCTCAGAACAGCTTTGGCAATATATTGTGACCAGTGTGTGAGTGCTTTCCTTCACTTGTGGCACTACTTCATAAGGCAAATAGGCTCAACTGCAGATAATTTTTGTGTTTTATTGTAAAAGTTCTTTGAAACATCAATGACATTGTCTGTAAAAGACCACAGGCTGGCATTTTTCCAGGCAGTATTTTGATCTAGTGCAGAGTAAGCTAAATTTAAAGGAAGAAAAAAACATAAATTCAGGTTGCTACTATTTGCCTAGGCATCTAAGCATGACTTGCCCTGTTCTATCAGTCCTGTTAAAGTGTCGTATTAATTTTTCCTACTTTCTCCTGGTTACCAATTTGTACACGTTCCTTTGTGAAAATGTTAAGAGATGTCCATAATAGAATAATGCCAAGAATAACATAAACATGCCACTTGACTTCTTTTTTTTTTACACAGAATTAAACAGGAGTAGGGTGGACTTTCTTTTTCTCTTAATTCTTCTGTAATTCCCACATACCTACTCTTACATTAGAAAATGTGTACTGAAATAAAATTAATACTTGATTTTTACTCAGCATATAAAATAGACAGGCTATCATTTCCAAATAAATGTTCCATGGAAACGTGGAAGAACAACCCACATATTTCAGTCTTTGGCTTAATCTTTCCCATTTTATCTTGATCCGTCTGCATGCTGTTTTACTAGCCAATGACCCTGAGAGAGAGAAGCAAAGCTTAAGGCATTTTCAATTTTGTTTTTGGAAAGATTGTAAAGATTGGTGAGATAATTGCTTGCCTAAGGTATAATGCATAGAATCATATAATCATAGAATGGTTTGGGTTAGAAGGCACCTTAAAGATCATTTAGCTCCAACAGGCTTGCTGTGGGTAGGAACATATTTCGCTAGATCAGGTTTCTCAGAGACCTATTCAATCCAGCCTTGAATACTTCAAGGGATGTGGCGTCCCATATTTATTCAGTGGGTATGGATGAGGCATTGTCCTGATTACACAGAAGAGGCAGAGTTTAGTGCCATGTGGTCACCATAGTGCCTCTGTCTGGGGAAACCACATGGACCTGAAGGAGCTGTCGGTCATCTTGGTTCTGTTCCCAGTGGTGAATACCTTTTGGATGGTAAAATACCTTTCGTTGTATATATATATATGTATACTTTTTTCTATTAATATTGCTGCTGTAATTGTGTGTGTCTTATTCCATTGCTTTTGGTAAATTTCTATCTCAATCTATAGTCTCCGCTTTTTTTTCCCTCCCTTACTAGAAGGGGCAGGGGAAGGAGATGGCTTATTTGGAGTTTGATTTCCCACTGATGTTAAAACCAGCACAGGCATCCTTATCCAATTCATTGAGTTCAATTAAGAACAAGATTAAAAAGAGCAAGAAGTGCTGTGCTACTTTTAATTGTATACCTCATGTTTATCTTTTTAAAAGTCTACAAATCCAAGATGACATGTCTTTGCTATGAATAACATTGTGTCCAGTGTTTTACAATAATCACTTTGACTTGCATCAGGCCTTGGGCATTTAGAAAAATTAACAAAACACTTTGATATCTCTCTGCTTGAACATCTAGGCCCTAAGATTCAGGAGATTTATTCCAGTAGGCGTATTTATGGCTCATCTTCTACTATCCCACTGAGGCGAGTTCGCATAGCCTTTTTCATCTTTATTTCTGGACCTTAGTAAGACTATTTCTCACCTCCAGAATGGACTCAGAGCTCTGTCTTTAACCCCAGTCGCACTGTGAAGACCAAATAAAGGAAGGTTGTCAGATCAGGAGACTCAGGATTTGGGGAACTGCTAAGTAGCATTATGATAGAAGTGAGCTCTAAGCCAGGGACAGCAGCAACAGGGTGGCGAGAGCAGAGCAGCGCACACAACAGGCGAGCTGACTCAGCAGAGGAGTTGCCTTTGCTGTACTTAGCACTGTGATTGACAAACGTAAACAAGCTCTCATTTGTAGCTGCTCTGTGGTTGCTGCTCACACACAGATAGCTCTTTGCAGCTGCAGAGTAATTCAGTTCAGCTTGACTGGGCTAAATCAGCTTAGACCACATCTTGTTTGCATGGGCTGACAGCAGGTAGAAAGGTGGCTGTCGTGGCTTGGCTGGTATAAACCTTGCATTTTCCCACCCCTCACTTCTCAACATGTACTGAACACTGGTATATTTTCATGTGATTTTTCTCTAGCAAGTTCTTTTTTACTAGCTTTTTTGATTTGTACACAGACATCTTCTACAACTATTGCCTTGATGCAGCATTGCACAAGATTTGACTAATTCAAATACAACTACCATTTTCTCACTTTAGTGAATGCATTCAGCTTTATAATATCTAATAGAATATCTAATTTGAAATATATACTGGAAGAAAAGGAAAGGGAAGATAAAAACATATAGAGGAGAGGCAAGTGAGAGCAGAAATCTAACAAAAATTGTTTGTTGTCTCAATTTGGAAAAATTAAATTAGTGAGAAATATTTTCAGCATATTCAGATATGCTGAGCAGAATAAAGCAAATAATGAGAAGGCCAATACAAGAATGATATTTGAATATAAAACCTAAAGAACTTCGAATAAATTAAAAGCAAGTTAAATATGTATATTTCAGTATAGTTTTTGGTGGTACTTTTGTATGCTGAGGAACTCATTCCCACCAGAATTTACTTGTGAAATAAGTATTTGTAGAAATTTGCACTGGATTTAGACTAGCTTTGGTAAAATTACTGGAAAAATCATCACAGGAATAACAATCACAGGAATATCATCTTCATGTTTTAAAATAAAATCTGAGCACTTCACCTGTGGAAAACACCTTTTTGTGTGGTAAACTACTGCAAAACATAATCTTTTGTAACGTGCATACCTTTCCCTCAGATATGCATAAATAGTTTGAGATCACCGAATCACATGAACCACTGTTTTTAAGGTTGTTAGTAGATTTAATGTTTCTAAATTATTGAAGTAAGAGAAAGCTGATGGTAAAGCCCATGACAGCCAGCAAAATCATTGATTAAAATATTTAATCAGCTTATGTGCAAGACAGAACTCTAGATGGAGCAGTTCCCTTTGTTTGAACTTTGTTTGCTGGGCTGATAATGATTTCACTAAGTTAGTAACTATTAGACAAGTAACTGGCCTAAATGTGATAATACAGTCCTGTTGAAACATTCAAACTCAGATTGGATTTCCTAAATAAGAAGCTTGTACGTTAGTATAGGAGGAAAACTTGAAGTGAGTGTTCCTGTGCCTAAATTTATTCAAAAGGTATTTTATGAAACAACAGAATTGTGTAGTGCAGCAAAAAAAAATGAAGAACTTCATATCAACCTACTTGAATATTATTTGCTCTAATGGCAAACTAACATTTGAAAAGAAGAAAGATAAAAAAGGTCTACCAAAATAGGGGATTTATGGGAACTAAAGTGTTGTGTCATGTGACAGTGTTACCAGATTAATTTCAAGTGCCTCAGATCTCTGCATGTTGTGCCATTTAGACAAAAGCTTCATGTAGTGAATTTTCAGTCCTATCTCATGGGAGAAAGATGGAGGGTTGCCAGTGGCCAGGCTTTCCCTTCTAAGTCCTTGCTCACAATCAAGATAGCCAGGAAAATATAGCCAGTTATCTCAGAGTACTCTGCTTGGACTTCTGGAGCCACCACAAAGAGCATGCCCAGTTGCTTTGCTCCATGAATATTACCAGTGTTCCCTCGCCTGTGCTTCTCTAAAACTTTCTCAGACAGTGCACCTCCCTAACATGCTTCCAGAGAAGTAGCTCCATTCATCTAGTGTGTTTGTTCCCCCTCAATATCTGTAATGGTAAAATCATCACTGAATTAAAGATACAAACTACGAAAAGAACCAAAATAAAAACAAAACAACAACAATAAAAACCAAACACACACACAAAATAACAAAAAAACCCCAACAAAACCAAAAACACCCCAAAAACCCCACCAAATGAAACCAAAACAAAACCAAACTCAAAACCAAGAAAGAAGACTAACCTCCTCTGGTCAGATTGCCTCTGCTCTCCTTGCAAAGCAGATGCCAAAGAGTAAATTCCACTTAAGTTCCTTTTCCTAGTTAAACATGTCTCCCAGAAAACTAAGTGCAAAAGAAATGACCTTTCATACCTGATCTCCCAAGCCAGAGCTGATGCTTGAGGTAAAGATCTTCACATTACCATAATTCTCTTTCTCTTCAGAATGAAATTTCAAGGAAAGCAGCTATTGGAGTCTTGCATTTTGTTAATAGTCATTCCTCATTTTGAAACTAACCTCAAGCTATAAGAGCAAAATAATATCTAATGTGCATAAAGACTAGATGATGGGAAACTAAAATAATCAATTCCAGAGAATATAAGATTCTTTGCAGGCATAGAATAATGAACATCAACAAAGGGAAGTTCTTGCCAATATGTAAAAAACTTACAACTGAGAGGATGACAGGTGTAGTTCTCTTAGTGCTTTCATTTTTTTACCCTGTCCTCAGTTCTTTACACAGTTGGTATCATGGACCAAGTTTTTTTAATGGAGATGCAAATTAATGACCTTTTAGATGGATTAAGCCAATTGGCTATCATTCCATCTTTCTAACACATATTCATTGACTATTGATAAGATAGATTTTTATGCTAAACTGCCATCTATCAGAAAATGACATATTCAAGGAAAGAATAGGATTTGTTGAGCCTCTGGCAAAAAAATTAGATTTGCAGACACAAGATGCTAAGCAACATTGCTAAATGTGATGCTGTGACAGAGGACAATCTGTGGAATACTGTTTGCCAGTGGTTGAAGGCCTGCGTCAACAGAAATATTCTCTACCTCTCTCCTGATCTAGATTAATAGTGCCATTAAAGGTTAATAAATTATATGATCTGATCTATGATTTCAGTACATTAGTCACTCTATATTCACATTCAAGATAAAGTGGGGATACACATTTTCTAATTGGGAATTTCTAAATCCATAGTTATTCTGCAAAAGGAGCTATGTTAACAAATGAATTTGGGTGGTTGGCAAAAAGCAAAATTATGCCTGGAGGAGCTTACAAATCACAAAGGAAAGCAATCACTTAATTTCTGTTGAGTGAGTAGCAGTTAGCAAGATAAACACTGCACTGTACCAATTCATACGTGATTAGAACAAGGCAAAAGATGAGAGAAATGCATGGGGTATAACGAAAGGTTATGAAACACTGGAATATCTAGCGTAAATAAATAGTGGATTTTTTTCTGAGCACTGTACCTAGCATCACACTAATCACAATATAAAGAGTAAAATTATTATCTAGTTGCTGTGAAAAAATGTCACAGTTTTGTCATTAACCAAATGGCAGTGAGACAGGTGCCTTTACTAAATTTTAGTATACTGCCCAGCTGTGAGGTTAATCCACAGCTGTAAAGATCAGTCTAACTCTGCTAGATAAATTAAATCTTGGTGAAATTCTAACCAAGAGGTGAGTAGTTTCACAGATACAGTGTCTGTTGCACAGTTCATGCAAACAGGGCAGCCCATATTAAAGAGTTATTACCTTTCCACTGTCAAAGTAACTACAAACTGAAGATTCAGGGCAAAGGACAAAAGTCTCTTAGTTTTAAAGCCGTGCCCACTGTTAGAGTGATTTACCTGTCCCCATGCTCACACAGATACATATTTGCACACATAGACCAACCTAACTTTTCTTAATTAAGATTTTTTATTAGAAAATAAATGAGAAAAAAACCTAAGAAAAAGGAATACTTCACAATAGGATTAGGGTCCCAGAGCTGTGAAGAAAAACATATTTTCATAAATCAGGTCTGAATATTGACTTAAAGTTTAGAATATTATTTTCTTTCACTGAAATCATATCCAGTTTTTTAGTGAAGGTCTCAAATTCAGATGTAACCGCTGAAATTTTAAGGAGTTTCTTGAAGGAAAACCAAGTTTTCATCATTTTACTTCAGGTTCAAAGAATCTTTAAATAATCACTTCACACAGCCCATAGTACTCTCTAAAACAGAGACCAACCTCACAAAAATGGGCTTCTGTCTTTGCAGTGGTGTTTCTGTGCATCGTTAGCTCTCACAGCAGCCAAAGTTTATATAGGATACCTCAAGGACAAATGACGAGAAGAGCACCATTGTTAATCTGAGGGTTATGGATAAGGATCCCTATATTCACTACGCTTGAAAGACCTCACACTAAACTTTTTCAGTTATTCTCTCACAGAATGCTTTCAATACACAGAACATGGTCTAAAAAAACTGCTATGAGCACCTAGAGACCACAGTGCAGTAGAAACAGAGACTAGATATTTTGCCTAAGAAGAGTAGACAAAGCACAAAGCAAGAAGGTAAAAAAGCATCAACAGGCCTCAGTTTTCACACCTTCCTGAGTGTGAATCTCTGATGAAAAACTTCTTGTATATTCCAGTTCTGGTACTATAAAGGAAAGTGAAATTATCTAGATTTTGTGCTTTTCCCTTAATGGCAATAAAAGAATCTCACTAAGATAGATTTCTTGTAAGCGTTTGAGCTATCCTGTCAAAGCTAATCTGCCTAGCTATATGTCCCAAAGCCAGGACCATGTCTATATAACTTTGCACAAGAGTGCTCATGCTTTTCACTCTACCAGTAGATATTTGAAATCTGTCCTGAGTTAAGCCCTACTCTCCTGTGCTGAACAGATTCTGTCCTTGTCCAGTTTAATGCAACTCACTAAAGAAGAAAACATAAAGAGGTAATGACTCCTAACTTAAAGCTGAGAAAGGGTTTAGCCATATGATTTCTTCTAATTTGAGCACAGATTATTTCTGAGCACTTGTCTAGTTTTGGTCACAGAACCCTGGTATCTACGCAGGCCGAAGAAGCAACAGTTGAGTGCTCATGACAGTTGAGGAGTTAGTGTTTTCTCTGCTAGATGTCAGCAACGGTTGCTATCTGATTGCTACAAGCAATGTTTTCCAAACAGTAGGCAAAATCCTGCCTCTGCAGATTTCAATGGCAAAACTCAGCTGCTTTCAGTGGGCTCAGAATTTAATTTACTGACACTGTAGTCTAAAACTCAGAATTTGCCAGAGGCTAACAGTCCTTCAGAGAAAAATAATTTTTTAAAAAATATAGAACAAGAAGAAAAAATACATTTCTTTCCTAGCAGCTAGAAATCTTTCAGTGCAATGAGTACAAGAGCAAATAATCTTTCTCACTGTACCTCAGGGGAGTTTTTAGTGTATATGAAATGTAATCTCTCTTCAGATCACAGCAACCTGTTCATTGCATTCAGCCAAGAGCCACTATTCCTATGTATGCAATTGGATGATTTGTTATAAATGTTGTCTTGGAGTCTGATGCTGCCGATAGCTCCACTTCCACCAAAGTAAAACTTCCTTCAATCAGGGAGATGAAGTTTTTGGTTCTGCTTTAGTGAAAGTGCCTTTGCCTTTGCTAACACTTCCAGTTTAACTATGAAAATATTAAAATTATCAATAGTGAGGTAAGACTGAGTGAACAAATTTAAAAATACATCACTCCCACTGTCACAAAACACAAGATCCAAGACACTGACAGTCTCCAGTAAAGTCCCATGCTGACTGTTTAGAATGGTTATAGATGCTGATAATCTGGAGAAAGAGGTATGAACATATATCTCAGCAAATTTTTTACTTTTAGATGATGCAGAAAGGATTGGCCAGTTGGGACCTCAGTGACATCCTTTGACGTAAATTTTTATATGTAAATGGAATTCATGCAAAAAATGACTAAATACCTCCTCCTCATTCTTCTTCAAATATCATTATATCATCTGTGAATGAAAAAATTTGATATTGCAGACCTCTGTATGTTGGGTTTTTTTAATATTAATGACATAGTATCATCCATTACTTAGCTTTAAAATGTTCTATATTGTTTATGAGAAGTTAGAGCATGAGAAATGGTCAGGTTACTACAACTTTAATCTACCAGGTTCTACCTCAAAGGCAGAAAAAGAAGCATTAAAATTTTCTTCATTGCTCTATGTTGGTTGTATTTTACATCATAGTTTTTGAGTACATTGCAAGGTAAATGCAATTAACTTATCCCCAAAACCACACTGTTTTCTACAAAACTGTATTTTTAACAGCTCAGTATTTTGTTCAGCAAATAGTTTAATGCAGTGGGATTGGAAAGGCAGAAGAACACATTTTGTTCCTCTCTTTGAATATGGTAGCATAGATTTTCCTGATTTTTAAAAATAATTTTTATTTTCATGCAATAAAAATGAATTTGTTGCTTGACTTGATGTCAACATTTAATTCTTTCCAGTTGCTTATTTCTGCCATGCATAAAATTGATTAATTAATAAAAAATATAAATAACAATAAATGTGAAACATTAACAATTTTCACACTAATATTTCTGTTTCATATCATGTTAAGATTTTCATGGCTTAGGCATATACTCATAGACACAGAATACAATAGGTTTCACAATTAATTTTAGATCTTATGTTAGGATGCCAGTCTTTTTTGTAGGAAGCACTTAACATTACCTGCTTAATTATTTTCCTCTCAAGAATTTTAATTTCTTCTAATTTGTGAGTTTATTCATACAAAGAAAACCATATTAAAAAACAAGCAAATGCATTCAATTTTTTTTTTTAGTTTATCTACTCTGATTCCATAAGTCAAAACATAATAAAATGAAACAAACAAACAAACAAAAGACTAAAATCTTCATTATTAAAAGACAGGAGGAAAAATGAAATCATATACATGGCTTTGGTTGAATACAGCAGATGTTAGTTCCTCCAACCATAATCCTCAACATCAAGTAGTCCTTAAAGACTCTGTAGGGAAGTGGTTTCCAAAATTGCCTGGATTGTCATGATACTGTGTTTGAATTCTAACTATTACTCATTTCAGTTAGGCTCAGTTTCAGGAAATCTGAGAAGCTTTGAAACATATGTGCCTACACTGCTAACTGTTTTTCCCCCCACCCTCCGCCTCTTCCTTTCATTATCTTCTCCCCACAACCTTTTCTTCATTTCCCTTGACTTCATTCAGCTTTCTCATGCTGGCATTCATAATGAATAAATTCACTGGTACAGCTAGGAATATATTACTGTTGAATATTCCCTGCAGCAAAGTTCCAACAAAATTGCTTATCACTGACAGATGCCCACTCAGAGATGCAAAACTGCCTAACTCAGTCCTCCCTTTCCTACCCAGATTTGTGATATGTGAATGAAAATGGACGTGGGAGGATGACAACCTTTGCCTCTAAGGTACAAATCTCTTAAGTGTTCTAATTATTTTGATTCCCATCCAGGCTGCTGGAAGTTTACCTATTTCATGTGTGCTAGCATTCACCAGCCAGCAAAAATAAGGCCAGCTTGAATAACCTCATTGTTTGAACTGCTTTCCAAAATTAATACTCTCAGGACATTCTTTCAAAAAACAGGAAGGAGATGGGAAATAACACTCTCAAACTTTATGAACAGTTCTTGTTTCACTTGTGTTCACACACACACACATACGCACATACACACACACACACACACACACACACTCACCCTGTGCAACCCCAACACTTTCTGTAGTGATGGATTCACTTCTTTGCCTCCTCTACCTTTTTAATATAAGATAGGAAAGCACTTCTACTGTTAGCATCACTAAACCACATTATTGAAAATTTGGCCATCACACCACAGATGCAGTGTTTCAAGTGCAATACTGTCAAAAGACTTGTTGCTATTAGCAGATGGTAAGGCATTTGAGATGAGCTGGTGAAAGCTTGCACATGACTTGTGCCTCTGAGAAATCAAGAGGATGAATGTACCTTTGTGTTGCCGTTATAATAACAAAAGACGCTGACTCCAAAGCTGGTTTTGCAAAAAATCTACTTTTACTACAAATACTACTTTTTTTATACCCTGTTTCGATCCAAAAGGACCTGATTAGTCACTTAACCAATACATTCTATTTGGTTGGTTAGTTAGCTTAACACAAAGAGATAGAAAAAGGGAGAGAACAGCACCTGCAGGTTGTTTAGACTAGAAGTTATCATATTTAGACTAGAAGTTCAGAGTCTCACAAGCAGAATCTGAGAAAGTTAGTTTTCTCAGTCTCTGACCAATTTGTAGGGACCACATTTCTGCACGCTGCTTGTTTATGACTGAGGATTGTGTTTGGATGCCTGCACTGGGTATATAGAACATTCACAAAGTTATCAGCAGACATGACTAGACGGACTTCTTAAACAGTTATTCAGGCTAAAACACTCAATAACTGGAAAGGTTTTCAGGCAGTTTTCCCAGCATTCAATCATGCATGACCTTTGATAAAGTCCTCTATGACATCCTTCTCTCTAAATTGGAGACATATGGATTTGATTGACGAACAGTTTGCTGGATGTTAATTGGTTGGATTGTCACACCCAGAGAGTAGAATTTAATGGCTCAATATCCCACTGATCTCCAGATCCACATGGAGATCAGCGTCAAGTGGTGTCCCACAGGGGTCTGTACTGTGAATATCTTAATATCTACTTAATAAATTGATCAGTGATATAAACAGTGGTATTGAGTGTACCCTCAGCAGTTTACGAATGACATCAAGCTCATGAAGAACAGGATGCTGTTCCAGAGGGGCACTCGAAAAAGCTCAAGAAGTGGGGCCTTGAACAAGAACAAGTGCAAAATCCTGCTCTGGGGCTGGGGCAAACCCCTGCTACCAATAGAGGTTGTGGGAGAAAGGTATTGAGAGCAGCCCTGCCAAGGACTTGGTCATACTGGTGGATGAATAGCTGGACATGACCCAGCGATGAGCACTTGCAGCCTGGAAAGCCAATTGTATCCCAGGCTGCATCCAAAGCAGTATGGGCAGCAGGGTGAGGGAGGGGATTCTGCCCCCTTGCTCTGCTCTGGTGACACCCCACCTGCAGTGCTGCATCTAAAGGAACTTAATAGAAAGATGGGAACAGAATTTTTAGCAGGGCCTATTTGGTTGGACTAGGGGTAATGTGTTTAAACTAGAAGAGGGTAAATCCAGGCTAGATATAAGGAAGAAGTTTTTTACAATGAGAGTGGTGAAACACTGGCACAGTTTTCCCAGAGAGGTAGTGGATACTCCATACCGGGACACATTCACAGCTGGGCTGGATGAGGCCCTCAGCACCAAGTTTTAGATGTCCCTGCTCATTGCAGGGGCACCAGACATGGTGATGTTTAAAGATTTTTTCCAACCCAAACTATCCTACGATTCTATGATTTGCGTTTGTGGAAGGACAATGCATATCCCTGCTGTGAGGCACAACCTGGGCCCTGCTTGTAAGTGAAGTAGAGGTATGAAAAACTGGTTTATTGAAACATAAAGGAACAGAAGCTCAATCCTGCAACTGTGTCAACTGAGTCTGTGCCACTACTTGCCAAATTTGAACTGCTTTGTGTTTGTTGGGAGGCAGGCTAACAAAGTGAGGTTTCTACTTGTTTTTGTTATATACAAACCACATGAAATCTGCTCAAGTTTGATCCATTTTTTCCCCAGATATGGAAAGCAACCACATACTGCCTATCTTATTTTATATCAAGACTGCAGAGCAAAGGGCTATGTCCCAAGAAAACTGAGAAAGGTGCCAGTAGTTTTTTTACTCTGCTACAAAGGCTGAGTCGTAATGGAAAGCAGGATCCTTTTGCACTGAAGTGTTTTGCACCGCCTCTCTCTTTAACTAAGCATTTCTCAGAAAGTAGACAGGACTGCTGAAACATCCACAAATCCCCACTGCAAAATAGATCCCAGCTCCATGTTTTTTCTCTTCCAAATTTTTCCTCTTTCTTCAAAGCCAGATATGAGGTGCAAAATGAAGAAAAAAACCCCTACATGTATTCTACATCTATCTTGTAGAAAGCACTGAAATCTGCACACTTAGAACACTGTTGGTTGCAGCATGCTGTGTACCTGGGTTCAAAGTGAAGTTTGTACTTTTGTTCTCTTGCCAATACTTTTGATCTATTCCAGAAGACTACTGCATCCTTCTTTGCCACTGTATATCTCCAGCATGCTGTGTGTATTTGAGCTTGGAAAAAATATAATTTGAGTATAGAAGAGAGAGAAAAAGAGACTTTAAAAAGCATTGTTTTAGGCTTACAGTGCTGAGCAGACAAAAAAATAGGCATACATGAGCTCATGCATTGGTTGCACTAAAGACAGTTTAAAACACAGTCCTCCAGACCCATGTTTTACAAGCAAGAAATGTTGAAAACTACTGAAAACAGCTTTCTCTTTCCAACTCCATTTCTCTCCTTTCTTCCCTTCCCCCACTGGCACCCCTATGCTATTAATTTAGCTCAAAGATATTTTGCACAGGTGTTTATGTAACTGTGATACACTGGGAAAATTCCAACTCAAATTGATTCAGCTCAAAGACCTCCTAACCGCACTTCCATCAGCACAGTGGGGTGGTCTAGAGCCATAGTAAATGGCCAGTTCAAGAAATTCTGCAGACTTTCTCCAACCTCCTAAACCAGGCTACTTAGCCCTGGTGTATATCAATGAATCCATTGCTAGTAATGAATTTCCTGTTACAAAAAATATTGGACTGCTGAAGCAAGCAGGGTGAAAGCCTAAGCGACTGTCTTGCTGTTTCTTTTCCCTGTGGTTTGCTTGGAAAACACATCTCCAATTGTTTTACCATAAGCTAAGTTGGTTCATTGAGTTGCCACTAGACAATTTTAAAATGGCTTAGAAGGTTTTAAGTCCCAGCTATTTCAAAATATTACTTTGCAAGGTTGCAAAAAATTAATGTTAAGAAACAAAGTTAGCTTGTATAGAAAAGGTATTTATTTAACATTATAAATGCTAAATGCTGAATCATTTTTTGATGCGGAATTAAAAAAATATTTGGGGAAATTGCTCTCTTGGCAAAGTTACATACATTCATTTGAAACAAAGGATCATTTAAAAGGAAAATAAAGGAATCTGTGGTGCACATAGTCATTGAGAGTCTTTGGCTGTAAATTCTCCTCCCTTTTCTCTGTGGAAGCACATGTCTTTGCCTGCTGTTCATCAGCCTTGATTTTGATGGGGTGATTTTTAGTCAGCTGTCTCTATCATTTTGGCACAGACAAAAATCCTTTAAAAAATGTTACACTTCATCAAAGTGTATCATGAGACTTCACGGTCATTATCTCAATGGTTGCTCTGATGTGCTACAATTGGCAGGGCCACAGACGGTGGGGGGTGTATTAGAAGAAAGCCAGTGTTTCATGTGGAAAGCTGGCAAGCCTCTCCAAGCTTCTGTCAACAACTCAGCGGTCTGATCCGATGCACTGAGTGCTGATTATGCTCTTGTTTCTGTAGGAAGTAAACAAGAAAATGAATTCCACAGCACAACACAGCCTCTTTGTATCTTTAAAATGGCGTGGCTGGAAACCAGCCAGCCTCGTTGAAAGTTTGGCCATTTGTGTCATCAGGGCCCTGGTACTGATGGAGGCTTTGATTACAGCTTGGATCCAGCACGGAGACCTTTCATGGACAGCCACTCAGCAAATAAAGGCATTGATAGGTTGTTGGGTCAATTTAGCCATAAGG
Source organism: Irena cyanogastra (assembly GCA_013397155.1). NCBI lineage: Eukaryota > Metazoa > Chordata > Aves > Passeriformes > Irenidae > Irena > Irena cyanogastra. Next base: position 27,087 of record VWZV01007531.1, on the reverse strand, counting down.
GCGTAGAGCAAAGTCCTTTTGAAAAGACTAATGGATTAGCTACACAACCAGTCCCACTGTAGGGCCTTATTTCTCAAGTAACTTCATGACTGCTTTCCAGCTTGGCAGGGACTCTCTTCCTCTAAAGCTAGCTCCAGTGAGTTCTTGTTATCAATAGTGCAGCTCAAAGGATTAGACACAAAGAGCTTTACAATTTAATGAAAACAGCTGTTGAAACAACAATTAAGGCAAACAATGGTTTGCATGGAAAACTATTAATTATGCAAAGTTATGCAGAAAGTAGAATACTCTTTTATTCATAACCACCTAACATGACTGACAGAAAGTTAGACATCTTCTCCACTGTTGATTTAAATGTTTCAGCAAGTGGTGTTTTTTATAACAATATTCACCATTTTTTGCTTTGTTAACATTTGAGCAGCTAATGGTTCAGAGCCTATGAATTCTCTGTGGTATGGCTGCAACAGGAACAAATAAAACAGTAATCTAACAGCTAATATTTCATGTTGAGGCGATCTCTGAAGTTTACAGTGCTACTTTACTAGGAACAATGCCTCACAAAAGCAGTATGCCATATTGCTATTTCCATGTATTTGTTCCTTTTCTACCCTGATCCCTTTATACTGTCTCTTCCATCACGGGCCTTTGTGGTGATGCCTTAAAGGCAGGCACTTGGTCAAATCACTGACCACAGGTTGCTTCTGCAGTATCCACTTGACACCCCCTTCTTATGTTCAATGAACTGCTAGTTCCCTGCCTCCTTGTCTTCCTTCTCACTGACTCTCAGAAATTCATTGCTTCTCTATTTGCAGTCTCTATCCTTGACTAGCAGTGCTGAGAATCGACTTACAGTCTTTTGAATACAGTATGTTCCACATCTCACCTCCTTCCAGCACCTTGAGCCACCGTACCAAGAAGTCCCATTTAAAATGTTATTAGCTCTGCAGATATAAATACTGTCTTATGCCTCCAACTACTGTTTATTTCAGCTGCCAGTTAATTGGCATGTTCTAACACCCTTATTAAGCCAACTTGAAAATATTGCTTCAGAATGCCTTGGGAATATAACTAATTTCATGCTAGAACCTAATAAGTAGGATCTGACACTTTTTCATATCTCCAGTAATCCATTAGGTGCCTGTAACTTCTTTCAGTGACTGGATGAAAGCTTTATTAGTCATAGAGTCTCTACTCCAAACACATCACCGGAATTTAGTACAGTATCAGCACTAAAATGCAATTTCTGACTTTCTGACTAAATAGATTTTCAGTGATGTCCCAGAATGTAGTTTCAGATATCCACTTTAAAAGCTTTCTGCTAAACAGGATTATAATTCTATTCAAACATTTATTTTTGGTTCCTTGAGCAGTTTTAATTTAACAACAAATATATGGTAGTGACATATATAAAATAAAATAAAATAAAATAAAATAAAATAAAATAAAATAAAATAAAATAAAATAAAATAACTCCATACTGGATCACCTCCTCAAATGATGCACAAAGAATTGTGCCACATTATTTAAGAATCTCACACAATATTTCAATCAATGTCCTGAAAAGCTACTTCCTTCTAAAATCCAGAGCACTTGCTTCCTTCCTCCACCTAATCTGCTAAATATCTTCCTTTTTCCCTTTTTTCCTTTCATTTTCATAGAGTAAGGATTTTTTTACCCATACTGCCTGATGCTTAAAAGTGGGATATTCTGTTATCAGGATGTCTCTAGCAGACTGTGAAAGTTCATTAGCACATTTGCTGGCAATAATCCAGTAAATGTATATTTCTTCAAAATCTCAAAAATAACTTTATTATGAGGAAATGCAAGCTCATATTCCGTTGTAACATTAGACAGAAAACAAATGTCCTATACAGCACGATGCAATTTATATTTTTCACTAGAGACTTCTAAACAGCATCTGAAATTTGAAAGCAATTACACCAGTTATCCTGACGTGATTTTTCAATCATTTTGACTATTTTTTTTAATTAAAAAAAAATTCTTCAGCAGCTCTTATTCAGTGATACATCTCATAGCTGTCATGCTGGCACGGCGTTCCCTTCTCTTCATTAGTCATTCAGCTCATGGAGCTTAATTGGACAAGGCTAGAGCGAATTTGACAAACATCACAGCAGCAGAAAAAGCAATCACTCTTTCAAGATGAAAATTTGTTTGATGTCTTACTGTGTAACTCATTTACTCTCCTTGGGCATCATGTGACCTGAATGTTAATCAGCCATTGATTGGCTTCTCTCCGCGGACAGTCACATGGCAGGAATATTAATGGACTGGGACTGGTAGAGGCACTGGTAGGCAACCTTTGGATTGGCTGCCAGGTTAAGATAGGGAGATAAGTGGGTGCTTGATGAACACTTGACAGAACTTCACAGAAAATTAAGGCCCTAAAATAGCATGAGAAAGTCTTGTCAAATCAAGCATGATTATCATTGAATGCTTAAGGAATTCATCATCTGCATGAAATTGATACACTTCAATACCAGCAGGGCCTGCAGTCAGCAGGGACTCATCAGACTTTTATTTATATGTGTTCACCAAATCACATTAATTCTGAGAGCTAAAACATGCTAAGGATGAAGGTTATTTTCTGTTCAATCTAATTTATCTCTGACAATAATCATCACTAATAATATGTCAAATTAGATTGCAGTCATTTTATGCATGCATGCTGATTTGGAAAATAGTGTTAAACCATCCCATAGTAATTAACAATTGCTAAAGGTGTGCAGGGCCTAAAGTCATCAGCCTATCTAGACAGAAAATTACATTTTATAGAAAGGATTTGTAGATATGTATCCTTATCTGACTCTGAATATAAATTACAATCTGTAAAAGTAGATGAAATTTTTTATTAATCAATTAGGGCCAATAATCTTTGAAAGAGATGCGTCCCTCTCTCCAAATGATTTTGGGCCAAATTCTGCTACTCTAGAAATGCATTGCTTTGTTAGAATGAATGATTCCTTGTTCTTCGTATTTTCCCTTTTTTTTCCCTTTTACTGTGGGTTAACTTTCTAAACATTTACTAACAGCTTCCAGCTTTTAGTACAGATTTAGCAAGGTTTTGCAAGTAATTATACACAAGTCTATTCACTGTACCAGCGTTAACAGCAGCAGTTGTACTGTAATTACATGTATTATAACAATGCAAATTCCACAACATCTGCCAGTGTTATTAATTTAATACATTCTGATCTTGATGCGATACTGGTGGGTGGAGGTTGTTGTTGGAGGTGTTATTGGATTTTGCTCCCATTTTTTTCTTTTAGATGAAAGCAAGATCAGAAATTGTGCACATTAACTCACCCAGAATCCCCTATTCTTAAGGAATCATTAAAACAAAAATTGCCTCTGCCGAAATGCTGTTAATAGTTCTTTTTTTCACAGTAGGTATTTCATGGTACTGATTGCTTTAATAATACTTTTGCAGTCTCTTGCCTTATTAAGTATTACTGTATTGCAAAATACTTCATCTAAAACTGTCGGCTTGGTAACGAATTTGTAAGGGAATACGTATATCCTTTTTGGCTGTTTTTTACACACACACATACACATACACGCATAAAGGCATGCTTTGGCTTACAGAATCACATTTTAAAAATCAGAGGAAAATAATCTGTTGTTTCTTATTTTCCCTACTCTAATCTCTCGTGATCCTGGTACTGCCTCTCTCTCTCTTTGGAGACCCTCTTTATTGATTAAATGAATCTGCTCGAAAGGCTGGTTCCCAGGCTCTTTGATCTAATCCGATCTGATCTTATCCGATCACTTCAGCAGGACATTGGGGAATTAACAATAAGCAGCTTTACCACAAGTGTTTAATAACTCAACACAATCTCCTTATGGCTCCGAGCTGCTCATGTTCTCATCCAGTCAACGGCTTGCGGTGTAACAGATTGGACATCCCTCTGAACCTGAGGAATTTTCATGCACTGTGAAACTAATCGCTTCAAGTTCCTTCATAAATCACACAAAGCAGATTTCAGCATCTTAACAAATTGAAAAAAAAAAAAGGGGGAAAAAAGGAATGGGGGGAGGAATTCATCCACTGAGCTAAGGACTTGGAAGGGGCACGAGGAGGGGAGGAGGTATAATCTAAATTCTGTCATCTTATTTAATGTGTTTCTCATCTGCTTAACTTTCACAAGCATAAAATAATTCAGGCAGACTAAAGCTTTACAACCCTTCAAGCCCACACTGACCTTATTTTTTTCCACCGTATGATGGAAAACATGTGGTTGCTGCAGCAGTTGCATTATTTTGTCCCTGTAAAAATCCCTGAGTTTGCCGTTGGCATGAAATTAGGCAGGTAGCAACACAGAACAGACTGGCACAGTATTTTAACCTCCCATTGCAGGTGGTTACTAACAGTGAATAGACGAGCAGATGGGATGCCTGGATGCTGACAGGAGAATCAAGGTTACTATTTTGAAATTCAAGAGCAGTAGCATATATAAAATGGATGCAGTGTGACATTTGTTTAGCCCTTACGCCTATTCACATCACAGTCCTCCAGACAAATAGAGTTTTATTTCTACTTTCCATGTACTAGAAGGAGAATCAGCCGTTAACATTTGGGCTGTCTAACTCTAAACAGAATCAGAGAATAACCTGAGTCGGAAGGCACTCAGAAGAATCAAGCCCAGCTCCTTGCCCTGCACAGCACCATCCTCAAGAGTCACACCATGTGCCTGAGAGCATCCACCAAACACACGAACTCTGTCAGCCTGATGCTGTGACCACTTCTCTGGGAAGTTGTTCTGTGCCCAAAAACCCTCTGAGTGAAGAACCTTTTTCTAATGTCCAGTCTAAACCTTCTCTGACAGCCTCAGACCATTCCCTTGGGTCCTATCACTGGGCACCACAGAGGAGAGATCAGTGCCTGCCCCTCCTCTTTTCCTCTTGACAAAGATGTAACTGCGATGAGACTTCCTCTCAATCTCTTCTTCTCCAGGCTGAATAGACCAAGCGAGGCTTCCTCTCAAGGCCTTTCATAATCTTTGTTGCCCTCATTTGGATGCTTTCTAACAGTTCAATATCTTTCTTCTATTGTATTGCCCAAATCAGGCCCCAGCACTGGAGGTGAGGCTGCCCCAGCTCAGAGCAGAGCAGGACAATCCCCTCCCCTGCCCGCTGGCCATGCTGTGCCTGATGCCCTCAGGACAGGGTTGGCCCTCCTGGCTGCCAGGGCACTGCTGACCCATGTTCAACTTGCCAGGACCCCCAGGTCCCTTTCCATGGCACTGCTTTCGAGCTTCTCATTCCTTGGTCTGTCCATACATCCAGGGTTGCCCTGTGTCAGATGCAGAATCTGGCACTTTTGCTTGTTGAGAATCACCATATGCTTGGTGCTTGCCCAGACCCCCAATTTGCAGAGGTCTCTCTGCAGGGCCTCCCTGCCCTCGAGGGAGTCAACAGCTCCTCCCATTTTTGTATGGTCTGTAGACTTGCTCAGTATTTCTTCCAGTCCTGTTGGCTGTCTGTGACTGATGACTGTGTCGTCTTTCAGCATTTTCAGTATTTCCAAGAAAAATCTTCTCCATGACTTTACCAGGCACTGAAGTGAGACTGACAGGCCTGGAAAGGGGCTCTCCTTCTTGCCCTCCTTCTTGGCCTCCTTCTTGCCCTTCTTGAAAACTGGGACAACATTCCCCAGCTTCCAGTCAGCTGGGACCTCTCCAGATTCCCAGGACTGTTCAAAAATTATTGAGAGGTTTTGTGATAACACCAGCTAACTCTTTGAAGATGCTTGCGAGAATTCCATCATGTCCCATAGTTGTGTAGACATTCAGCTGAAGCAGTGAAAAAGTTCAGCGATCAGAACCAGGCCTTTTAGACCCATGAAGAAGGCCTTCAAAAATCTGGCAGTTTTGTTGTACGGCCGACTCGTGTGGCCAATGCCTTTGGGATTCCATTGAGCAAGTTTAACACTTATCCAACATTTCAAAATTGAGTTCACTAAGTCCTTTTACACAGTTGTGAAGAGTACTCCACAGTACTCTTCAAAAAGTATAAACAAAAAGTGTTAACAATGGAAACATACATATCAAATTAGATTCTCCTGAAACACATATAAACCTGATTTCGACAGTTTTATTAGAGTTTTAAGGAGACGTGGAAGGTGTTTGATAATTGGTTTTTCTGCCAACATATTTATCGAATTATATCAAAACCTGGCTTAGCAATACAGGTTCTAAATAGTACCAGTTGTAAATGTAGCCATTAATTTCATGGTTTCTTTGGAAAGCAGTCGTCTACTGTCAGAAAGTTCCTTGTTGGATTTCTTAACACTTCAGGTTATTCTACAGTATGGCTATAAATGAGGACGGATGTCTAAACAGAGTACCTCATATTGCTCAGACGTTAGACCAATTAAAAATTCTAAAATAATTGAAGATGCAATTCATTTTCAGCTAACATATTTGAAATTCAATTTTTAAATTCAAATATAATTATGATCTTCAAATTCAATTAAATTATTCTCTGAATTTATATAGTACCTTACTTATAAAGAATACTTAAAGTATCTCCATAAAGGATTTAAGGTCAATTGCAAATTCTTTTATCTATAGTTCAATCAAGAAGCATTAAGGAAGGCTTAAAGGCTACATGTATCTAGTTGAATTCATCTGAATCATTAAAATTATGGCAACAAATGGAAAAATCTTCAATAATCTTGAAGTTTTCTTTGATACATATGGAATTACTTTCCTCCTATGAACAATGCTTCTTGTCTGGTTAATGCCATATAAGGGGACTACCATATAAGGGGCCTTTAACTTCTCTTTCTTGCTCAGTAGTAATCACCAGCCACCAGAGACTTCTTTACTCTTTATTTACTCAACTTTCATATTAAACAGTGATGATGGCAAAGTCATGGACAATTTTGGTGAGAGTTATTATGTGTTGATCATTTCAAAATCAACCACAGTAATTAAAAAAAAAAAAAAAGTGGGGTATTTGTGGATGATTTCTGGAAACCAGTCCAAGGAGGAAACAAAACCCAGTGTACCTTCTTAAATTAATTTAGATGGAAATGTTTTCCTAGCAATGAAACACTATTTTTAGAATTGATATATACTATGCAGGTGTTCTAATAGGTAGGTTAATTGTGTTGCTGTTGTGCTTGGAGTTCACTGGGATTTAATGTTGACTTATACCATTTACTCCTAAAAATTTTCCAGAAATGTTTCATTTGACAACTGGATTTTTCAAAATTCAGCAATTAACAGGACTGACTTGTGTACGTGACCATACGAAAAACTCTTTTCACTGTCCCTCTTCATCCAAATTACCACAAAAAGGCCACTAAACTTGGAAAATAATTCTGGAAAATATTGTTGTATGACTGTCACTTTGAGGCTTTCATGACACTGGCTTAACATTTTCCAACAAAAGTTTTTTCAGAACACTTGTTTTGATAGAGGCATTATTGTATCATGGGAAGCACAAAAGTTAATTTTAACAAACTTCTGATGTAATAGTCAGTGCTTTTGCAAAGCTATTTCTTCACTTGCCATCACAGCTGTTGTGGTTCTTTAAAGCCTAAAGCCCAACAAGATTGGGTAGCGTACCTGTTGTACCATTTTCCCCTAAAGTGCTGGATTGTGGTTCTGTAGACAGATTGATTTGTGAACCTTGTAGTATTGTGAAACCAGAGCCTGGAAGCCTGAGAAAGGCCAGCAGCTCAGCAGGAATGTTGGAGACCTCAAGAATGAAAGCTTGAACTGTTGTTCACATGACTTCCATGCTTCCTTGAAGAACTGAACCACAAACATCTTCTGTGTTTACATTTTCTGCACAAAAAATTTTGACTAATTCAGAAATAGTAAAACTTTATTTTCCCATCCATATTTTGGTTTCTAATTTTTTTATTTTTTAAAAAATTAACCCATCTATTTTACATTCCAGAAACTGAACCCTATGTAGTCATTTTGGGGCTTAGCTTTTATTTTTCAAAAATTCCAGGGAGACAGAAATGCTGATTTTCAACACTATGTTTGTAGCTGTTTGATGCAGCATGACTCCATGATTATGTCATTTTCATGTCTTTCAGAATCATAGTAATCAGATCTTGCTTGGTATTCCCATGGAGGACAGTAGTGGGAATGGATGCTTGCCTCTAGCTGGTTTCCCTATTGGCTTACTACAAATGGGATGAAGGAAGATCCAGAATTTTGCCTTAGTTCAAGAGCCAAATGTTACTTAGAGCATTACACTCCAAAATTATACCAAGGTTAAAGACATCAGCCTATGGGTAAATCTGCATACTTAGCTGCACAGGCTGACATAAAGATAAAAAACACACTCTACTCTAAAGCTGATTTATCAGAGAGTGTGGAGGAAGGATAAATGTTTAGACCTTTATCGTGTTCATTGCACAGTCTTTCTGTATCTAAGAGAAATATGCTAGAATATAGACCATGACTGACTGCCAGTACTCAGAAACAAAGTAACTTTAAAGCCTAATAGTGATTATAGAAATCCGCTTCGCATAAAGTAGTGTAAGAGTAAGAAAGAAAACTAAAGGTCTTCACAATTTTTACCACTATCTCTTCCTGCTTCCAAGACCAAGTGTTTTAATTGCACTAACAAAACAAACTTTTATATGGGCATATTAAAAATAAATAGAACCCTAACAAAACCAAAGACTGTATATTTTATATAAGATTAAGGATAAGAGAAAACCACAGATAGCAGATATCAGTCATGACTGTTTAATGACCAGCTGAAGGCAATTAAGATATCTAAAGATGAAAAATGTATGAGAAATAAGTGCAGAAGGGTTAGGTATTTATCCAGTTATGCTGACTTTGTCTGGAAGTTTTCTGACCTTCACCTATGGCTGCTCACCAGTGTATTGTGATGCATAGGGCAAATCATGAACTGCAAAGTATGAAGCAGTGACATGTTATAGCTGGAACTGAATTGATGCAGTGCCATCACTTCCTTTCACCACAACCTGTCAATAAGCACATTATCTTGCAAGATACCACACTGTGTTGTGTTGGCACAGTGCATCTTTGATGCCACACAATCTCCTTGCATAGCTTACTATCTCTCCATATGAAAGCAATAGGGTATACAACCCAATAATATTTAATGTTCTGTATCAATAAAAATACATTTTTATAATGGAAAGTATCAGGAAATCAGACTTTCTTCAAAACAGAATACCAGGCTTCTTTGTCAATTGCTTTAGTTTTAAAAATACAGCACCAGCATTGTAAGATATTTCCTCTATTCAAGGTCACCAAATAGGCACTAGCAAAGAGCACATGTAATTATGCAATAAGTACCTAAAACCTAAATTCAAAGAAGCAGGTCTGTTCATATCAGAAATTGCAGTGAATTGTACTTAGGACTTAGTGCTGAGTATTTGAAAAAAGCATGAACTAGGCCACTGCTTTTCAATTATTTTTCTCCAGGTGAAGCTTGGACACCCAGAGTACTAAGTTATGTTAGTTTATATTTTCATTTTTATTAACTTTATTCCACTGCCGATATCAATGAGCTCCAATGTTCTCAACTGAGGTGTTTACCTGGTCAACAAGTCCAAACTTCTTTAGTCTTTAGAAGGACAGAAGTCATGGGTGTTAGCCCATGGGTGTTAGCTAATACTTGGGTGTTAGCCTGTCTAATTATCGAAGCAAATTCTTCGAGAGTTGTAGGCCGGATCTTTTTAAAGATGTCTAGATGCCTAAAAATACGGTAGAAATAGCCATATCCTACAGGGATCTTGTAGTGATGGAATTACTCTGTCCAACCTGTCTACAGATAGTTTAGCTTTCTATGCTTTCCATATAGACAGTACAGAAAGGCAACTCTAGGTTGTCATTCCTCTTGCTGTAAGGCATTTTTTGGCAGTAATTTAGATGACTTATATTTTGAAAGTTCCAATTGTCCTCCATTGTCCCTTGGAAGTTCCCAGCTAAGACTCCAACACTTGCACCAAAAGCCATCTAGGGTGAACTGCATCTTGCCCTTGTGCTTGCTTGCATCGCTTGATGTAAAAGAAAATTTACAAATCACTGTTATATATCTCACTGTGCTTACACACACTCAAATTCTGAGTCTTCTCACACCAGGTAAAAATTATTGCTACTCTGCAGTGTCCCAGGTTAGAGTATTCTCAAAGTTCAAAAATTACTACAACAACATGTAAACATCTTCTTGACATCAAATACTGCAAAAAAGCCTTCATTCCTAGCAGGCTGCTGCTATTCCTACGTAAAAGGGCATATTGTGTTATTTTAAAAAAATGCTTCCCAAATGAAAGCCACAAATTGGAAAAGAAGACTTTAAAATAAAAGTGCATACATTTTGTCTGTTTTTGAAATATCGCCAGACTAAATCATTAACTGCGGATCTGGTTGCACAAAGCCTGCAAAGATCAACCGCGAAGCCACCACACCAAGTCTGTTATGCCAAACAAAACACAGAAAACTAGTTATGGTCAATAAAATCTCTAAATCAAATAAATGTTCTTCATGCTTAGAACACTTCCCGATGTCAGGGAACATACATATTAGTTTTCATAGATATGGGGAAGTGTTCTGGTGTCAATTTATTAGTTTAAAAAAAAAAAAGTCACAATTGAAGATTGAAAAACAGAAATGCAATCTTTTATCCAGCTTTGTAGATTTTTAGTGGGTAAAAATCAAGGTTTTTTTCATCAGTCGAGGTACTCATGGGATTAAGGGTTACTGTTGAAGGCCCAAAATCTCCTTCTTTTCTGATGAAACCTGGAGGCAGGAATATAGAAACTATAAGCAGCTTGACTAAATAGTTTGTTTGAATATACATGCATATGTTTGTGTGTATGAGGTTTGGGGAGAAGGCACACAGGGTCACACTTGAGAAAGGAATCAGGTAATCTTCATGTGCTATGAAGAAGTGCCACAACAGAAGGACATTGCATGTTTTCAAAAGACAAGCATTTGCTATTTATCCAATAAAAACATGTCACTGACAGTGCAAGAAAACTATTTTGCAGGTATAATTCTGTGTTGGGCTGCCCCTGGCAAGTAGCCAAGCACTCACACTTGCTCACTGCTCCCTGCCCAGCAGGCCAAGGGAGACAACACAAAGACCAAAGTCAAGAAAACTCATGGGTTGAGGAAAAAAAGCAGTTTAACAAATGAAGGAATGACAAAAACCATGTGATGCAAAGGTCATTAATCACCATCTCCCACAAGCAGACTGATGCACAGCCACTCTCTGAGTAGTAGGTATTCCAGAAAACATAAGACTCTCAAACAACACTTTCTTCTGCTACACCAGCTTTATTGCTGAGCATGACAATACATGGTATGGAATACCCCTTTGGCCAATTTGGGTAAGCTGGTCTGACTGTGACCATTTCTAATTTCTTGCTTGACCTCAGTCTACTCACTGTGGAGTTAGAGAAAGAAAAAAAAGAGAAAGCCTTTACATTGTGCAAGGACTACTTTTTAATAGAAAAAACAATGGTGTTTTCAACAGTGCTTTAGTCCTAAATCCAAAATACAGCACCATAATGCTTGCCAACAAGAAAATTGATTCCATCCCAGCCAGACCCATACAAATTGAAGCAGTTACATGGCATACTGTGCAATGCATTCAAATAATTTCTCTCTATAATCCAGTTGCATTACTTTTATCAGCAATTGTTACTATGTGTCATACAATAGGTCAAACTCAAAAGGACTCTGGTTTTCTGCAGTGATACTAGAAAAAAACTTCTTCAAAATACTGCTTTGCAATAGATAAGCCTTTTAGCAGTTTGGTTCAAGGATTGCTGCCAGTACCAAGACTGTAATGATTAAAGGACTGTGTTACATTAAACACTGTATCTGTCTTTCCTTGGTGAGCTTCAGGAGCACAATCAGACTGTAACACATGCTTCATTTGGAAAGGAAACAGATCTCAGTAGTCACCTCCTTATAAATTTCCTATTCCTGGCCGTCAGAACATTGACCTTCCTACCTAAGGAAGACTTTAAAATGGTTAACAGATTTGTTGAAAATGACTGGTAAGAGAAAGTCTACAATTAAGATGATCTTCTTCAGTAAGCTGTTTGCTATTCTAGCTCCAGTAATCAAGGTTGTCATGTCAAATCTAGTTCTTGATTACCCTTGTATAATTTTATTCATCATCACAGGTCCAAAAACAAACTGATGATAAAACAGTTTTGTTAAGTAAATTTACCTTTATTGGATAATTCACACCTCTAGGCCCGCCTTCCTCCACAACCCTAACACACAGAATCTGCCTTTTTCTGTACTGACTTAATCATTTAGAAAGCACAGACTTCGTGGATGATTATATTAATCTTGGGAAAGAAATAATTAAAGATTGACTATACTTCTAAAATTATTGTGCTCAATTCTATAAGCAGGCCTTTTAAATTTCTTCTCAAAGGAGCATTCTTACAGAACCAAATAAGCTTTCATAGGCAGGAATTTGGAGGACCGAGCTTTACTAGGTGAATAGTTTTCACATCTGCAATACAAAGATCTATTAGCATTTCTTAAAAATCTTCAAAGAGCTAGTGACCAAAACAGAATTTTACAAGCATCTATGAAATAAAGACTACTACCCTATTTTAAGGAAGAAACTGCTGACAAGTGGGAAGATCAAGCTGTTTTACTCAAGCTAAATTTAATCATACAGCAGTGATCCTTTTAACATCTTCAGGTAGATTGTTATGAAAAAGTCTGGTATAGCATTCTTGAGAATGAAAAGCTGAAAATATGTAACAGCCAAACTTAGAATATCTATTGTATTTTTCAAGAAAAGTGATGAAAATGCTTGTCAAAAATAGTAAAATTTCTGTGTGGTGCTGGGAAGATAATTCCCAAAAGAATTTTAAAGGTTTGACTTCTTTTTGCCTTCATCTTGGAATGAAGACTAGAACATTTATGAACTGAATATATGAAGGAAAAAAAAAAAATTAGGATCTGATCTGCCAAAATATTCAAATTAGGCTCTCTTCCTCTGGCTATCCATCCATATGTTGTGTGTGTTGTCTTTACAATGGTTTCTATTGAATGGTCATTTTGACCTGAAAACAACGATACTTCTGAGAAAATCTGTGGTCAAGTTTCTATGAAAAATCTTCAGATTCAAAATGAAAATGATACAGTGAGGAGGAAGAAGTCTCTATTTTAATGCAAATCCAATTTTATCCATCAGAGATTTGCAATGGTCATTACATTAATGGCACAATAAAGGCCACTATATTTAACCTGCACCTCCTTGCAAGAAATTATTTTGTGTGAGCACATATTATAAAAATTCTTCAGAGGTTAGTAAAATTCTTATAGTTTTAAGCATATCTTGTACCTGCAACCCCCCAAAACAAAACTTGTTCTTTTGCAAGCAGAGTTTTTGTATTCATGAACTTAGTCCTACATGTAGTTTGCACAAGATACACAGAGCCTTTACACGAGCTAATGCAGCCTATTTAAAAAATAAATTCGAAAAATTTGTTTTAAAATGGTTTGTGTAAGCATATAATGTACAGTTAAATGATGAAGTAAATGAGAGAACCTTTCAGGGAAGATTCATTAGAAAAACTGAGGAGTGGAACTTTCTTGAACACCTGGTTCCAAAACATTACAAACTCCAATCTTCTGTAACTAGCTACTAATTCTATAAACAAGAGTCTATTTTAGATCATCCAAGACAAATGCTGATTTGCTATAATCTGTAGAACACAGACCTAAGGATTTATCTTGCAGTTACCCTTCTGAGAAAAAAAAAATAATCAGAAAACAAAGAGTACTAATGTTTTTCCTGTAACCCTAAATACATATTCTATCATCTTAACCTTGTCCTTACATTTATTGAAATTGTACCAGAGAGGAAAAATATGGTTTTGAAAAGCTATTTCATTTACTGCTTTGCAAAAATCAGGAGAGGTAAGGAAATATTAGTAAGTAACTTTTTCTGCGGTATATTCACGCATTTAGTGGCTTGTAAATTTCTAGACAAGTAGAACTGCAGTGGAAACTCCTGGATCTGTTGTAATCTCCCTTTTGTATGTGGAGGGAAAGTAATTCAAATTACTCTCAGTAGAAAAATTGCTTGCACATTTTTCTGCAAACTTCCATCACTCTGTATGAGATGGTATTGTGATAAAATTCATCATCTGCTCATAACTTCACCATCTCTTGGTGCCATATTCTAAACTTTAAATGACTGCAATGTTTGGGGTTTTTTTGATTTCTGAGTGAAGAAAATTATGTGTAAATCAGCCCTCTAAGGAACCCATAGCTATTGCAGAAGTTCTTTTGTCCCATTTTTCCAGTGCAATAACTTCCCTGCTGTTACTTTAAATATTGTAAATAATTTTAGTTCCTTTACAGTAATTGGAAACTTATGCAATTTTGTGGCTTAATATTGCATATGTAAATATAGGCTAATTGAAATTTCCAACTAACAAATGTTCCTAATATAATATTCATAAAGCCAGGATATTTCATACAAATATTTGGCTGCATATAAGACATCTGAATTAAATTTTGCTTTGAATTAAAAAAAAGGCCTTCATTTTATTGAATTAGGCTTAAAATGTCATACTAGACATTGGAAAAGTGGATGAATTCACATAGAAAGATTAAGACAACTATAATATCAGAAGATGCATAATGATTTTGCTATTCTTCAGTCTTACTAACAATTTATACCATAAAATTTACCTCTAGATAAGAAACTGCAATGATTGGTGGTAGCAAAACAGAACCATTTTTTTATGTCAATGTTTCTAATTTTGTCTCTGTTTCATGGCTATCTCTTGTGTTCAAAGTTATATTCTCAGCTTACTCATTGTATATTGCTGCTCACAGCTTCTAAAAGGCAGAAGGTATGGCATGGGAACAGTAAATTCCCTAATCAAAATAAGAATTATTTAAAAATAGGAACATAACCTCATGAAACTGTAAGTCCACTGCACTCTTTTATATACTGTGTGCTTAGGAAGAAACATTGTTTTGTGGGAACCATCAGGCAGCTTTATCAACAAGCAGAAAAAGCCAGTAACACACTAAACACAAATGTGCCCCATCGCTTAAGGCAGCCTTTCCACCACTGTCCACAGGCAATTGGTAACTGCAGGCATCTTCTCCACACTGACAGCCCCAGGTGACAGAGTTCAGGCAGAGTTTCTGCAAAAGTACAAAGTGAAATCCCTGAGTGAATAAGACATTAACCAGACAGCTGAAATGGTGAATGCGGTGGAGGAACTAAAACAAGTATAAAGTGGAGTCATATTTTTGTCAATAATGTTAACTCTAAAGCAAAATGACAACTGTGGCATAGCTTTATGCATGTTTCCCTGTTGTTTCTCATGTCAAAGTAGCCTGCTAAGGTGTTGAAAGGTGATACAGAGCCTACAGTATTAATGTAATTGTGAAAAATATCTAAAGAGACCTGCTAGTGATCTTGAAAGCTCACCTGAGAACCAAGAGCATATGATTTTATAAAAGTTCTCTGTATTCTCTGAAAGGGTTTCAGTATTTGATGAATAGGTACTTTTAGTAAACCAGCCTTTGACATCTCACTGGGAGCTGCAACATGGCTGTCTGTGAGTTTGGAATGGCACAGTACTTCTGGTCATATATCCACTGGTGTTTCTTCCCCAAAGCAACCAAAAAAGTGGTGAAGAATGATTTCTCTTTTCTCTGAGACACTTTCTACAACGGAATTCTCTCAATTGGAGCTGTTGCTGGCTCTCAGGCCATAGAAAAAAATTAGGCTTACATGTGTACAGACGTAAGGGTTGTGTCTGTGTACACAAACCTTTTTCACATCCTTCTTCCCAAATAGCCTGACTTTTTTTTCTCCTTAATGCACATGGCTTTGAGATATCAGCTATCTGCCAAAAGCTGAAGACTTGCCCAAGCCGACTTTGGCTAGCAAATTAGTCAGCATGTGTTTCTACTATGTATGTTATTGGCTTAATTAGGTTTAATTAACAAGTGCTTATGTCTGTTGTAGGGGACAATGACTATCAAGTGAAGGCTTATTTATTGGCAACATATGGTATTTTGATGAATGATTGTCAGAACAACTATAATGAAGCATTTAAAAGAACTTATTCAGTTCAGACTTGGAGCACTAAAAATGTTTTTCAGATGTCTGTGCTATTCTTATTTCTTTGAAAATGGGCCTGGTGCTTCTTTTAGCATGTTGTGACCTAAAGAGATGCGAGGTGGGACAAAACTGTCATAATATTACATTATTTCAGCAAAAGCTTGCGTGCAAAACAATAGAGGTGCCTAAAAGCATAATAGTATTATTGAAAAATAACGTCATTTTTAAAACTTACTAAAGTTCCTTCTTTGTGTCCTAGCATAGTAATGTATGACCTAGACTTTACAGTGATAACCAAAGAAACAGGATCTCCATTTCAAAAGGCAGATAAATTTAGCATTAACTTTAAGTAACTTGTAAAGCAGGATACAATTAGAAATGTACACTCATGGACTCTGTACAAGCACAGACATTCACAATAGTTAAAAAGATTTGCCACAAAAATTTATTTAAGAGAAAAAATAGGCAAATCCCACATAAAAAAAAGATGCTGGTCTAAGCAAACATGGACTTTGTAATATAATGCTTTTTAATAGGATTGGCCAGCAAAAGCACAAATTCAGAACAATAGTTTGCCATTAAAGTTAATCTTCTGATCCAGGGTCGATGCTGACAGTATTTCTGCCTGGATTTTAGCTAGGAGCTCATTGGCAGTTTAACTGCCTCTGAATAAAAATCTTTATTCTTTCATGGAATTATCCTGAATTTTGCTGGAAACAAAGCTCTTTCATTTATTACTTCTTTGAATTCTTGTTTTCAGGACTGTACTTGCAAACCAACAATGGAAAAAAGAGTCACACCAGTCCTGGCATTCCTTTGGCATAAAGTGGTATGCAAACTGAATTTACAGGCTTCTGAGAGGTTGCCTTGCAAATGGAAATTTCCAGGACAAAATTTTCATTCTAAATTAGTGTTCTCAGCATCAATTCCATCTCTAATATTACTGAGGAGACTCTACACCATTGCCTGCCTCACTCCTCAGATAAAGAATGATAGCTGTCTTGTTGGTAGGCAGTTTTCATACCTCCTTTTTCCCTGGAGGAGTCAGGACCAGGAGATTATTCTATACCACCTCATGTAATTGCCAGGGATGGGGAAATGGAATCTCTTCAGGGAGAAGGGTCCCTTTGGATGAGTAAATATGGCAAAGGGAGCACAGGGGGATCCCACTTCCAAGAAATCATTCCAAAAATTGGTTGCCTGTCCTGTAGATTTCATTACTGATTATGCTGCCTTTCTTACCTCATTGCTGTTTCCAGTAAATTGGTCTTATCTCAACCCATGATCTTTTGTGTCACCAGTTCTCCTCTTCAGCATGCCACAGAGAGAAGGGGAAAAGGAGAGAGGGAGAGATTGGGGGAGAAAGATTGCGGAGATTGTGAGGGAGAGAGATGTAGGAAAACCATTCATAAACCACTACAGAGACAAATAAGATGTATCTGTTGTAAGGGACTGCATGGTTCAGGGTTGTCGTATTAGAACAAATATTCAGCCAATCTAAAGTTGAAGTGTGGAAGAAGACAGTCATGAGATCAAAAGTCCTGCATGATCACTTCTGTTGGAAGTGTTTTATCAGTATATAATTTATAAAGAAATGCCACAAAACCTCTGTATCATTGATATTTAACCAAGACTGGTGGAAGCAGATGGCATTTCAGCTTCTTGTTCTAAGAAAACATTATAAAATACTTAGAGTGTGTAAGAGCTCACAAAATTAACTTTTTAATGCTGGCAATATTCTTTCAAGGGGAAAAAGGAGGAACTATTTTTGGCTGATTGAAAAGCTATTACTTAAATGCAGCTCGTAGGACAAAGTTGATTTTAAACTATCCACAGTCCTTCAGTATCTGAATGATTCACATGAAGTTTGCATACTCAGGGCAAATGCAGCCCTAGTACAACCCCATAGAAATTCGATTTCAGTATGTACTTCCTTGTTTTAACAACTGCTTGGTTCATACTGCAGTCATGAAAAATATAAACAAGCACATTGAGAAATTCAATTAATTCTTGAATTCACATTCAAGAAAGTTGAACAATATTTTTTTGGAGGACAGTACTTCCATCATTATCTTTGTTATTAGGCCTCCGCATTTACTTTTAGTGAAATCTTGGAAGATCTGAGGCACTGGTTTCTACCCAGAAAATAGGGACATTACACAGGATTCCTCATCAAAGTTTTATGAGCAGGCCTATAACAAAATGCATTCTCAAAATAAAAGTTTGCTAATAATATAGTAGACAGGAACAGCTCACCAGCTCTGATACAACAGTTCATTTGTTGGCCAGAGTCTATGTGAACAAAAAAAGTCTTGTGAAATATATTCTTATTTGTGGAAGGGTAAGATGCATCTTCAGAGAAATGCTGCTGTGGTTACGAAATGGTATTTCATCAGAAGATGCAGAAATACTTATAGAGGTTGAAATGTAGCTAGGATCTCTTCTAATCCACCCCAAGAATGGCAAGGTAGAATGAAATATGTAAAAGAATTATACTTGAAAGCAACATTATAGCAACATTAGAGTGGAAATTCTGTTTGTCCAAAAAAGTAAAGAAGCTCCAAGTCAAGCTTTTCCCTGAAAGCATTATGATGTCTCTCATTACTTCTGAAGTACACGACTGTTTTAATTATTTATAATTGCCTAATATACACACTGAGTGAAGTCTCATAACTTAATGATTGACAAGGAAAAAAAAGGTGTTCCTTCCTGCCCTGTAACCTCTGAACATTGTGTCATACAGACCTTTTGCATATGCTGAAGCAAAGAAGGAAAAAATAAAGTATCCTCACATGAGAATAGATTTGAAATTCTGATGACTGGTGCTCAACAGAAACAGTGGAAAAACAGAGAATGAAATTCTACTCTTTCTCTCTCCCCTCTATTCCTCCAATGCATTTAGGAGAACGGCTTTCCCAGCTGTCTAAAGAAAAGGCTAATGTCCTTAGCTGTGGATGTATATGCTCCTTGCAAAATATAGTCACTCAATCCAAAACCTAAGCAGTAGACTGAGATACAAATTAAGACATCAAACTGTCCTGGAATTTCCCCATATCCAGGCTCAGGCAGCTCTGTTTTCTCTCTAGGGCTGATCAAAGGTGTCACCCTTCACTTGTGTAGTACCAGTAGCTGGAATGCATAACACAAAACTGCGTATTCACCAAGTATATGGTGTAAGCCCAAGGGCTGTCAAAAGTCCCAAACCCCCACATGAACTGTGGCCTCAGCTCAGGGCCTGGCCATGTCCCTAAACAATTCAACAAAGCATCACACTGCAGTATGAGTAAGGCCTCAATTTCACTTGAAATGGTGGAAAGTGTAACTGAAAAATACTGGAACAATTTTTAAAGTCAGAAGGCCCTTTAAATCATCCTCCTTCCTACATTCTTCAAAATCCCTCTAAGTGTGGCCTTCATCTTAGCACCAAGCATTACGTTGCACAGAGCCAAGATCAGCCTTGTCATAGTGAAAAATAACCATCTGGCAGTCCTGGTACAGTGTAACAGTGTTCTACTCAGAAAAGAAACAGTGCATTTTAACTATGGACAACTAGTCTCATAACTAATACCACTGCTGTGTTTAAAAGTAACTTTCATTGTTGTCACTTTCCCTAGGAGGATGAATGACATTTTTCCATGAGAAAGTGGGTGGTGACAAAATTGAAGGGGTATGTGCAATGACATTTAAATTTTGTCCCTCTATTCAAAAGACTCCTTGCCTGCACAAAATTATAAAAAATATCTATATTTTTTCTAGTATCTGCAAGAAATTTATTCCCAGGTGTCAGCTTTCTGAATCAGAGCAGTATTTCCATTTGCCACTCCTCTTCTGAACATGTCATACAGTAAGAAAAGCACTGTTGCTGACATGACCCTGATAGGCTGGCATACAAACAGAAATGGAAATTACAGAATGTTCAGAAATGACAGAAATGTTCAGTCTCCTGCTCATTGCCAGAATGCCCTTATAATGACTCTACTCAGACTGGGTGTTTACTATGGAAAGGAAACAAAGGGGTTTGCTCTATATGTCTTCCATAAGAGTACCCTCACATTTTCTCCAGTATAAAGTGACCTTCAAAAGTTGTTTTAAACAGGATGAGAATTAGGAAACTACTTCCCTTCTATGCAGTGAGACAAATCAAAATTACAGAAGAGAAAATCTCCTTAACATTCTTAAACTAGTTCTTGTAGGCCAAACAATGCAAAAGCATATGTGTGCAGATAAAAAGTAATTATAGAAAGAGTAATTTATTAGATTATTCATTAGATGGTATACTATTCATCAGATGTTTGACTGCATAGGCCTTTAATTTCTACACAGCATCTGCTGCAGTAGAAGTTGGTATTAAAAAGCAATGACCTTTAGATGGGCAGAGCTTTAGGTTCCTTCCATGCAGTATCTGACCAACTAATGTAAGATCACCAAAATCCAAAGTCAGAATAGATGTAAGAATAACTCAGAATTTTTTTGCCTCTCCTACTTCTTTCCTACATTGAAATAATTGCACTCCTCCATAAAGTCCAATAAACATAACCTAATAATTACATTATAACTACACACTTTAAATTTTGCCACTGGATTTCATAACAATGGTTGATCTGGATGTCAACAATGCTGTCAGTGCAAGTAGAGCTTACCCAGCATTTCTTCATTATGTGTATTGCTGAATTGTCCATGACAGCAGGATATGGAATTTTGGCATGCATTTGGTTTGCGCAGTTCATGGAGAGACACTTAGGGCAAGCCTACGGCTCCCTTTTTCGTCCTCTACGTTGCATCTTTAACACTGATCAGATTTTATTTGTTTGTTAAAAGAGAAAAAATATTCCAGGAAGGATGAACGCAAAGTCTAATTTCAGATTGTGAGTCTCTGTGAGTCTTAGTTTTTTCTTTATGGTGTTGCGTTTATCACAAAGGGATCCCAAGCCTTACCTCAGTTCCATACAAAAAGGAGACATTAATGGCTTTCTGTGAAAGGTACATAGAAGCACAATCATATGAGCATAGATTTCACAGTATAAAATGCCAATCATCCAAGGAAGAATGTATTATTTTTACAGCATTAAACAATTTCTATTTTTAGAAAACAAGAGAAGCCAACGATGAGGAATGTTGTTATGCCTGCAAAATTTTTTCAACCTCATTAATTAAAATATGAAAATATAAATTAATATAGGCAATCTCGAACTCATGAAAAATGGGTTCCACGCAATTGAAATAGGCAAACAAGATGCTTTAGTAATTATATCCAAATGGAATCAAAAACTGACTTGTCATGTTTAAAAGAAAAGTATTTTAAAAAATATGATTAGGAAAAATACCTTAGGTAAATACAAGGTTCATAAGGAAACTTTTACTTATTAAATTTTTATTATAAATTGAATGATCTCCCAGTCTCAAAGACTTTTTTTTTCTTTAAGTAAATTGAACTTATTTTAAGTATCAATCAAAACTCTACTGTAATATAACATAATGAAGTCCTATGTTGTAAAAGTGATACTCAGAACTTAAAGGTGCACATGGGCAGTTCGTTTAACTATTAAACATGGAATTCTCAAGACAGACAATTTAATCTTATTATTCATCTAAGGTTCGATATTATTATTAATAAAAAGCTTTGAGCAGTAAGGAAGTTAATTCTTTTTGTATGAAGGCAGGGTTTTTTAAAAACTGTTTACTCACAGAAGCGGATTACTGGAAATGAGAGATAGGTAATTGTTTCTCTCAGTGGTAAACATGAATTACTACTTTGTTTCCAAAGGAGTTTCACACACCCTCTAAAATCTGAATGGCATGTAAGGTGAAATGTAAGATTGAAAAGATAGAAAAGCTCTTTGTTGATTTTAAGCTTAGTTGAGAAGACAAAGAGACAACAGAGCCATGGGTTGACATCAGATATGCATGATGCAGGAACATTAGTCATGTAAACAAGGCAACCTGAAAGATAAATTATACCCTAGTTATCACCATCTGAAAATCTGAAAGAAAATACTCTATTTAAACATCAAATCACACGTTCCACAAACAAAAGATAAAAGTTGACAATCTAGATAATAAACCATATTCTTATAAGTACGCTACTGGTTAAAAAGGAATGCAATCCATTCTCTGGGTTTTGCAGTAGCAATTATCTGCCTGTTTGCCTACTTGTGGACATTTCTCTTTTAATTGAGATATAATTATTTTCCTTGCACTAACAAACAGTTTGGGTCAGAAATCTCAGGTACAAAACCTCCAAATGAGCAATTCTGCCTAGTCATAAGACTTGTTCTCCAGACCCTTCACCAGCTCCATTGCCCTTTCGTGGACGTGCTGAGCTCCTCCTCAATATCTCTTGTCATGGGGGGCCCAGAACCGAGCACAGGTGCCACGTACAAAGGGAAGAACCCTTACCTAGTCCTGATGGCCTCGCTATGTTGGATGCAAGCTAGGAACCTCATGTCATTGGCCTCAGCCCATGGATCTGTTCCGGCCTAGAGCTTTCCTTCCTCTAGCAGATCGAGACTCCCGCCTGACTTGAAGTCATAGGCAAACTGAGAGGCCACTTCATCACCTTGGTCAGTAGTTGCAATCTGACAGATCTACCACAAGAAACCAAGGCTGTTTTTCTGCCAGCCATGTGCCTGAGTACATACTGCTCCTAAATATTCTCCAGCACTATAAGAAATGTATCAATTTTTTTTTTTATAATGGACCTGACATTTTCCAGTTGTATTTCTATTTTTTGAGGCCTGCCTACACAGTCTTCAGTTTCTCTTTAGGACTTACCTGCCCTCTCTGCACAAACCCTTCTAAGTCTTCTTAAGAGGTGTTTCTGCCAAACAGCTAAGGCCTACAGGCCTCACCTTGCCTATTAATCCAGCAACTATCTATGGATTTTGGGAATGTTTTTTATTTTTCACAGCTTTCTTCCTTGACAACCACTGCTTTGAAATTTTGACAGAGATCTGTCCCCCAGGAGACTGAGATTGGGAAGCATGCTTGTGACCAAAGTGAAGAACTGGACACTTTGCTTTGTTGAACCTCATATCACTGGCCTTGGCCCATTGGTCCAGCCTGTGCAGATCCTCTGCAGAGTCTTCTGGGAGATCAACACTCTCCTCCCATTTGATGTCATCAACAAACTGACTGAGGGTGCCCTTGATCCCCTCGTTCATCAATAAAGACATTAAACAGAACTGGAGTCAACACTGAGTCCTGGGGAGCCCCACTAGTGACTGGCTGTCTGCTGCATGCAACTCCATTCAGCAGCACTCTGGGCCCAGTGCGGGCCATCCAGTCAGTTTTTATCCAGCAAAGAGGGCACTCGCCCAAGACGTGGGCTGCCTGCTCTCCAGGAGAATACTGTGGGTCACAGAAGCAAAGGCTTTACTGAAGTCCAGGTAGTCTACATCCACAGCTTTTCCCTCATTTACCAGGCAGGAATGTAGCATGCTACAAAAGAAGCATGGTGTGCTTTCTGAGAAATACCTTACTTTGCTATTTTGTTATTGCTTTTTAATACTTCCTTCCTCCAACAATGAGAAGAAAATAAAAATAGAGACTTTTTTTTCAAGTTTACAGCAAACAAATCTTTTCAACTGGAAACCTTGAACAATGGCAAAAAAATCTTCAAGAATGTATGGAAGATATGGAAGGAACCTGTGTTTCCAATCAAAATATTTATTTCCAGAAGATTTAGCCCATGAAATGCCGTAGATCTTTCAAAAGCTGATGTTCTTCTTGGGCTACTACGTAACACACATTGCAACTTTTCTGTGCTACTAAGTCATTCCTCATATTTCCTCATATCAATGTGTATCAATGGTTCTCACATGCAATGATAACTCACAGGAATATAAAAATTTCAGAGAAGTTTACCAGACCACTTTAATATTAAAAAAAAAAGTCCTTTAGGAAAAGAGATATTTTTAAAAATAATTTTTCAATTGTAAGTGCTTTCAACTTCAATGTGCATATCTGCTGGTAGGTATCATGTGAACACGTTATAAAGAAGCAATGCCATTACGAAGATGCAGAACTTCAATGTCTCTTTTCAATTGCATGCACTTGCACTTCTTTAACTTCTTTTTCTTGGGTTTTGGTGGGGTTTTTTGTTTGTTTTTGGTTTGATTGGTTGGTTGTGGGTTTGTTCTGTTTTTTGTTTGTGTCAGTTTTCTTTTTTTTTAATAAAGAGAGTGAAAGTTGTTGATTTTTGAAAGATAAGGAAGTAAATTTAAGGTAGCAGCAATAATATAGCAGGAAACACAATCACAACTGTTGAATACTAAAAGCTGTGACCATTTGATTTGTTGACCAATCTACTAATTCCAGTAAAGACTACTATAAAAAGTCTCAGTCCTAAGGAAATATCATATGTGATTGACAGAGGGGGGTTTTTTGCCCACCAAAAAGAATCAGACTTTCTTAGGGACAGACTATACAGTCCTCAGTATACTACATTTCAGATTTAAGAGGCTAGATGAAGAAGGACACCTTCTTAGAGGTTCAAGAGTGTAGTGGTAGATAGAGTATTGTCGAACTGAAAGATAATTTAGTCTGACTTCTACCACAAAACAACTCACAGCCACTGGGTTTTGTACTTATTTAAGAAAGGCTCACTAATTCTCACTAAGATACATAACAGGTCTAAGAAACCTGAGTCAAGATTCATAAAATGGCTAATATAAAAAAAAAATAAATTACAGAAGTCACTTTTGTAAATAATGTAGGACCTGAACAACAGCATAAAGAGAATCACATTAAATGAGTTTTATTTCAAACATACATATAAACATGTAGAAATGCCTCACTTACTGTTTATGAGAAGCTCAACATATACTTGATTTAAAATGTAAGTTGATTGATTTTTTTATACTTCCCATAGTTTTTATCACTTAAGTATAGGTATAACAGAGTGTTTTAGTATGCATAAACCAAACCATGCACTCTATATAGAAATGTTTGGTTATATTCCCCAAACTGGTATGACTTCCAGTAAAAGACTGTTTTAAAGTTGTTTTTGGCTAAAGGTAAGAAAGAAGACATGGCTTATGACCACACATTATCAATGCAGCATGTGGTGCCTCGCTGAAATGAAATCCAAATGAAATCCATTTGTCTGTGGATATGGCTCCTTCACTTTGGAGTTACTGCAGCTCTATTAGATCTAGATTTTTAAGAGCACAAAGCTGTGATTCACATTGCTTGGAGTTCTTTCTTCTCATATTGGCTTAGTTGCTAAATCTTTGGACACACCAGATGCATCTTAACTATTTTTTCAGTTGCACCTCTTTTCTGTCATGAATTTCTAACTAAAATCTTAATATTTCACAAAAACAAATAACAAAAAGGTATCATCATCTGACTACACACCACAAAATTTTCATGAAGTAGATGAAATTGGAGCAGTACAGAGGAACCTGCACAGAACTATTCCACGTCAAAAGCACTGTTATGCAATTACCAGGTGAAAGTATCTGATAATAGCATCCCCCTTAACACAAGGAGAAGGGAACCACTGACATTGTTCCTTTATGAGGAATGTCAACACCACTCTCTTCCGAAAAATCAGGCTTCTCCTCTTGGTGCACCTATTGGCTATCCTTATATTTTGTGGAAATCTAAAACAGTGTTCCCAATGGCTGGTGCTGGTCCACTCTCATGTTGGCACTTTATCTCCTGCTAGTGCCATTGCAGCAGTTTGCATTGATCAATGCAGTATGGTTGCTATTCTTGTATTTCATCAGATGTAAATGCCAAATGAAAAATTCAACTACATGAAAAATTCAATGTTTTGACAGTTGCTTTTTTCCAGTGGATGTCTGAGTGTGCTCTTTGAAAATTATATTAATATATCATTAGCACTCAATTATATCTCTCCAATTCTTCAAGGTTGTTTTGTGCTTATTACAGCAAGTTCCCCATTGCAATGGGTTGAACTCTTTCACCCTTACTCCAGAGGGGAAGTCAGTGTATTGCAAAACTACAAGCAATCACAGAATATTTTTTCCTTGAAGAAGAGCTTCATGAACCAGCTTCCACCAAAATACTCAGCATATGGTTGATAACAAGCTCTAAATGAGATAGGATGGACACTGGAAGTGACCTAGCTGTGACCACTAATTGAAAAGCAAGTTTGTGTATCTTTTCTGGATTTTGGCATGCTTCCAGTTCCATCTTAAATCTTTTCCCCAACCAATATGAGCATAGACCCATATATTTTGAAGAAAAATCTTAAATAGGGTTTGTGGATAAGAGTTTGGTCAGATGAATCTTTGTTTCTGCCCCTTAAAAGCACATCTTTGATGACATGAAAGAAAAATATAAGTATGTTCCTACAAAGATTACACAATAATCAGGTA
>VWZV01007523.1:324-23915 GCA_013397155.1 Irena cyanogastra | reverse complement strand
AATACAAGAACCCAAAAACCTCCATCTTGCTATATATATAGTACTATATTCCAAAACCTTAAACTCCAAGTTTTCTACCCAGTGATATTACACACTTTTAATCAAACTACACACCCGTAATCCCAGCGCTATCAATCAATTTTGGAAGCCTTCTCCATGGCCTCAGGTGAAATGCAGTGCTCTCCTGGGGGTCAGAGTCTGTCAGCACAGAAAGTCTAAAATTCTCAGCATACAGGACTCCAACAATTACAGACATGTTAAATATCCTAATCTTCCTGCATTTGTCAGGAGTGAAACCATGCACAATGATTCACTGAAGAGAGGGACAGAGCCTCCTCCATGTTTATGAAACTCTTTTGGGATATAATCAACATAAGTTTGAAGAAACAGAATTATTTACACCTCGAGTTCAGTGGTCCTTGTTCATGTTTTTAATAGTTCATCTTGTTTTTCAGGGACAGTTTTGGGTTCTTGTATTTCTACATTGCTCAAACTTGAGATAAATTAGTTTTTCAGTTCTAATGTCATTCCTATACACTTATCTTCAAGTAGTCTATCTGATGATGACCATGTTTTCCACATACTACATACCTAAAATGTAAAATATGTTCTGTATGTAGAAGAGGAAAAATTTAAGAAGTTTGGAGAATTCAATCAAGGCTCAAATACAGAGACAATAAAAAATATTTAGGCAATAAGACATTTAATTTCTAAATTACTAAGATGAACTATCAATTGTAAACTTTTTAAAATGCTGCCTTCTCAGACACCTCAATATTTCGGACATTTTAGCCAACAGTTTCTGAAATACATAATTTAGCAATTTCACAAAAAATGCAATATTGTACAGACACTGAATAGTAATATTAAAATAGGTGAATAATACTTAAGTTCATATATTTTTGGCCATTTCATTCTGACCACATTAAGTCACATCTTACTTATTAACAATTGTAAATGAGAAACACTTTACTATTACCTTGTAAACACTGGAAGTTGAGACTGGATAACCTGGACTCTGACAACTACAAGCAGGAGTGTACTGAACATTAGGACTATGAGCTTCAACAGTGTTTGGAGCATAGAGAAAGGAATACTGCCCTTCCCTCGAAGAATCTGTACAGCTGTGTCCAATAATGCTGGCAAGGTGTACTGCAAATTAAAATCAGACAGGGTACTCATTAGTCCCTTAGATAAATATGAGCTACCTAATACTTTCTTCCTTGGTTTTCTGTAAATGTCTGCTCCCAACAGTTATTTAATTCAGCTTCTTAGTACCTTCATGACAAGTCCCCAAAATAAGGTCTCCATTCTAATAAACTAGTCAAGTATTCTTGCTAACACTATCACAGCTGAACCTGTACACCTGTAGCTATCTTGTGCTGACAGACCAAAAAATTGTACCATCTTCAGGGGCTTGAACAAAAGAATCAAAACCATGAAAGAAACTCTCAAGACGAAACATCACTATTTTCAGAACTATCAGCCCCTCTGAAAATTTGCCCTATAAACAAAATTCCTTACGAATGACAGAAATACTATTCACTTCCTGATTAGCCTGGCTTTCTATTTTATGCCTCTACTGCATTAAGTCATCACTCCTTGCCTCATGAACATCACAATCTTGCACAGTTTCCCATTACATAAGCTGATTTCTTCTCAGTGTGCCTCTTTCCCTTTGTCTTCATGACTTGTGCTGGTGATGATTTATTGCTTCGCATATACTGGCTGGCTAAACTACAGAAACTGAAAGGTTTTTGAGGACTGGTAAAACTGTAAGTTCATGCAACATCTGTGCTTTCAGAAGAAGCTTCAGTTTGCATTTTATCTTTCCTACTCAACTGACTAACACAATCTAGTTTAACTTTAGTGAAATTGAAGATCAGATCAAAAGTTACTAAAAGAAATGAAGAGTGGGCTGAAAACCAAGCTAGAAAATTGTATTTTAATTCACTAGATCTGCAAAGGCAATAGTCACAAAGACATCTATGTGATTTTGGTTTTTTGGCCTTGATTATGTGTCCCCAGATAATATTTTGGCTTTTACTGGTGGATTTTCTGCAAAATTTTCCTGCAAGTAATTAAGGAAAAGTAGCTATAAAATTTTCTTGAAATATGCAATCCTACACTTTTAATTGCATTTATTTTGATTACTTAGAAGATTAGAATTATTTAATTGCAGAAAAATCTTTTTTCTCTAAGGAAAAGTCACTACAAATTTAAAGGCTTATCAATGCTTAAAATGAAATATATCAGATAACGTATTCTTAGAACATATTCTAATATTGCATTTTTAGAACAACAAATTTCCTAAGAATACTACTTATTCAAATCAGACTATTCTAAAACATCTGGTTACTCAATAAAAAATGATGAAATTAATTTGTATATAATATGTTCTTTATTTTTATTACAGGGACTAAAACCAAATAATCCTCCACCTTTATGCACCTCAAACTTTAATCAAGACTGTTACATGCTAGGATTTGCAAATCTCAGTCAGCTAAAACCATAGGCTTCCATTAAAACCTGTCAAGCCTTTACTGAGTATATTTGCTAACATCTCTGCATAGCATGTAAAGGACAACCTGGAAGTTATTTGATTCCCTCACCATGAACTGTTAAACATGAACTAATTTTAAAAAAGTCTGAAAATGTAACAGAACTATTGAGTTAATCTTAACTGAGAAAGACCAGTGCTGAAATACAATGCTTCAAAGTACTTAATGTCTCATAACAGAAATCCACTTTATTTTTCAAGAGCTTACCCCTTGAGCAATAAAGACTTCATACACACAGCATATCCCCACCACTGTTATTCCTTGTTCTTTACACAGTGTTGCAACAGCTACTAGAAATACAGTCACTGCAATTGGAGTCCACACTGCAAATACAAAAGACATTATTGAAAATGTTCCATCTTACAAAACCCACAAATATTTAATAAAGTAAATTAACTTAAAAAGTGAAGGCTTTGGCTTCTCATGTCTGAATATGCCATGTTCTGTAAACTTTAGTATATGTAATTTCTTATGAAATATGACCACTTTTACTCTACAGAAAATATTACACATGCATCAATTTTAAAATTGCCTCCCTTAAATTAAAATAAATAAATGAAGGGTAAAAGACTAATTTATAGTAAGTAAAACAAAATATCTCAGTATTTCCTAAATCACCAGAGCACTTTCTCAAATGGAATACTTTATAAGGAGTCATGACTTCTCAGTATGTCAATCTGACTCTGGCAAAGAGGGAAGCCTCCTTTATCTGCACTGAAACTTTGCAGCTTACTTGTGACTGACCATCTGAGGCACCTCAGCACACTTCCACTTAAATTGCAACAATAAGTCAGTGCAAGAATCTCCTAGGGTAGGTGTTATAAAACTAATTAAAAAATGCCTCAAGTCTTGGCAAAAAAAATGCAATTTATAATGGAAAGTAGTATTACATAGGTATCTTGGCTCTGAAGGGGTTTTGGTACACACTTGGTGAATAACCAGCAAACCTCCATTATGGTTTTAAGAGTGTTTTTATCAGTGATAAAGAAACTATATTATATATCTGTTTGTCAATCACTTACCTATGGTATTATCTGGTCCTTTAGACTTTGTGTACGACAAAAAAGCAGCTAGGAAAAAAATAGACGATAAAAGCTCCGCTCTGCCCACAACTCCAGTTACCTGAAAAATAAAAGAAGAAAAACCTTAATTACTACAAAGTATTCATGATTATTTGATATTTTTAGATAGTATTTTTTTAGTTTTTATTAGTAATCTGTTATTTATATGTTACTAGATATTTATTATTATATAAAGCAAGCAGATCTCTAAGGAAATATTCCGTAGAGCACAGGAGTTACCAATGCCCAGGAGCAAGAAATTGGGTAAGGAAAGCAAGAGGTCAGCGTTGCTGAGTAGAGAACTGTTGGTCAAACTAAAGTGAAAGAAACAAATGCCCAGGCAGCGGAAACAAGGAACGGTAACCTGGAAAAAATCTGGGACAAAGCTCAGTTGTGCAGAGATGGGGTGCGGAAGGCCAAGGCTAAGCTGGAACTGAATGTGGCAAGGGACATAAAGAATAACAAGAAAGGTTTCTACAGGTAAGTTAACCAGAAAAAGAACGTCAGAGGTGTACCTCCCCACACCAGCAGTGCTGAAAAAACTGGTAACAATGGACAAGGAGAAGGCTGAGGTACTCAACATTATTTCTGCCTCAGTGCTCAATCACAACCTCTCTTCCCTTGATGGGACAGAGAGGAGTGGATTTTATGAGATTCAGAAAAGTGTTAAAATGCACATGGCAAAGGGTTGTTTCAGAATCCCCAAAGAAATACAGATTCATTCCCATTTCAAGAACTGTTTTTGAAAAATGCTGAAGTGAAACCAACAATCAGATACGGAAGACAGGTCACTGTGCTCATGGTTATTGCAGTAGCCACTGTGTTGCCTACAGTACCTTCTAGGACTACCATTCTTCCTCGCTTCTCCTATTCTGTAGTGACTCTGATTGCTTCCAAATTTTTATAAGTAACATGGCTAAAAAATAGCATGCTGTCCTGAGGTAGATGGTCCTATTTAGCTAAGGAAACCACATAGCTCATGATTTAACTATGACGATGCTGAAAACTGACTTTTTACCATCTGGACACAGCTAGAAAGTTTTATTACCAGCACATTCCTGGTCAAGCATGATTGATTCAACACACCATAAAATGAGAAAGTAACTCAGTATCCAAGGTCACAGGGTAAAGAAAAGCATTCTAATCTGAATCTGAAATCATACTCTAGTATTTCTCTTGGGACTACTGTATGTTTACCAAAGGATTCACTGAATCACGCACAGACAAAGCGTGTTTCACAACTGGTAAGACACCACAGTTTGTGTTAATATTTTGAAGAGCATTTAAGTACTTGTTTCCAAAATATCTTAAGATGTCTCAAAAACTCCTGATCTGGATTCCAAAATCATCTAGCATTAAGACATTAAAGAGAACTTTATCTGTAGATCAGTTGAAAGAGAACATTAATAAAGCATGTTGGTGTGCCTCCACAGTTGACTGCCAACAAAAGAGAGGTTCTATTTCTGGATACAAACGTGACTTATGAAAGTTCCAGCACTCACAAGGTTAGTTGACATCCTGTAGTTGTAAAGGTGGTTTACATACTTCTGGCTAGAATAGTAGCAAAGTAACTAGGAAGACTGAACTGGAATTGTAAAAACAAGGACAAATGAAACTATGATGCTGTTATTCAACTCATTTCCTAAGAACTTCTTCCTCAGAAAAACAGATACTATCACTGCAAGAGCCTAGCTCCTTTCTGAACTCAAGTAGAAGATGATTTTCTATTTATCCTGCTCTGATAACTTTTCCAGGAAAAATCTGTTTATTGTAAGATAGGCAAAGGGTTGAAATATTTATGTATTGTATCTGCTGTTTCAAAATCTTGTGTGGGTGACTAATAAGTAGGAGATTAAATTGAAGGAATTAAAACCAGATACCTTTCAATTATAATTATAAAAGATATAAAAACTCCTAGTCCTAACATACATCTCATTATTACCTCCTCTTTTCTGTGTAAGGAAACTTCCACTTGTTCTTCTTTTTACACACTGAAAAAGGTGAGAGTAAGAAGAAAACAAGCCCTTATTTGACTCTTTCCTGAGTACCCGAGTACAACAGCAGGGAGATTCAACCAGAATCGCAGTGTCGCAGCGCTTCCAGGCCAGCACCGGGTTGTAGCGAACCTTGTGTTACAGCGCCCTCACGTGGCCGACACCAGGCCCTACACATCCTGTGCCAAATCGCTTCGGAACTATGCAACATTGCCTTACACAATTAGCTTCTGTTACACAATGGGCTGTAGGATTTGTACATTACTAAAAGCATCTGTGCTACTTGCTACTTCGGGCAGAATCTGAAAGTTCAGGCATAATAAAGAATCACAGAAATTTGGAACGAAAGTGATAAAATTACACCAGCTGATCTAATCCATGAGCCACTAACCTAAGTCACTCGCAATTTGCTAACGCTGCTGCAAAGATCCTATCACATTTACTATAAAGAGGCAAAGCCAAATTTGGCAATTTAAAGCATATTTTTTCAAAGGACCAGAAAACCAAACGAAATAAATATATATATTTTTTAACCCATAATTTACCCAAATTTTTATGGGGGTTTGTGCTTTGGAGTAAGCAGAAATTTTTAGGTGCTTAACTTCCTCACTTTAAACATTCCATCAACTTCTAGCAAAGACATATTAGTAGCTTAAGCTTAAATAACAACCAACTTCATCAACTCGATTCCTGCAAAATTCAATCAAAATACATGGATACAAGCCACTTAATTATTGCTTAGAGATCTGTACTACTAGTGAATAAGAGATAGAGGCAAACTCTTTACCCAAAAAATCAGGAACAAAAAAATTACAAAATAAAGACCAAACCCCTCTCATTTTATTAAAATCAAAAGGCTCTACTCTCCCGTTCCCCACCAAAAAACCTCCCTCCACTCAATAAAGCGGTATTATCTCCAAAGCAGCAGAAGATTCAAACATTTTCAGTTTTCTGACAATAAACTAACACTACAAAAAAAAAAAAAAAAGACAGGGCTTTTCAATACCTATGTACTGAAATCCAGGAAAGAAAATTGAAGGGGAGCAGAAATAAGAGTAGAAAATGCCACAAATCTGCTTTATCAGATTTTCTGGCAGAAATAATTCTAATGAATGGTGATCACAGGACTTTATATCCTCCACAACACTGCAAGCCTGGCTGGCCATTATAAAGTATATAATCAGAAAACTTGTACAAATAAAGCTTTTTGGTTTTTTAAAATACCAGTGAAGAATGTCTTAAGAATCAAAGAAAAGAAGAAAGGAGAGAAATGTACTTCTTCTTCCTTATATACTGTACGTTAAAAAAGTGGAAGGTTCAAACAGAATTAGGCCTAAGCTGGCTATAGCATAGCAACAACAATCCTAGAGAAAGTCCCACTGAGACATACATATTGATATAAAAAACAGTAGACAGAACAGACATGGTGATTATCCATAAGGGATTCTGGAAATTAATTAGGAGGCATTCACAGTATTTGCAAAATAGGGTACTGTATGAATAATCACAGAACACAAATGTCTACGTAAATTGAAGTCATAAAAGCTAATGTGCATAGCAGAGGCCTAAATTTAGTAACTAAATTCATGTTTCTTTAATTATTTTCCAGTAGCTACACGTAATATAAAACAACTCTGAGCATGAAAATTTGTCACTTCCACCACTCACTGCAAAGGGAAGAGTAAGCACAAACAAAATCATACTTTCTGGAGTTATATATATACAAGTATATATAAACATCATGAATTTTAAGTATAATTAACACAGCTCAAACAAATTAAGCACATCACAGCTGTACCTACCGCTTCAGTATGTATTGGGTGCACTGCAAAGAGCAAGGATGCAACTATGCTGCTCCTGTTGTCCAGGAAGAGCTTACAGACTTTGAGGAAGACTATGCAAACCACCACATGAAAGACCAGATTTAGAAAGTGGTAAGAAACTGCATTTAACTCGCTGAACAAGTAGTTTAAGCGAAACGTTAGAACTGTAAGGGGACGATAAGATTTATGACTCCTCTCCTGAAAGAAAACAAATGAATCAGTCAGTCAGCACTAACTTACAAAATGACTTTCACTCCAAAATACCTTTCTAAACACCTATCCGTACCTGAATCCCCTTCTACTGCCAGGCATCTACCTCCAAAACAAAGATACGAAAATCAGTAGCCCAAAAAAAAAAAAAAAAAAAAGGCTTTTTTCCACTAGACATGGTTAAGGATTTTCAGTAAAAACATGTTAAAAATACTATTTGAAACTTCACTGGGGGAATTTAGAAACCTACTTAACCCTCAATGAATACAGACCTAAGTGGTATCTGGAAGCTTTGGTTACAGGGTTATATGACAATTAGGTATCAGAGTTTATTTGTAGAGCTAGCAAACAGTATGTCAAAAGGAACTAACCCCGTAGGTTATG
Organism: Irena cyanogastra; assembly: GCA_013397155.1. NCBI lineage: Eukaryota > Metazoa > Chordata > Aves > Passeriformes > Irenidae > Irena > Irena cyanogastra. The sequence continues at coordinate 15,882 of VWZV01007523.1, read as the reverse complement.
AACATGAGAAAAGATTATGAAGTGGAATGCCTTGATAAGCAGATCATGCATGAATGGGAAAGAATTTTTATTCATTTGCTCAGCAATAACACCATGTGTGACTTTTAAAACTGTATCAAAATACTTTAGCTATCGCCATTTAACCATGTTTATCAAAAGCTTCAATGCCAATGTAGCTTTTCAGATAATACATAGCCACTCTATATGGGCTACAAATCAGAAACTCTGAATTCATATCTATATTTATATACACACGTAAATAAATTTAAAGGATTCGATATCCTAATTCCAAGCTTTGTTGTTTAAGTGTTATCTTTTCTTCCAGGTTGCATTTAGAAATAAATGTCCTTGTATGTCAATATCTAACTTTGGCAGGAGAAAATAAATTGGTCAGAGTTGTTCAACTTTGACATTGCGATTACATAGTAAATAACATCTTGCAACTGTGTGCTGTCTGCACAACTTCATTTCCCTACCAGTTCTTTTATTGAACAAATGGAAAGAATTTAAGCCACATGTGTTCCTGATATTATTGTACAAAACACTAACACCACCAAATTCCATCAAATCCAAGTTATTCTGTTAAAACCACACCAGGAAAAAGAAGTGTAAAAACACTGCAAGGTTTTTTTCAATTTCCTAAACGTTTCAAAGTGTTTCACAAACCATTTACCTCAGACATTGGAGTGCCCCAGAAGTCATTCTGAAACAGATTTCTTAATGGAGTGGAAGGATGCAAATCTTTATTGTCCAAAATTGCTGAAACATCATCAAAAACAAACCCACAAAAGAGACTGTTCCAGTAGCAGGCTGCCACCACACCAACTATCAGTGCTGCTTCCTTCAGGCTTACGTCAGCCATCTTCTCTAGGAGGTTTCATGGACAAAAGCTAAAATATACGTAGAGAAACTTGAGTAGTTTTACTTACTAAACTTAATAAAGAAAGTCAAATTAAGACATCAAATACTTTAGAAGTTGTTAATGCTCCATACCTAAAAGCCAGTAAGATAGGAAAGTTTCCGTAAGTCACACATGTAACATGGTTTAGCATTTAAAGTAAATTCTCTCATTAAAATATCTTACCCTTAAAAAGCCTTACAAAAGGTGGATAGAATGCTACTTTTCATGTTTTACTTGGGGGGAAAGAAAAAAAAGCATTGATAATAAATTGTGATGTAGCTTTGGCAGACAGCTATGCAGTTCAAGAGAGTGCTAAAAACTGATAAACTATGAAAAATAAGTTCTCTGGAATCCTGAGTAATTTAACATACACGAAATTCTAAGTTAGTGAAGAGGCAGATACTGTGTCAATTATTTAAGGCGTTTAGGTTTAGAGGTGTTTCTCAAAATATTTCAAAATCAGTTAAAACTAAAACTTCTAATATTCTGATGAACAAACAGCAAACTTGTAGAACTTCATAAATACAGGAGTTCAAGGACAGGTAAAGGACATTAATAATAACAAAAAGTTAAACTTACCATTGAAGGTCACACTAGGCTCATATGCGTTCTTTGTAGAAGTTCATGAAAAAGTCATTTTTTTTCCTCAACTGTGCCAGTTGCTCTGATGTCACTGATTGTTCATGAGACTACTGCCAAAAAAATAGCAAGCAAAAAATCCAAAATTAACTTTATATTATTTTCTCTCATCTTGCATAAACTTTCTAAGCCCTAGAAATTATTAATCAGAAGTTTTATTATTATTTACAGAATATTATATAGGTGAGCTGATCCAAAGGTGAAATTGCTGTGTATAGGGTTGTTCGAAAATACTGTTCTGCCTTAAAAGAATAAGAAGGTAACTACAGGTCAAAGGCATTTCTTTTGACCACTGGTTGACTCTGCATAGACCACTGCCAACTGTTGGGACTGAAGATACTGAAAAGCTACAGACAGTTGAAAACTGACTTCATTTTGAGAAAATGGACATGACTGAACAAGAGTATTTTCCCCCAAACTGTAGAGGGGTAGCATCTGTAAGGACACAGAGCAGCTAATATTAGCCAGATAATGTGGATCCATAAATACATAATGACTGCAGCCTTATATTTATCACAGTTCACACATCAAAGCTGATGAGCTATTTGAAAGCTACCGTCTGCTTTATTGTCCTAAACCCTGAAATCCTGGTGATTTTTTTTTCTTCGGTCTACTGGGCTTTTTAAAAATTGTGTTTAGATTTATCATAAAACATGCTGAGCTGGAAGGGATTTCACAAGGTNTCACAAAGATCACAGAGTCCAACTTCTGGCTCCGCACAGGACAACCCCAAGAATCACACAATGTGCCTGAGAGTGTTGTCCAAATGCTTCTTGACCTCTTAAAACAGGCCACAGCGATTTAGATAGGTGATCTTGTTTGTAGTTTGCAGCATGGACCCGAGAGCATCACAATCACTCATCGCCACAACTAGTGGCAAAGGAGCAGTAGCTACAGGAAGGAATACACGTGCAACAAGATGCAGGTGCAGCTAAACTGAAAACCAAGACACATGTCATTTCAAAGAAATCAAACCAAACCATTTGGTGTTCCTCACATCATGGCAGCTAAGGGCTTTTTTTATTTTTGTAGTACTTGGAGCACTGGCTATTGACGTTACTTCAACAAAGAAAGCCATTTTTTAAAGCTGCCACCACCTTTGTAATTAACAAACACAACTTTGAAGGATGTTGCTACACCTTTTCCATAGAATCATACAATGGTTTGGCTTGGACGGGACCTTAAAGATCATCTAGTTCCAATCCCCCTGCTATGGGCTCGATGCAAGCACTTTAAAACACTAACGTAAGTCTACAACTGAACATATCTATGGTCTTCTTGGCAGCCAGAAAATCTTATTGAAAAATGAAAACACAGCATGCTACAGGAATACACTTTTAAACTTGAGCTCACCACTTTTTTCATATCCACCTTCAAAGAAGGTGGATATTCTGTGACATAGTAATATTACCAGACAGAACCAACTGTAAGATTTATTTAAATTCAATCTTTAAGAAAAGGCATTCTTAGGTGAGTAGGGTTTTGGCGACTTCTAATTCTTTAACAACACTTATTCAGAAACAGCTACTGTTACCCAACTAGCAAAAAACCAAAATTGATTCCTAAGTATTGTGTCTTATCAAAATGAAAAGTTTAACCACCCTAAATTAGTAGCTCTTTCAACTTTTAGTAGGTTTTCACTTTTCCACACATGAAAAAGTATGTCAAAACATCTACTATACTTATCCCTTAATCCCAGGTGATTCTGATGCTTTCACAAGCCTTTCATTTTGCTCTGAATTTCTAGTATTCCTTCCACTCAGAACTCCACACCCTACATCACTATTGACCATGCTGCTCCCTGAGAGAGTGCCACTTATCTACATGACAGCTGTAGGGAAAATACTCTTTTCATCTGAATGAAAGGGAACTCTTAATATAAATAAATAAATAATATAAGCATATATAAATTCAGATATTAGATAAATCCAAAGTTCATGTTTTAGTGGCTAGTCCACCGTCAGAGAAACTTTTTAGAGAACTCCAGAAAACATTCACATTTAACGTTGCAAGTTTCTATTGCAATTCATCTTCTCCTTTACATGCACATTTCAATCACAGATACAAGTACAACTACATGCAAATACATGGCTATACTTTGGTTTTTCAAGACAAATATTTGAGTCACAGACACTGCAGGCAATTCTGAACAGTTTTACAAAATTTACTGTAAGCAACGAATATATGTAACAAAATGGACAGTCCTGGTTTTAGCAGCAAGTCACCCAACATGCTGCTTGAACTGTACCAAACTTGGCAACCTCTAAAGCATCACACCATGCCCCTCTCAAATTTTAGTTGTGTGTTAAAGCACTAGGTCTTGAAAACAGAGAGGCATAATGGAAATCTGGTAAAGCCCCCATATTCAAGCACTCTGCTTCCAGGCTAAGCACAAAGAGAAAAATGAGAAATATAAGGCCATGTAGAACCTGTAGATTGCACAAAAGTGCAGCACAGGTATTTTACTACTTCTGACTTGCATTCTGGCATTCTAAGGTGTTATTATCCTGAAATGTACTGTAAAGATACACAGAGTTCAGAAAATTACTTTTTTCCCCCTGGTCTGATTACAGGGTACTTTTAATACTCTTGCTGACTTAAAGCATAAATATAGAAAAAAAAAATCGCAGTCCTTTATGTTAGCATAACAATGCAGATTTTGAGCAAGGCTTGCCATCAGAACTACTACTTCCTAGCTGCTACTGTAGCTGGGTCCATCCTCACACTTCAAGCTCCAAATCAGCAATGATCATCATCATGTTGAGAATGCAAAACTAAAGCAGAGGTTTATAAAAGATCATCTGTACTTGGTAAGCCAGGCAAAAGTATGCCTGCCATTAAACTCAGTGGAAAACAGCAACTGCTTCTTGGCAACCAAAATTACTTCCATGCCAACTAATCTATTATCAGTTTGATGTTGGAAAGTTAAGAAGCCATGTAAGGAGTATATAAGACTGAGAACCTTGCAAATCACAGACGTGCAAGAGGCTGCTGAAGCCTTGATATGACTGGGCTGCTCATGTGAGGGGATATATTCTCCTTCTTACCCAACTAACATTTTGATCAATCCAAGTACGGTCTTGCAAGTGCCAGTACTTCACTTCCAGTGATGGATGTATTTGATAAACACCTCCAAAAGGCTGCCTAACAACTTCTTTGTTACAACAGACTTGTTGCAAGGGAGAACCACATCACTGCCTAGTCCTAAACATGCAAACAGACTGACCATCCCTCAGGTTATTTTTTCATCTCACCTACCTGCTCCCTTCAATAGCTTCTAAGACTGCCCCTCAGATACCTTAACCACCCCTTGGAGTGTATGACTGCCAGCTTGTGGTCTAGTGCACAGCCACAGAGCTACCATTTGACTGGATGAAATCAAGACAGACATGCACTTCAAATACTTTATTACAAAGACTTCTGTTGGATGCTTTAATCTACAACAATATCTAACCATGTCATGAAGAATATACAGCTGAAAACAATGAACAGCAACGTAAGCCCTGAGAGTCAGAAAATGCACAGCAGTCACGAGAGACAACTGTAAAAAAAAGAATACCCAGGCTGTGCAAAAAGCCTGTCATTGGACTAAATTTCTTAGGCTGTTTGGCACAGAAATCTGCACTTTGCACTGCACCATTTTCACATTTCTACAGAGACATTAAGTGGAAAGGACAGAAGAGAACCAGAACTCTCAAGCCCATCTGGCTCATAAAGCATACAGTTTTCCTGTTCCAGCTTCTTGAGATCCCTCTAATAATTCATCCAGTCTTCAAGAATAACAGACGAGTAAAATGTAAGAAAGTCCCACAAAACTGAAAAAATGCACTGACAAAAAACGAAGTAACAACCTCCAAGAGAGCCAAAGCACTTTTAGAAGGAAAGAAAATATTTCTCAACAATTGCTACTAAATCCATGACACTACAGACAGTTTAGCACACCACATGCTGCAAGATGCAGTAGTCTGCGTAAGAAAACCTCTGTCACAAACAAAAAATGCATAATGATGTTCTAAGAGTATCCTCAGTTGGGAAATTTGGGAGTGCAGAAGCCACTTTCTGTCCATCAGAATTTAGAAAAAATTGGCAAGTGTGTGTCTTGGCAAGAGTACAGCTGCAATCCCGAAAACATGTAAAAGCTGTTTAGCATTTCATAATTAGCTATCTGCCACCTTACATTAAAAGGCCCTTGCAGGAACAAATATGTTTTTGTCTGTTAGCCACATCTGACTATCAAACTTTAGAAACTTAAACATACATTTAAATTTTTGTCTTCTACTGAGAAATGGCACTTTCATGGATTGAAAGGCATTAATAACAACGTGTTATGCTAATTTACTAAAAATAATCAGGCAATACTGTAGGTTTATTTACTAGAGACAAACTTTATTAATCACTGAAGGTTCTGAACTGTTTAGAACATTACTTACAGTTCACACAGAAAATCTTCAAATTATCAAAGGTGGAAGAAAGTGAAAAGCTGTTAAAACCACTCCTAGGGTTATTTTTATTTTCAAACAGGTGAGCAACTAGTCCATCTAAGAGCTGGTAGCTGAACTGATGAATATCAACAGAGATATATACAAACCAATAGCACAGTCACTTAAAAATAGCATTTTAATTCAGCTTCTGAGGCTCTGCTAATGTCCTAATTTGTACTGCCTACTTGCTAACCTTTGTTTATTTTTAGTTTGAGTTAAACAGAACATTCTTTCTGCTGATTTACTGCAAGTGTTTAACTGACAGAGACAGATCATAGTTTTGTTTCTGTTTTGCCTTTCCAACAAAGCCTTAAACTTTATCTACTCATGCCACTCCAAGGTACAACTCCAATATGAAACAACTTAGATTTAAATGATTTGGCTTGAATCTGATCTAGAAGGCAAGAAGTATTTGGGAAGATAAGAGGAGAAATAATACAAAACATGCCTGAATTCCCCTTTCATCTTGCTGAAATCCTAAAACAGGATAACTATAACAAGAAAAGTTTTACAGATCAAGAGGCATGGGATTACTAGGAAATACTTTTCACTACACAGGAAGGTAAGGGCCTCCAACCTTCTCTTCATATGGTTCTGAAAGATTAACTAGAAGAGCACTGGCAGTTCTGATACAAAGTCAGAACACGTGTTGCAGGCTAGATGAAAGATCTCCCACGGGGAGTACAAACAAGGACCAAAATCTAACACAATTTAAAATGGGTGAGATGAAGATACTGGTTTAGCTGGTGGTTTAGCTTGTTTGCTCAATACAACTGGTACACACCAGTTGAAATACAAACCACACAGGTCTAGCTTGTACTTTGTAACTTAGAAACTCAAATCAGTAACAGAATCTCGCATTTCAATGTCAAACCTTGAGGGGTTTTTGCTACATTCAAACAGTAGCAAAATAATACCTGATCTATTTAGAGCAACTACATAAAACATCTTTTGTGGCCTCACTGATGCCAAAATAGTGTCTCTAAAATAACACTTATCACCACTCTCAGTGTTCCAGAAATGCAACAGCAGAAACTGCACGCTTGTTTACTTCAAAGAACAAATGAACAAAAGCTACATGTGAGGTATAAGCTGAAAACACAGCCTTTAGACTCTGCTACTCTGTCCTTACTTAGTATGCTGGGTCTGTATATGATTTCTTGTGTAATTTAAATAATATTCCAGTTTTTCTATTAGATCTTTGCAAGAGCACACTGTTATCAAAGCTGTGATTTAACAGGTATGCCTAATTCTTCTATGAGAGTAGGTCAAACCATTCACTATGGAGCTGAATTGATTTCTTGGCTCCAGAACTGTAAATATCTATTCCCACTAAAAGAAGATTCACTTACACAAAGTTCTGCATGTGAGGTGATGCAAAACATAAGAAAAACTAATCTACTTGGTCCAAGCCATGCTGTACTTTAAATATTTTCTCATTTTGTGTGGGGTTAATACGTCAATTCCTTTTACTCTTTTTTTACTTTTGGAGTTCTGATGCCCACCTCAAATGCAAATACCTTTTACTTCTGCACCAATGGTCTTTACTAGCTGCACTACACAATTACAACCCACATATGGTTTCACTAACAGTAAATGTAATAACATGCTCTCTGCTGATTCTGCAACAGAACACTCAAAAATGCTGATGCACAATAAATAAAGCACATTAAATAGCTATACTGGCATTAACAGCTTGTTAAGATGATGAAGATTTAAAAAAAAAAAAAAGCTCCTATACAGCAGCATTGCAGCATCAATGGATTATTTTCTATACCATAGAAGGATTCATTTCCTGAAGGTTTAGTTTGTGCCTAAAGTGCCATTATTTCCTGTGTCACTTCCTACACCTATAAAACTCCCCGCTACTGAGAAATAATTGTTTTACATTTAACCATAATTAATTTTATTTTTAGTAACATTACCCATTCATTTAATACAATACAACCCAGTCTTCTTCCCTTCCTTAACTACACAGTTTGCTTTTTGCACTCAATATGGAACTGTAATTAACCAAGCCCTGGCTGAGATATAGAAGTCTTTGGAGGTGTGCTGTGCCTGGAACAAGCTGCATAACTATAAGGAGCGCAAGGCATCCTGCATCTTGTCAGTTTCCCTTAAATATCGACACTGATCAAGAGATAGCAAAAAAACCTGAAAAGTTATTAATCCAAAAAAGGGCAAAAGTACAAAGATAACGTTATAATCACCTTTCTCTTACCATTAAAACCAAAACAAAACAAATCCACTTCAGCTCTCCACAGCTGTTGAATAAACAAATACAAAGAGATAAACACGCCTGGAACGGTTACTAGTTTCCCTTTTTTATTTGAAAAGATGTCTTCACACCCATTTAACTAAAACACAACATCCCGAACTTTCTCGGTTATCAGAGCACTACCAAAACTCAGGCTTGCTGGCTAGTAGTACCCAATGGATTCACGTAGTTCATAGCTGTGATTCTTCCCGTGCCTTCTGGCCCCCATGTTCCCTGCCTACCCCCGAAGCACACGCGTACCCGGGCAGTCCCGCAGCCCTCCCGCCGGCCGGGCAGGAACCAGCACGTTGCCCGCAGCCCTGGGGCGAGGCAGGCAAGATACGGGCAGGCTGGGCAGCGGAGGCGGCAGAGCCAGGGCGGGTCCCGTACACCGCTCAAGCGGCGTAGTCAGCGGTCGAGGCCGCACGGCAGCCTGGCAGGCACGGGGGGCTCACCGGCGCGGCACGGCGGGCACGGCCAGCGGACCGAAACTACCGTGGGCAGCAGCTACACTGGACCCACTCACTTCTTCCTTTCTCCCTCCCTGCCTCCCACCCCTGGCAAGACCCATCGCGGGGGCGCGGCCGCAGCGCGCCGTGCGCGCCCTACCTGAGGCCGGGACAAACAGCGGGACTGGGACTGGGGCCGCGGCCCCGCCACCGGAGCCGCCACCCACCGCGCGCTCCGCCGCCACCGCACACGGCGCACGCGCGCCGCCCCGCTCCCCACCCAGCAGAGGCTGTCGGGAAAAAAGTGAGCGGTGCTGTCGGCCCAGACGCATGTCGGGAGCTGTAGTCCCGGGGGGTCCGCCCGGTGGCGGGGGCGGTGCTCGGGGCCGTTGCCCCGGCGAAGCGGCGCCCTCGGGCGGGATCGTGCCCTGCCCGCCTGGCTGCCCCTCGGGACTGGGACACCCCGCTTGGCGCCGTGGGGCTTGTCCGTGGGTGCCGCGGAAGCGCTGACTTTCCCTGCGCCCACGAGTATCCGGGTCCGCGGGAGAGTCTGATGGCGTCGCCTGGCAGCGGCCACCGTCATCTTCCGGGAGCGGTGAGACCACGGGGCGGGGGGTGCTCCAGGCAAGGAGACCGAACGCTGCCCCCGGCCGGAGCAGCCGGGCTGAGGGCGGCGGCGGGGCCGCTCCGCTCCTGCGGGCCGGCCGCGGGTTCCAGACAGGCGCGTCCGGGCGCAGCCAGCGGCGGAGGCTGAGCCCGGGGAAGGAGCGTCCCGCTGTGTCTGCTCTCGGCTGCTGCCTCTGCTGCGCCTCGTTGGGAAGGCGGCTGCAAAATAAGGCAAATTCTTAGTTCAGCAGAGCTGGAATGAAACGGGGACAAAATTGTCTCAGCAGCATCCTGGAGGGATCCTGGGCTGTCACTGTATCCTGTGTCTGGGATATTTCAAACAGGAGAGAATGGGAACCTGCGAAGATCCTCTCTTGATTGGGGCTTTGTAATTTAAGATCTTGTGCTTCGCAAAGATTCTCCGGGTAAATGCAATTTGAAAGTCAGAAGCAGCTTAAACTGGATTACTCCATGTAAACAAATGCGGAGTTAGCCGAGCACATCTCCCGCGTGACTGTGGTGCTTCTTGGTGTTGCCCTCGTGTGCACATGACTCTGTGCCGCCCATTATGCACACCTGCGTGGGAAAACATCCGCTCTTCCCAGCGGTGCTTGGTCTCACTGTGATGGTGAGGTATCACCATGTGAGCTTGGCTGCTCTGCGTGGTTTCCCGTAGTCAGACCAGGGCATTGTTGTTCTGGTAGTACTTGAGCATACCCTTCAGAGTTCCTTTTCCATGTGAGTCTGCTGAACTTCACAGCATTGGCCGTTTTATATATGCTTGATTCCCTGAGTAAGTCCAGAAAATATGGTGGTAACTAATATCAAATCCTCGTCTATTTCACACATTTTGTAGACCTGTGAGCTCAGCGTCTCACCACATGGATTATCTGTTTACTGAAACCACAGCTTTTAGTTGATGACAACAGATGAGTGAAATGATGAAAAACTTTTCAATTAAATAAATTCTCACAGTATGTGTATACTGTGGAACATACTCTGTGCATGGGCTGTGCTCCCCTACCTTACTGTAGCTGGTCTCCCAACAAGTTGGATTCAGTTGTTTATGTACAATCCAATTATGTTTTATCCTTTTGGATAAAATTTTAGGATTGATATTTTCTTTGGACGTTATTTTGTAAGCTAAGAGAAAAAAATAGGTGAGAGGTGGAAGATAGGAAAGTATTGATGGTAGTAAGTTTATGTACTTGCTTTCAGAATAGTTTTGATTGTTGTGCATTTAAAACCCCTAAGTTTTACATCTCATTGCTTAAGAAAAAATGAGTATGTTTAAAAACGCTGATCCTTGGACAAGTCTGTTGCTGAAATCAAGTAGTATTCAGTTAACTGAATAAGTCAAAGTGCCAGTATTCTGCTTGTGTTATCCTTTGCCATTACAACAAAACAGAAAAGCAATAATGTATATAAGGTGTCATCCTTATGAAGTCATGGATTGAATATAATGTTTTATGGTTAGCAAACATTAAAGGAATAAAGTAAATATAGGGGACCTTTCAAATAGTTCACATATTCAGAAAATATGAAGGTCATTTCTATCCTCCCTTAAGTGTACGGTTGTATTTCTGAGTCTGACAGCTCTTCTTTCAGAATGCTTAGGCATGTTAATTTTGGAAAGTAATACCAGTTTCAGCCTTTTATTAACAAAGGAGGTTTCAGTGGTTTAGTCTTTAAACTGCTGAATGAGGAACAGGATGCGTGATGGCTCAGATCTTAAAATATTGTGCTCAGCATACAGCATTGCTGAAGTTATTGATTGAGCTTGATTTTTTTCCTATAAAATACGTACCCCTGCTGTGTCATTACTTTTTTGAATAATACTGCATTTGCTATTCTAGTTAGCTTTATTTCTTTCTTAATTTTTCTTAACCATTTGTGCTATATTTATAATTTAGGGCAGTAAGTAGATTAAAAATGTTCTATTCTAAACTTGGCAGAATTTACTTTTTGAAATATTGACCAGAAAGTCTAGGGACAGCTCTAAAGAACAGAATAATCCAAGATTTCCAATCCCTTCTGCCTTTTTCAGATACTGCATTGACTTTCAGGTATGTGAGAAATCACTGTGGCCCACAACAACCAGTAGGTAAGCAGTTGAAGAAAACTTTCCACCATTTTCTGATGAGATTTTTCTCGGTTTCTGGATTGATTAATGCCCTTTGTCAATTCAAGTATTCTAATCAAAAAGAAATTACGTTTAATACAATGTCAAGAAGTTGGTGCTCACAGTATCAAACTAAAGAAAGTGTTGGTTATGTTTTAAATATTAGAAATAATGATTTTTCTGTTTGTTCATTGGCATAAAAAGAGATAGGGAAGAGATGCATTAAGAGATGGGGAAGAAAACAAAGATATTGAAGTTAAAATACAGGTTTCATGTGTGTCCTCATCTTCACTGATAGTTTTAAGAATTCATTGAGTATGTGTATTGTAATTTTTAACCTAAAGAAAAAATGGTTTTATTATAGCCTCCTAGTTTGCAATACATCAAAATGTGAACATAATGTTAATCAGTGTTACAATTATTAGAATCATCTGGTGTGTTCAGTGGCCAGCCTCCATTAAATCATTTGACCTAAAACTGACTTGCACCAGTAATACCTGATAACTGTTATTTTAATCTTTCTTCCAGGAAAAGAAAGTCATACCTTCAGTATGGCACCTGTTTTAGACTGGAAGAAGCTCATGAAAGTTGATCCAGATACTCTGCCTCGTCAAGAGGAACTAGCAGACAGATTGCTGGATATCATGATCAAGGTGCTTGAGAAAAAGGGAACATGATGGTTTTGTTGTACCTTCTTCCCTAAACTGTCTCTGGTCCGTCACATACGTGAAATATTTATTTTGCATATTTCATTGATATTAGTGTAAAACTACTTTTGTCTCTTTTGTTAGGTTGATGGGAAAGACTTAAAAACTGAATCTCCAGAAAAAATGATACACCTTTTTAAAATTACTCAATCACTATTGAAGGTTTGTGTCAAGGCTTACTATCTTCAATTCTGCAGATGGATTTGTTTTGTTTTGTGGGGTTTTTTGTTTGTTTGTTTTTGGGTTTTTTTGGTTTGTTTGGGTTTTTTGTTTGGTTTGGGGTTTTTGTTTGTTTTTTTGTTTAAATTGAAGCATCTTTTTTTCCCCTGTTCCTGAAAATACTGCTTACCCCTAAGGTAATTTATATGCCAAATGTGTGCTTGCACTAGCGTACCTTCTTGTGTAGCTGTTGGAATTTAGTAATGGGAAGTGAAGTGAATTGGAATAACATAGTTATATAGATGGAAAATACAGATAAATTTCTCAAATATATTTTAAACATAAGGTCTATGGAACAATCTTTTAATTTATGGTAGTAGATATTTCTTCTTTGCTTGATATGTTTCTTTTCTCAGATGAAAGCTCAAGAGGTAGAACTGGCACTAGAAGAAGTTGAAAAAGCTGGGGAGGAGCAAGCCAAATGTGGTAATCAAGCTTTATTTATGCTGTTCCTAAAAGATTTGTTCAATGTGTTTTTTAGGTTTTTGTTCTTGCTGTTTTGTGGCTTTTTTTTTTAAGATTTAGGGAACTGGACAAAATACTAACTGCTCTGAAGTCAGTTGCTTCAATGTGTTGTTTTATGTGTTTTTTACCTTATTGGGTAATTCACTATATCTGTTATATTTTAACAGAAAATAATTTTAAAACCAAGCTGATGAAACTTCAAAATGAATTAGAGGTATGTTTTAAAATTTTGTTACTGTGTAGAGTGCTCTGGTGGGGTCTTTTAGTTATTTTATTTTAGACTAGTATTTAATCTTGTAAAGTCATGAAGTAGCCCTACATTTTAGCAAACCCTTTTTGTTGTTTTTTGAATATGCGCTAGTCTTGGGTGAATAATTATTTGACTTTTTACACTTGAAAAATCCCATTTATTTAAGTCTTAGCATCTGCTTTGGTTTTTTAGTTCTTTTTCTACTTTGAATATCTACTATATTTATAATGTTATTTTAATGCTCATAAGATGGCACAAAAATCTGCTGGTGGTCGTGATACTCGTTTTTTGCGTGATGAGATCCGCCAACTGGAAAAACAATTGGAACAAAAAGAGAGACAGTTAACAGATACAGAAAAAGAGTTGGAAAAGGAGAAGAAAGTGAATGAACAGGTATGAAGGACTTGAGCTTGGCATCTCTAGAAGCTGTTCTGTCTAATATTTTGAAAAGTTGATGTTCTGAAAAAAGCATCTGAAATTAAAAAAAAAAGAAACTATTGATGAAATAGGATTACTGTGCATTTGTTTTCTTGTTTTGTTTCTGGAGTTCTTTGTGGTGTCAGCGATGCATATAAAGGTTTTCTGTCTTGTAGCTTGCTCTTCGAATTGAAGATGCTGAAAATGAAAACATCAGATTCAAGAGAGAGGTTAGCAAAAATTATTGCTGATTTACTGTATTTTCAACTTTTTAAATAAGTATACTACTATATTTCTGTAATTATAATTTTTGGTATGATATTTAATTGTGAAACATCTCCCGTGTACTAGTGCAAAGTAAATATGTGGTACATCTGCTGCAATGAAACGTAGTTAATTGAGGTCAGGAAGTCTCTACATTTCAGTTTGAATAGTCCTATTGTGCATTAGCTTGGCCTGGATTTTGGGTTTTGAATTTTTAACATTTTTCTTAAGTATTATTTCTGAGTAAATTTGTTTACTTCTTGTCCTGGGGTAAAACCTTGATAATCATTTGTCAAAATACCCTTCTATATGTGTGTGTGTATGTATGCATATACATGCAGAGGTATAACGAAAGCTATTTTATTTTGTCTCTGTATTGATTAATAGTTAGTTTTCCAAAAGCAAAGCTAATTTCTAATGTTTTTCATGCTTTGTTCTCTTGGCCTTGTTTTCTGCTTTTAAATATGAAGAAAAAACGCATAAAGAAAAAGGTGAGACTTCCAAAGACTTCTAAAAGCGGACTGTAGGAATTTGGATGGGTTTTGCGTGTCTTAGCTCTTTGTGTTAGCTTGCTAGAAATGCAACAACCTTGTCTTCAACTCTTAGAAAGGGATTTAAGTTTGGATTGCTTTTTGTGCAGAATGAGCAATTGCGTCAGGATGTGGTTGACTATCAGAGGCAAATAGATTCTCAAAAAGAAGCAATTCCATTACGAAGAGGAGAGGTATCTGATTACACATCACAGCTGTCCAAAAGAAGCTCTGAGCTTGTCCAGTATTTGGATGAAATTCAGGTAAAAATCTATGTATTCTATTGAGTAGCTACTGGAATTTTACTGACCATAGTGTCTTCCATGACACTATGGCAATTTACAGATAAAGTCATGTGGAGTAAGGGAATTCATAATAAGGGTTCATAAGGGTTCTGTCATACATACAGTGTGCATCTATGAATTTGGCAGAGGTAATGAAAGTGCTGACAGGCAGAGACATGCATCTTCTTTGCTGTTTTGGATTTGTTGAAATTGATAACCTAAAGGGGAAATACTCTATTCTCTGCTAATTTTGTATAAGACTTTCAAGTTCTTATTTGGGTATTAAGATGAGCACTTTCTAAAAGCAGTTTCTTCTTTATTTTTGCAGAATTTGACTGAAGCTAATGAGAAGTTAGAGATTCAAAACCAAGAAATGAGGAAAAACCTTGAAGAATCAGTGCAAGAAATGGAGAAAATGACTGATGAATATAGCAAAATGAAACTAATTGTGCAGCAGTCTGATATTATTATGGACGAGTTAAGAAAAGAGAAAGATCGGTACAAATTTCAAGTAAGAAGTGACTCATTATTTAGTGTAATTTTTTTTGGTTTTCTACTCTGTTTTCATATTTTAGCTTAAGTTAAAACCTTCTATCTGTGCAGTTAAAACCACACACTCCTCTAAAGTAATGCTCTTTAAAAGTAGTGTGATCTTTGAATGTGGTGCAGATTTTAAAATCTTACTGCAGATCACAAAAATTTTTTTGTATAGAATGTTAGACGTGCACTGTTCTCAAAAGTCATTCTGTTGTAACTTGTTGTTGTAATACTAATCTGTTAAATATGTACTTGATGTAGTGTGTTTGTACGTATATACTGGTTAGGTCCAAACCTTTTTGTAATGTGATGTTTATCCAAATGGCATGTCTAGGTTAAGGATCTTTCAGACCAGCTGAAAGCAAAGAATGAGGAAGATGATCCACTCATGGCAGCTGTAAATGCAAAAGTTGAGGAATGGAAGGTATTT
>VWZV01007522.1:33398-44066 GCA_013397155.1 Irena cyanogastra | reverse complement strand
ATGTCCCCACAGGCTGGACACTGTTCGGTCCCCAGGCTGGACACTGATCTCTCCACAGACTGGACACTGTTCTGTCCCCAGGCCGGACACTGATGTCTCCACAGACTGGACACTGTTCTGTCCCCAGGCCAGACACTGATGTCTCCACAGACTGGACACTGCTCTGCCAGGCTGCAGCTGCCCGGTCTCCCGCAGGATCTGGGTTGGAAAGCCTCAGTCCCGATCCCAGCTCAGCGCAGGCTGGGATTTCAGGGAGAATGGGAGGAAGGATGTTCGTCACAAGGGCACGGGGACAAAGGACAGCTGGAGGGGCTGTGTGGCAGGGCTGGAGGGTCCAATCCCTCCCAGTCCCTGCTGGGTGGCACACAGGGAATCTCTGTCCCTGCTGCCTGCCTGGATTCCTCCCTGCTGGGCTTTGCTGGGTAGAGCCGAGCTCAAACCTGCAGCCGTGGTGCCCCGAGGAATAGCTCGAAGCCTTCTCCTCCTCCTCCTCCTCCTCCTCCTCCTTCTGCTGCTGCTGCTGCTCCTCCTCCCCGTCTGCTCGCGGCGCTGCCCACAGCTCCTGCCTGCAAGGAGAGTCTGTTCCCAGCCGCGGTGCCCGGAGCTGGGATCCGCAGCGAGAACGGAGCAGAGCCGGCTCTGTGGAGCTCGGGGAGGAGCGCAGAGGCTGCGGCTCCTCGGAGGCTGCGGCTCCCCGGAGGCTGCGGCTCCCCGGAGGTCGCGCTCCCGCCCAGCCCTTTGTGGGTCCTTCCCTGCAAACCGGGGGCTCGGTGGAGGCACAACCCCGGGAAAGAGCTCCAGGAATCCCAGAGCTCACCTGGGGAACGCCGCACTGGCCGTGGAATCCCGGCATGGTTGGGGTGGAAAGGGATTGTAAAGATCATCCAGTGCCACCGCTGCCATGGCAGGGACACCTTCCACTGTCCCATAAACCCGGCCTTGGGGGGATGGGGATGGGGCAGTCACAGCTTCTCTGGGAAATCCATCCCAGCCGCTTCCCACCCTCCCAGGGAACAACACCTGGACAGGGGTTTGGCTCTGGAAGCACACCTGGCCTCAGGTTTGGCTCTGGAAGCACACTTGGATTCAGGTTTGGCTCTGGGAGCACACCTGGACTCAAGTTTGCATCCCAACCTCCAACACCTACCCTGGATCTTGGCCCCACCAACCCTCAGCATCCCAATCCTGCAGTGACCCTCCATCCCTCATCCCCTGGGCTGCTCCTCCATCCCTCATCCCCTTCCTGGCCTTTCGGGACGGATTCTCCCTCCCCTCCCGCCCTTCCTTGGTTGTTTTTTTTTTTTTTTTAATTTTATTTCCCCGGGAGCTCAGCCTCATCCATCGCCATCCTTTATGGATGAGATGTGTCATTCCTGACCCGGGTTCACCGCGAGCTGCCAGGGACGCTGCCAGCCCAGCCCGTGGCCCTCGTTAGCTTAATTGCTCCTCGGGAGGCCGGGACGTGCCAAGCCCGGGGCCTCCCGGTGCTTCATCACCGCCTGTCACCTCCCGTGCGGAGCGAAGTGGGGCTCGGCAGGGAAAAAAAAGAAGGGGGAGAAAACAGCTCGGTGGCACTGGAAATGAAGGGCAGGTTCCCACGTCAGAGCCGGGAGCTGGGATCGGCTGTCGCGGCAGTCAGCGGGGACAGGAGCTGCTGGCGTCACCGCTGATGTGCGACACAGGCACAGCAGGGAGGGAGGGAGGGAGGGAAGGAGGGACATCTGTGCCAGAGCCGCAGCGCGGACCCTCCCGCCGATGCCGGGGATCCGAGGTGATTCCTGCAGCCCGACGTGTTCCCAGAATCCCAGCGAGGCTGGAGAGTCCCTCCAGGAGCGTGGAGTCCGAGCTGCGCCCGATCCCCGCCTTGTCACCCGCAGTGCCACATCCACGCCTCCCTTGGGGACCTCCCGGGATGGGGACTCGCTCCAAAGCTCCCCGGGCAGTTCCGATCCTGCCTTTTCCACGGAAAAATTCCTCTTGGTGACCAACCTGAGCCTCCCCTGGGTGGGAGGCGGCTGGGATGTCCCTGTCACCTTCCCGAGCAAGGCAGGGATCTGCTTTTCCAAGCCTGGCTTTACGGGGTGCCAAAAGCTCGGTGTCCACAGGGAAAATCCTGCAAGGAAAATCCTGCAGGGAAAATCCTGCAGGGAAAACCCCACCCTCAGCTTGACATTGTCCCAAATCTCCAGCTCTGCCAGGTTTCCCGTGCCACGGCTGCTTCCCAGTGAATTCCCATCCCTTTTCCTGGCTCTCCTTCCCTCCTGCTGCCGCGAGCTCCCTCTCCTCTCCCTCTCTCCCTGCCGTGACTCATTTCTCTCCGGCCAGGAGAAATTCTTGGATTTTTAAAGAAGCCCTGGGAGGATTTCATACCTGCAGAGGCTCCCAGCAGGTTCCATGGAGATTTTCCAGGCTGGATATGGGCACGGGAGGATGGATGGATGGATGGATGGATGGATGGATGGATGGATGGATGGATGGACGGATGGACGGATGCAGGGATGGATAGACGGATGATGGATGGATGGATGGATGGGTGGATGGATGGATGGATGGATGGGTGGATGGATGGATGGATGGATGGACGGATGGATGAATGGATGGATGGATGGATGGATGGATGGATGGATGGATGGATGGATGGATGGATGGATGGATGGATGGATGGATGGATGGATGGATGGATGGATGGATGGATGGATGGATGGATGGATGGATGGATGGATGGATGGATGGATGGATGGATGGATGGATGGATGGATGGATGGATGGATGGATGGATGGATGGATGGATGGATGGATGGATGGATGGATGGATGGATGGATGGATGGATGGATGGATGGATGGATGGATGGATGGATGGATGGATGGATGGATGGATGGATGGATGGATGGATGGATGGATGGATGGATGGATGGATGGATGGATGGATGGATGGATGGATGGATGGATGGATGGATGGATGGATGGATGGATGGATGGATGGATGGATGGATGGATGGATGGATGGATGGATGGATGGATGGATGGATGGATGGATGGATGGATGGATGGATGGATGGATGGATGGATGGATGGATGGATGGATGGATGGATGGATGGATGGATGGATGGATGGATGGATGGATGGATGGATGGATGGATGGATGGATGGATGGATGGATGGATGGATGGATGGATGGATGGATGGATGGATGGATGGATGGATGGATGGATGGATGGATGGATGGATGGATGGACGGATGGAAGGATGGATGGATAGATGGACGGATGGATGCAGGGATGGATGGATGGATGATGGATGGATGGATGGATGGATGGATGGATGGATGATGGATGGATGGATGATGGATGGATGGATGTTGGATGGACGGATGGATGGATGGATAATGGATGGATGATGGGGATCAAGGAGCTCTCAACATCCAGGATCCAGCAGATGGAGCCAGGTTTGGAGCTGGGAATGGGATCCCACACTGGTGCAGGATTGTCCCTGTGCTCAGCCTGGATGTTCCAGCTGCTGCAAAGTCCCTGGGAAGCACAAGCCAAGCACTGGGAGGGAAAAGGAAAATATTCCAGCCTCAGAAGGATCCCTGCAGGTTCTGAGGAGCCCCAGCCTCCCCCGGAGCTCTTTGTGGAGGGTGGGAACGGCTCCAGCTCCACAGACCCGGAGCACTGCCCCATCCCTGGACGTGTCCCAGGCCAGCTTGGAGCAACCTGGGACAGAGAAAGGTGTCCCTGTCCCCAGGGATGAGCTGTAAGGTCCCTTCCCACCCAAACCATTCCAGGATCCCATGAAACGGCCTTGGCTCCCCTCTGCTGCTCTCCAGGGAAGCAGATGTCACTCCCCTCCCCGCCAGGGACACGGGGCACTGCTGTCCCCATCACAGGTGACATTTCCTGGAGCTCATTCCCTGCTCCCTTCCCAGCAGGAGGTGAGGGGGAGCTGCCAGCCCAGTCCCAGGCCCCTCTGGACAGCGAGAGGAGTTCAGGAATGCCAGGCTGTGGGATCTGGGATAATCCCCCCATGCTGGGATGGGAATTCCTGGGGTGTCTGAGTGGCCCCGAGTCCCAGATCACCCCCTCAGTGCAGCTTTCCCAGCCCTTATCCGCGAGCTTTTCCCGGTCAATATTTGCACTCCGCCTTTCCCAAGGAATTCTTGGAGCCTCCTCCAGGCCCGGCACGCTGCCAAGGGGAGGGAGGGCATCACCACCAGCTCACATCTGCACCTCCCAGAGCAAACTCCCGACTCTCCCTGGCAGCCGGGGCCCCTCGGGAGCCGTGGGTGCAGCCACGTGCTCCTGGAGGAAAGTTTCTCCTCCGTTTTTGTGATTAATTCCTTCCTCCCACCACGGCCGCCCTCAATCCCATCTATATCCATGGCTCCCCACTCCTCCTCGGCTGTAAAATATTTATAAATCCCTACATTAGGGCCCTTTTTCACTTTTTTTCCTGCCTTTTTTTTTTTTTTTTCTCTTTCTCCCCTGCCGGGCTCCCCGGTTCTGCCGAGCTCCAGGAGCTGCTTCATTTCCATAAATCTCGGGGAAGCTGTGAGGAATAATTTCGGTTTTTGCTCGGGGAATGAGCTGCTTTTTTTAATTGCACTCATCTGCAGCTCCTTAGCAATGCATTATTGATGGTTATTATTCCAATAAAGGAGCTGTTCCTGGTTTGTTGCACTTGGAAATGTGTCTGGTTTTCCCTGTTCCCTCTTTCTCCCTGTTTTGGGAAGAGGTCAACTTTGCATCCAAGATTTTTCCACCATTTTTTACCATTTTTTTGGGTATTTCACCCCTTTTTTTGGTATTTTGCCCCTTTTTTGGTATTTTTCCCCTTTTCCTTTTTGGTATTTCACTCCTCTTTTGGATATTTCACCCCTCTTTTGAGTATTTCACTCCTCTTTTGGGTATTTCACCCCTTTTTGGGATATTTCACCCCTCTTTTGGGTGTCACCACAGCTTTGCTCTGTGGAATCAACACCGGTGATGTCTCCTCATTGTCACCCAGGGTTTAGAGGGGAAATGGACCTTTCTGGAAGCAGGAATCCGAGGATCCTGCAGGATTCTGGAGGACGGGAATGTCTGGGGGAGGCTTGGGGTGCCTTCGCTGGGGCTCCACGCGTGGCACAGGGGCTGCCCCGGGGCTTTTCACCGCCGGCTTGTCGCCCAAATTTTGGATTTTAGGAGTGTCTTGGCATCTGCTCCTCTGGGAATGCTGCTCCCGACCCCACAACGTCGTGAAGGTGACAAAAGTGGCCCTGCTGTGCTGCGGCATCCCAGGATTTCACCCGCACGCTCCGCGGGCTCAGCAGGATGCGGGCGGCACCGAGGGCATCTCCAGCTCTTCCAGCACCTTTTCCCCGCATTCCAAAGGGAAGGAAGGCCCCAAAGTAGGGCTCGGGAGCTCCCCCGCCTCGCCGGCTGGGCGCTGACAGCTCGGGAGTGACGGGCAGAGCGTTTTTCTCCCTCTCCCGTGCTGTCACTTCGCTCCCCTCCCTTTCAGCACCGCCCACCGCGCTGTCACCGCCGGCAGCGGGGACTTTCCTCGGGCCCACGAAGGTCCCCGAGCTGTTACCGCGCTGCAAACACCGAGTACAAGGTTCCTCCTTGATGTGAGGAACGAAACGAGGTCGCAACTGGAGGGAAAAATGTTCATTTCGGGAGGGAGGGAGCGGAGCATCTCGGGGGTTTTCCCTGGAGTTGTTTCCCTGGGAGTTGCTGGGGAGGGGAATGGGGGGGATCCTGAGGATCTCCAGCGCTGCTGGTGGGGGGGATCCGTGGAAAAGCAGGGATCCAGCATCCCGGAATTCTCCCTCATCCCGCCCAGGGATGCTTGGGAAGGAGCAGCCCAGAGGCTCCTCCTGAGCTGGCACAAATTTAGGGGGTTTAATAACGGGCCCTAAACTGATTTACATCCTGCCGTGCTTCCAACCGGGAATGGGCAGGGATGGGGAAGGGAAAGGCTCCCAGGCACTTCGGTGATGAATTCCGTAGGTGAGCAAACAATTTCGTCTCCTAATTACAGCCATAAAGCAAAAATCCCTCCCAATCCCCAAATTCCTCCTCTGGCGTTTCCGCTTCTCCTGTCAAGCCCTTTTTCCCTGATGAAGGAGCTGCTTAATTAGGAATTAACGGGGCTGTTGGAGTAATTGGGAGCAGGAATGGGCTGGGAGAGGTTCATTAGTGTGGTGATGGGTAATTAGCAGTTCCGTGGCTGCAGGAATTTTTTTGGGGGTCTCCAAAGGCCTTGGGGTGAGGGGAAAGCCGGGAGCAGAGCAGGGAATTGCTGTGGATGCCATGGGACCGGGATGGGGCCGGGATGAGACCTTTCCCATCGGCATCCCAAATTCCAGGCAGGAATCCCAGCCTTGAACAGGCACCTCTGCGTGCTGCAGCTCAGGGATGAGCGGGGAGAGGGAAAAGAGGGAGAAAAAGCAGGAAAAAAATCCCTGCAATCCCCTTTCCAGCAGCCGCGGGAGCATCTCCAGCTCCGCCGTCCCCCTGCGGCCGCCCCAGGACCCCCCGGCAGCCCCGGCGCTCCCGGCAGAGCCTCTCCAGGGTTTATTTATCCCCGAGCACCGCGAGTCACATCGCCGGCGCTCGCTCTCCCTATATTTAGCCCTTGAATGGAGAGAGATTTTACAGACGCCTGACTCTGCCTTGCGCTCCAAAGTCACTCAGTGTTTCCATGAGAAACACCGGGGGGTGCAATCCGGAGCTCCGTGACAAAATCCTTCCCCCAAAAATCCTTCCCCGCGTGTTCCAGCGGCGCTGGATTTACCCCGTCCGCCCCCTCCGGGGATGAGATCAGGATCTGGCCCCGGGTTTTGATGGGTTTGTAACTTGGCTGATACAACTCGGCTGATTTAATTCATTTTTCGGGCTAAAAAACTCCACCTACAAGTTCCCAGCCTGGGAGGCATTAAAGGCAAATTAATCCAAATATTAGAGGCTGGGTTTAAAGGGAAATCATCAGGGAAGCCGGATTTTTTTTTTTTAATTTTTTTTTTTTTTAGAGAAGAGCCTGGTGGAGAAGTTTTCTATTTTGGGGTTATTTATTTTACTTTGGTGCTGCTGGGTCTCCTCCAGGCCTGGCACTGCCCAGGCTGGGCACCACTTCCAGAGCAGCCAGAAAAACGCTGGGGGAAGAAAAGAGGTGGCAAAAATTGGGATAACAGCCGAGATTCCCATGGGGATTCAGGTCCTTGGTGGAGAACTTGGGCACTGCTGGTCAGTGGGGGAGTTTGGCTGATTTGCCAGGGAATGGGAAGGGAGAGGCCTTTGGGATGTGGTGGGGATCCAGAGGAGCCTGCAACAGGAGCTGGGTGCAAGGGACAAGAGAATCCACTCGGGAATCCATGAATGAATCCATTCAGGAATCCACCTGGGAATCCATCTGTGAATCCATCCAGGAATCCACCCAGGAATTCATCCAGGGATCCATCTGGGAATCCACCTCAGAATCCATCCATGAATCCATCCAGGAACCCACCCAGGAATTCATCCAGGGATCCACCTGGGAATCCACCCAGGAATTCATCCAGGGATCCACCTGGGATTCTATCCAGGAACCCACCTGGGAATCCATCTGTGAATCTATCCAGGAACCCACCCAGGAATTCATCCAGGGATCCATCTGGGAATTGACCCCGGAATCCACCTGGGAATCCACCCAAGATTCCACCCAGGAATCCATCCAGGAATCCACCCAAGATTCTACCCAGGAATCCATCTGGGAATCCACCCAGGGATCCATCTGGGAATCCACCTGGGGATCCACCCAAGATTCCACCCGGGAATCCATCTGTGAATCCACCCAGGAATCCACTGCCACCCCAAAGCAGCCTGTCCCCAGTGCCACCCCTGTGGCTGTGACACCTGGAGCTGCTCCTGGGATGTCCCCTCCTGCAGCTCCAGGACACCAGCAGGAGCTCTGCTGCCTCAGGGGCTGTGTCCTTCTCCTCCCTGCTCCGGGCACAGTGTGGGGACACCTCTGTCACCACCCCGGGGGTGGCCAAGCCACCAGGAGGAGCAGGTGGCCTGCGGCTGAAGGGGGTGGAGCAGGAGGGGTGGCACCAGCACGGGGACACACTGAGGGTCCCAAAATATTCTGTGAAGGAATTTTTCCCATCTGCGGCGTGTGGGGACAGCTCGACGCTGGCTTGGAGGTGACACTCCCGCTCCTGCCAGGATTTCTCCTTTTCCTCCACGTGCTTCTCCTTAAACGTGGCCTGGAGGAAGCTCTGGGGCTGTTGGTGGCTGTGTTCAGGAATTGCCGCCTGTCACTGCACTGGAATCACATTTCCCACACGGATTTTGGCTGCTCCCTCCCGCAGCCACTGCCCTGGGTGGAAAAATCTGCTTTTCCCCCATTTCAACCCAAACCCAGGAGCACGAGGAGGCTGCAAATTCCCACCATAGCCGAGCTGCCCTGCTCACACGGCTTCCCTGAGGCAGGAAGGCTGATTTCCTTGCAGGAGCCTGAATCCAGATGGTCAGAGATTCCTTCCAAGCTCCCAGAACCTGTTGGAAAAGGCCATTATGTCTCAATAGCAGTTTTGCATCCTGGCCCGTTGGAAACGGTGCCTGCCAGCTGCTCCAACACCTCTTTTCCAAGCTGTTCCGTGCTCACGGAGAACCAGTCTGGTCAGGGTTGGCAGATTTTGGTGGAGGGATAAAATCCGTGCATTTATTCCCATTTTTTTGTGTCAGGCAAACGTGGAGCAGTTAAGTGGAAGAGGCCTGAGTTTGATTTTTGAGCCTCGTTTGTCCTTGTCATGAGAATCCCCAGCCATGAAATATTTTATTTTCAGTAGGAATATTTTATTTTCAGCACGAATAACCCTGTGAACTCCCCAGGAAGATGCCAAGGAGGAATTGAGGAGGAATTCCAAGCCCAGGACATTTTCCTCTTCTCAAAGCAAAGCTCAGGGCCAGGTCGTGCTCCAAAGGATGCGGAGATGGCATTAAATCCAACACGGTGACTTCAAACAACATTCCCTGCTCCAAAACAACCCCTGGATCGGCTCAGCTGAGCGGGAAGATCCATCCTGGGGAGCTGAGGGAGGGATTTTGATGGAAAATGGAAAGGAGGAATGAATTCCCAGAGCTGGCTCCACATCCAGGCCCAGCTCCGGCCTGTGGGGCCTGGGAGCCTCGGGAATGTGGAATTATGGAGGCGCAGGCCTCAGGGGGGGAAAAAACCCTTGGGAGCGCTAATGAGGGGTTAATGAGGGGCTAATTAGGGGCTGGGGTGTTCCACTGGTTTAACTGGAACCGCTGGAGCCCAAACTGGGCCCGCAGGAGGGGATTGAAGGTGCCCCCTGCCAGCCCTGCCGGCCCGAGGCCACCGCATGTGGCCAGCAGGGCCAAAGCCTTTCGGTGCTTTGGGAAGGATTCCGGGAGGAATTTTATCCAAGTTCCTTTAAAAAAAAAAAAAAAAAAAAGGGGTGAGGGTGCGATCTGGGATGTGGGGGGATTGGTCATGCTGGACCCGCGTGGCTCTCAGGGTGCCAGCGCCCCCAAAAGTGATGCTGGCCCATGAGGGGACAGGGTGGGTCAGACCCGGGGATCAACCCCAAAACTGCTAAAACCCCACAAAGAACCCCAATTTTACCACAGGTCACAAAGTTCTTTCTGCCTCCTTCACACACAGAGTGGGGAGGTGTTTGGGTGTGAGGGTGCCCTCGCTTTTTGGGGTCCCCACATGGCCTAAGGGGTCCCCACATTATTTGGGGTCGCACCCCCTGCTCCACCCGTGGGGTCCTCCCACTGTTGGGGGTGCAAACATTCTCTTGTCCTGGGGGGTCCCCAAACTTTCTGGGGATGCATCTCCCACTCCTTCCAGGGGGTCACAACGTTGCCTGGGGGTGCAAGTACGGGGCTGCTGTGGGGGTCCCCAAATTGCCCGGGGGTGTCTCCACCCTTTCTGGGAGTGCACCCACTGCCCTGTCCAGCGTGTCTCCACTTTTCCCGGGGGTGTCCCTGCACGGTCCAGGGGTGTCCCCACATTGCCCGGGGGTGTCCCCACCCTTTCTGGGGGTGCACTCACCGCCCTCTCCAGTGTGTCCCCACTTTTCCCGGGGGTGTCCCTGCACGGTCCAGGAGTGTCCCCACATTGCCCGGGGGTGTCCCCACCCTTCCTGGGGGTGCACCTGCCGCCCTCTCCAGTGTGTCCCCACTTTTCCCGGGAGTGTCCCCACATTGCCCGGGGGTGTCCCCACCCTTTCCAGACGTGCACCCCCCATTCTACCCGCGGGCTCCTGCCCCCGTTTGGGGTCCCCCAGCCCGCTGTCCCCCCTCGCCGAGCCGTTCACCCCGTTCCTTTCCCCGTCCCCCTTAAGCAGCCGTCGGGGCGTGCAGCCACCTTAAGGGAGCCCCTCCCCCGGCGGGCTGGGACGAGCCCTCCCCCTCCCTGCCCGCCGTCCCCTCCCTCGCCGGCCCGGCCCCGCACGGCCCCGCACGGCACGGGGGTTGCCATGACAAGCATTTTCTCCCGTTAGCTCCGGGACCGCTCCCCCTCCATCCCATGGCCAGTCGCGGGGGCTCCGCCGCCAGCCGGGCGCCGTGGGACCGGAGCCGGTGAGTGCGCGGGGGAACCCCGGCAGCGGGGTGCGGGGGTCCCGCGGGGGGGTGGAGGTGTTGGGGACACGGCGGGGACGCACGGGAG
>VWZV01007522.1:7301-33386 GCA_013397155.1 Irena cyanogastra | reverse complement strand
GAGGATGATGGAGGAAGGAAGAGGCGGGGGAGGGGGAGGGGGGCTTGCGGCATCCCAAGGACAGAGCGGGGAAGGTGCTGCGTGGGTGGGTTTGGGGCGGTTTTTCCCCACCCGTGGGGCAGCGAAGGGGGCTGCTCGCTGCCCGGAGCGGGGGGCGCGTGGGGAGGGTGGGATGCGGTGAGGAGGGTGGGATGCGGTGGGGAGGTGCGTGGGGGTTCCCACGCCACGGCTGGGCACGTCCCCCTCCTGCCTGCACCAATCCAGCTGGGCAGAGCCACGGCAGAGAAAACAGGAGTGGGGAGGCGGAAAATAAATTAAAAAATAAATCGGGAAATCTATTGGAAGCCCGGCCAGGCTCTGGCCTCGTCCGCCTCCTCCTGCCTCTGCCCCCAGCGCTCTCCCTGCATCCCAGCCCGGGCTCCGGAGCTTCCCAGCATCCCTGGCCTGGCTCGGTGGGTCCGTGCCCCCCGTGGGCTGCCCGGCGGCGGGGGCGGGGGGGCTGTGCGGAGCTGGGTGGTCCCTCCCTGCTTCGCCAGAGGCGAGTGGAGATGTTGGGAGGGGAGGAGGGACAATAGGTTATTGTGCTCTTATCTCCGGAGACCTGAGCTTGGGTGGGGGTTTGCATTGCGAAGCTCAAACCAGTGCAGCCAGTTTGCCCGTGGCCGTGGACCGGCAGCCCTGGACGTGGGTGGACGGGCAGGAGCCGAGGGCAGCGACCTGGGGTTGGAGGTGAGTGCTCGCAGCTCGCCACGGGGCACCCAGAGCCGTCCTGGGGCCGGGGGACCCCGAGCTGAGCCCCCCACCCCAAACCCCCTGGGCTGCGCGGACGAGGTAGGGGCTGCACCGCTGCCTGCGCCCCGCCTGGCTCCAGACACTGCCCTCAATCTTTCGCTTCCCTGAGCACTGAAACGCACCTAAATTATTAAATCATGAGCGAGAGAGGCTGACGCCCCCGCGCTCCGCCAGCCCCACCCCGCCGCGCCCCGGGGATCCCTCCCCGGCCCCGGGCTTCTCTCCCCGGCTGCCCCCGCGGGTGACCCCCCGGAATCCTCCCCGCGGGTTCAGGGGGGCTGCAGGTGCCCCTCGCATCTGAGGGGCGGAGGACCCTTCCTCAATGGTGGGCACTGGGTGGGCTCGAGGCCTCTCAAATTCCACCCTGGGACTCCCTGGATTGCCTGGGTGCGTGGATGGCCGCGGCACGGGGAAGGTGCCGGTGCCGGGATGGTGCAGATGGAGCTGGGGAGCGCCCAGGGCAGGCGGCAGCGCTTCCCCATTCCTCCCCTGGCACCGCGCATTCCCCGCGGGCTCCGGCCCCGTCCCACCCTGGCCGCCGGCGGGGCCCTGGGTGCCGCTGCCCGTCCGAGCCCCGGCTCCTTCCCTGCTTCCTTCCCGGCTGGAAAAGCGCCGGGAAGTGCTGCGAGCGCTGCAGGTAGAGAGGTTTGAGAGAGGGCGCAGGCTGTTGATGGGTGTTGGTTTCTCTTTTTTTTTTTTTTTCCGCTGGCGATGATGACGGAGGGAATTCCCTGCGCTGCCGGCTCGCCGCTCGCGTGCCGTGGGTCCGCATCTCTTCTCCCGGGGGATCCGTCGCTGTCACCCGAGCCTTGCGCCTCCGGAGCAGGGAGCCGCCGTGCCCGAGCCCCCGGGCAGGGCGGGGGCAGCTGAAGGGTGGCACAGGTCCTTGGGCAGGATGAGTAAGAGCAGGGAGGGACGGCTGCTCCTCTCCACTATTGTTTAGCAGTCGAAAGCGCCGGGGTGGAGCTGAGTTTCCCCTTGTCCCCAAGCCCTGGGAGACGAGCCCGCTCCTTCCCCGCCCGCCCCTCGCCGGGGCCGCGGGCTCTCCGCGCGTTCCCCGCTCCTCTCTCGGGTTGTGTGGGGTTTTTTTGTTTTTTTTGTTTTTTTTCCTTTTCCTGTTTCTCCTCCCTGCTAGGCCACGAGCGGAGTTTTCCCGCAGTGGCCACACGCGCCCCTTCCAGCAGCGTGGGTCGGAGCCTGCGGGGATTTGGATCCCCAAATCCCTGCGGTGCGGGGCACTCGCAGCCGCCGCCCGTTTGCCGCCGCTGCTGCTGCTCCCCGCGCAGGGCCCGGCGAAGGGCTGGCAGCTCTGGCTTCCTCCTCGCCCACGGCTCCTCCCCGCCGGGCACGGCTGCGCCGTGCTGGGAAAGAAACCGGCGGAAAACCTGCGGTGAAAGCCCGGGGATCCCGCCGGGCTCCGGGAGCGGCCGGGCAGGGACAGCGAGCCCCGGCAGGGAGGCGCGGTGTGGCCGTGGAAATGGGTGCGGGTCCTTTGGGAAGCGACCGATGGTCAGTGTGAGCATGGAAATGGGTGCGGGTCCTTTGGGAAGTGACCGATGGTCAGTGTGAGCATGGAAATGGGATGCAGGTCCTTGGATGGCAAGTGACCGATGGTCAATGTGACCATGGCAATGGGATGCAGGCCCTTGGATGGGAAGTCACCCATGCTCCATGTGACCATGGCAATGGGAAGTGACCAATGCTCAGTGTGACCACGGCAGTGGGATGCAGGCCCTTATATGGGAAGTGGCCACTGCAGCACAAGCGGTGCCACTTCCCTGGTGTCCCCCATCTCCTGTGGCTTGGTGGGACAGGGACAGGCAGGTGACAGAATGGTTTTTCAGTGGAAACCACTGGTTTTCCCAGTGACGCCGGGACAGGGAATGTGTTTTGGGGATGCAGGGCCAGCCTTGGGGTCCCTGGGAGCAGTCGGGTGACAGCCACAATCCCTGTCACCTCCTACCAGCGCTGAGGCCGAGCTAATGAGCCCTGTGACTTTGATGTTTTAATTAGTTGCTTTTGGCTTTAATGCATGGGAATAATAGAGCTTGTATGGACTCATAAACCCTGCCCCTCTGCTGGATCATTAGGAAAAGGGAAAAAAGACACGAGGTAAGCCTGAGTAGGGACAGGAGGGAAGCTGGAGCCCTGTGGAGCGCATGACACCTGCTGGGGTGTCACCCACCCAGCTGGTGACTCTTTTAAACCGCTAATTAAGCACCTTAAATCCTGGGAGAGCTCTCTGTGAGTAAGAGCTGAGTTCCGAGTCCTCCTGCGTTTGTGAGCTTCTGGGAGGGGTCTCAGATTTGAACGTGGGAAGCTGATGCACAGCGAGGCCCCTGGAATCAGGAACTGGCGTTGTGGGATTCCCTTCTGGGGCTGGCTCTGCTCCCTCCAGGGCGACCAGGCCACTGTGGCCCAGGCTGGTGGCGAGGGACATGGGGACCCTGGTGGCGTGCTCCTGGGCAGCTTCCTGGGATTTCTAGATCATGGCATCAAGCCCTACATGGGGACCTAAATATGGACCAGGAGGGTGCAGGCTGGGGAGGGGACACACAGCTGTGACACCAGCAGCCCTCTGCCCAAATCCCGCAGCTTTGGAGCGAGCGAAGGGACTTGGGATGGATCATCCCATCGCCCAGTGCCAATGGGAGAGCTCCTGGCCTCGGGAATCCCTCCCTTCCCTGCGGCACCAGGGGCTGTGGCAGCCCCTGGGGCCACACCAGTGCCACACCAGTGCCACACTGCAGGGACCAGGCCTGTCCCCTGCTACCCCCGCCCACTGCAGCCACCCGAGGCCGGGCCGTGGCGTGTCCCCAGCGTGGGGGAACTCCTGGCCAGGGCAGCAGCGGCCAAGGGGAAGCTTCGGCCAAGTGTCCGCGTTTTGTGCTGACGGGGAAACTTTCCCTTCGACGCTTCCACGGCAGGGATGAGTCGGCAGCCGGGCTGAGCCGAGCGGGGCGCCGGGGGCGAGGAGCAGTCCCGATTTTGCCATTCCTTGCCGTATCGCTGTGTTTTGCTGCCGCCGAGGCAGCCGTGGGCTGCGGGAAGGAGCAGCGAGCTGTGCCTGGGCAGAGCGCGGCGCGTAGGAGTCCCCACCCGGAAGAGTTTGTCCGGCGGGGCCGGGGAGGGAGGAATCCGATCCCTCCTTTTCCCAGGCTGGGATCCCAGCGCGCTTGGCTCTCCGTGGCCTTGGCCGGCTCCCCGCTGCCGAACCCCCCCAGCGTGGCTCTGGCCCCCCGCTCATCCCGCCGGGCCGGGAAGGGTCCCGCAGCAGCGATTCCCGACATCTCCTCTTTGTGTCTGCGGCTCGGAAAGGTCAGCCCTGCCTCGCTCCGTTAAGGAGCTGTAAATAATCCCGCTCCTTGTGCCGCGGGGCCGGTTCCAGGGCTGAGCCCAGCATCCTCCTCCTCCTGGCCGGGCCCAGGAGCCGTGCCAGGGGAGGTGATGCCGGCCCGGGGGGGACGCAGCGCTGCAGAGCCGGGGGGCAGCGGGGTGCGGGGGGAGCAGCGGCGCGTCCCATGCCAAGGGCAAGAGTCGGGATGGCTGCTCCCGGCTCCTGCCTTCTCCAGGCTAAAAATAAGCCGCTGGCCCTCACCGTGCTGCCTCTGCTCGGTCTGGGGGGGCTGGCGGTGGGCAGGGGGTGAATCCGGGCACCGGGGGGACCGCGGGGCAGCAGGGTTCGCCCAGCACCCCGCGGGGCGGTGGCAGGGCCTGTGTGGGGTTGGAAGTGACCTTTGCTCTTTGAGCATCGGGGGCGGCGATCGGATTTTCAGGTCCGGGCTCGGATTTCGGGCAGAAGGTGTCTGATTTTCGGCGCCGTTTCTCGAGATGCTAATTAAGGACCCTGCCGCGGCAGCTGGAGCTTTACTGTCCCCTCGCCACCCCTCGCTCAGCCGGGAGGTGCCCGTGGCCCCTGGAATGCCCCCGGCTTTTCGCTTCTCGCCTTTTGTTCCTGCTTGGCAATGCCGATGCCTCGCCTCTCCGGGCTCCAGCCTTTCCAGAGGCTCAGTGGCGTGGCCCTCGCGGCGTTCCAGCTCCTCGCCTCCCTTCCCACCTTCTCACCAGCTTCTTAAAAATAACCCCGTGTTGCTGGAGCGCTGCTGGGGGCGCAGCCCAGGATCCCGTGGGAAAGCTGCTTTCCCACTCCTGCCATTCCACAGACAGCCCAGGAACACCGGGACGAGCCAGGAGATGGCTCAATCCTCCAGCACAATCCCCTCTCATCCTTGCTCTGTCGAAGCTCCCTGAATTTGGGATGAGCCCCGGGGAGATGGGACGGCTCCGAGCGGGATCTGCCGGCTGTGGGATTCTCGTGGCACCTGCAGAGCTCAGCCCGGCTGCGTCCCCATCCCCGGCGTGACGGATCGCTGCAGCTGGCAGCCGGCAGCGCCTGGTGCCGAGAGCTTCCCGGAGCTCCCCGCTCCAGAGGGGCTTCCTGCCGGAGCCGGGCACGTGCCCGTGCCAGCAGCAGGGATCCGGCACGGCCTCGGTGACGGGGACACGCCTGGGGCTGACCCGGGGCTGGGAGGGAGCTCGTGCTCCGGCGTGAACCTGAGTTAAATATTATTCCTGCCTCTGGAGTAGGGATTAGTGCAAGGAGGGAGAGCTCGGTGCAAGGAGGGGGAGTGCAGGGAAATGAGGGCAGGCTGGATTTGTGGCCGTGCCGGCAGCTGGGAATGCCAGGCCGGCGCTGGAGGAGCCCAGGATGGCCGGAGCGAGGCTGGCAGAGGGTCACAGCACGGGTGACAGCCTCTGGAACAGCGGGAATGACAACCGGGGTTTATCCCGATGGCACAGGCCTGGCTGCCCTCACCCGGGGCTGAATCAGCTGCAGGGAGCTGGGATCAGAGACTTGGCCGGGCTGGGAGAAGCTGGGAAGCGTGGCTGGGATCTTTCCTGGGTGTCCCGCTGCAGACGTGGCTCTGAGTCACCACATCCTGCCTGGGAAAGTTTTGGGTCCCCACACTTTCATCGGAGCAGCCGGGCAGGGCTCTGGGATGGGCCCCCGGGAGGTCCTGCTGGATTCCCAGGCTGTGCTCATCCCTAGGGACAAATCTGTGGGGCTGGGGGCCACAAACCCCCGTGTGCAGGCTGGAGCTGGGAGAGGGCGAAGCTCCACATCCCGCATTTTCCAGTGTGACTGGTGCTGGCTATTTTTAGTTGTCCAAATTAAGCTCGCCTTAAATGCTGTCTTTTGAGGTTTCTTTGAGGGAGGAGGCCTGGAGTGGTGTTATTTCCCAAGTGACTGAGTGCTCTCCAAGCTGACCCCAACTGGACTGGCCAAAAAAACGAAGGGAAGGACCAAAGCTGTGGCTGGGAAGCGTCTCCTCCCCGCAGAGCTGCGCCCGAGGGTGTTTCCTGAGTCAGCAGGAGATTTCCTGGGGGAAGGAGAAAGTAAACAGCATCCCCATGGGGAAATCCAGCTGGAAAACCTCATCCTGCTACCTGCTCTGGCATTCCCGGGGTGTGCTCTGCCCCTGGGAGCTGTCCTGGCTCTTCAACAGGGTGTTAAATCCATGAGTTTCTCATCTCAGCGACATTCTGGATTTATTGGAAAGTGCTGGGTGCTGGTTGGGGCTCCTAGGGGAGGTGGAAAAGGCTGGAACCACGGATGGGGTGCTGAGATGCTGCTCCCTATTTTGGGGGAAGCTCATCCAGAGGGGGCTGTCCTGGTATCCATGGATTCTCCAGAATGGGTA
This sequence comes from Irena cyanogastra, assembly GCA_013397155.1. Taxonomy (NCBI): domain Eukaryota; kingdom Metazoa; phylum Chordata; class Aves; order Passeriformes; family Irenidae; genus Irena; species Irena cyanogastra. Next base: position 26,892 of record VWZV01007522.1, on the reverse strand, counting down.
CAGCCAATCCCACGGGCCCAAAATCCATCCACGCCGTGCTCCAGCTCCGTATCCACCGCTGGATTCTGTTGTGCCAGCTCCTGACCCGCCGCCTTTCATCCCTTCCCATTCCCTGCTTCCCTTCTTGGCACCGTTTCCCCGCCTCTCCCCATCCGTGGATGCGCTGTGTGCCCGTCTCGCCTCACCTGGCACCTGCTGGAATATCCCACACCCGGAGCCGGCTGCAGGAATGGCCTTTCCTCCTCTGCTTCCCCTCCCTCCCTCCCTCCCGCAGCAGCCGGGTGTTTCCGTGCAGGTCAGCAGCCGGGGGATCCTCCGGCTCCTGCAGTCGGACGTGAAATGCATCGAATCCCGGGAAGATGCTGCAGATGGAATTCTGCAGCGCCGGGGGGACGGGGCCCTGCGGCCCCGAGGGCCAGAGCGAGGAGCTGGAAGTGTTTCCTGGCGCTTCCAGGCACGGGACTGTCCCTTTTCCCTCTGGAGAGGACAATGAGGGAGCCTCCCTTCCTCCCCCCGCTCCCCCGGACGCAGCTGCCGGCACGGCCAGGCCTTGTTGTGTCTCAGTCCCTGGGAGCTCGCTGGGATCTGTCCCCTCTCCCCTCTCGGGGTGATCCTTTGGGGACAGGGTCGCTGGGAAGGGATCCAGGAAAAGCCAGCAGGGAGCAGAGGGATTTTCCCAAATCTCAGCCTCCTCACCCAGGATCAGCCAAGGTGGTGGTGAGTGACTACCCCAAACAATTCTGGGTGACCCCTGACAGTTCTGGAGGATCCCAAACAGTTCTGGGTGACCCCAGACAGTTCTGGGGGATCCCAAAGAATTCTGGGTGACCCCAGACAGTTCTGGGTGACCCCAGACAGTTCTGGAGGATCCCAAACAGTGCTGGGGGAACCCAAACAGTTCTGGGTGATCCCAGACAGTTCTGGAGGATCCCAAACAGTTCTGGGTGACCCCAGACAGTTCTGGAGGATCCCAAACAGTTCTGGGTGACCCCAGACAGTTCTGGAGGATCCCAAACAGTTCTGGGTGACCCCAGACAGTTCTGGGGGATCCCAAACAATTCTGGGTGACCCCAGACAGTTCTGGGGGATCCCAAACAATTCTGGGTGACCCCAGACAGTTCTGAGGGACCACAAACAGTGCTGGGGGAACCCAAACAGTTCTGGGGGATCCCAAACACTTCTGGGTGACCCCAAACAGTTCTGAGGGACCACAAACAGTGCTGGGGAAACCCAAACAGTTCTGGGTGACCCCAAACAGTGCTGGGGGACCCCAAACAGTGCTGGACAAGTCCAATCCGAGCTCCCACCCTGCATTCCCACTCTCCTCATTATTCCAGGAGCAAAGCCCCCTGCCCAGCCCCTGCCTGGGCTCCATGGAAGGTGATGGAGAGGGTGAGGAAGGCCCCTGATAGTGTGGGGAATATGCTGGGAAAGGGAGGAGGAGCCAAAGCCTCGGGAGTGGAGGGGATTCCTGCAGGCAGAGCAATCCCGGGCGGGACAGCTGGGCTGGAGGGGAATCCTGGCTGTGGGTTTGGCATTTTTCCATTGGGATTGGGAGTGGGAATTGCCACCCTGAGCCACAGATGTGTGTCTGTGCTGGGTGCCAGTGTCTGAGGATCCCTCGCTGTGTTCCCATGGATCCCTCACTGTATTCCCGGGATCCCTTGCTGTGTTCCTGGGATCTCTTTGCTGTGTCCCATGGATCCCTCACTGTATTCCCGGGATCCCTTGCTGCATCTTGTGGATTCCTCACTGTATTCCTGGGATCCCTCGCTGTATCCTGCAGATCCCCTGTTGTAGTCCCACAGATCCCTTGCCATATTCCCAGGATCCCTCACTGTATCCCACGGATCCCTCTCTCTATTCCTGCAGATCCCTCTATGTATTCCCGGGATCCCTCTCTCTATTCCCGCAGATCCCTGTCTCTATTCCCATAGATCCCTCTCTCTATTCCCAGGATCCCTGTCTCTATTCCCACAAATCCCTGTCTCTGTTCCCATAGATCCCTCTCTCTATTCCCGCAGATCCCTGTCTCTATTCCCAGGATCCCTGTCTCCGCTGGGTGCCAGCGGGTGCCCCTAACACCCGGATTGTCCGGGTAATCTGGGCCCTATCGCTGCTAAAGCCGCGATTATCCCTGGATTAGCGCTGCTGCTTAGAGCCCCACCTGGGGCAGGGCCGGGCTGTGCCAGAGCCTCCCGCAGCTCCAGCTCCAGCTCCGGCCAGCACAGAGTGGCCCGTGGCCACTGTCACCTCGGGTGACCCCGGGGCCGCTTTGTCCCTTGTGTTTGGGGGCTGGGCAGAGGCTGCGGGGTTTTGGGGGGCGTTATTTGGGGTGTGAGCCCCCCTGGCAGCGCCGTGTCCTTGTTCCTGTTGTGTCTGAGGCTGAGCTCATCCAAGCAAGGCCAGGTTGGGCTTGGAGCACTCTGGGATGGAGGGAGGTGTCCCTGCCCAGGGAATGGGATGAGCTTTAAGGTGTCTTTCATCCCAAACCATTCTGGGATCCCATCCCAGCATCATTGCAGGTGGTTTTTTGGGGAGCTGGGATTTATGGCAAAGCCTGGCTTTGGGGCCGTGCGCGAGGGGCTGGAAGGCCCTGATCCCTCCTTGCAGGGAGGTGGGAGCTGCTCCAGCAGCTCCGAGGGGAGGGATATCCCAGTTTGCCGGGGTCACTGGTGCAGCTGGGAGGCTCTGGGGCGCTGGGAGGAGGGAACACGGCGGGTCGGATGTGGCACAAACAGGATGGCAGGCCAGGAGTGTGCCAGGAGTGTGCCAGGAGTGTGCCAGGAGCGCCGGGCTGCAGGGCGGGACTGCAGAGCTGGGGCCGGGAATGTCGGGGCTGGGAATGACAGGGCTGGGAATGTCGGAGTTGGGAATGTCAGGGCTGGGAATGATAAGGTTGGGAATGACAATGTTGGGAATGTCAGCGTTTGGAATGACAACATTGGGAGTGTCAGGGCTGGGAATGTCGGGGTTGGGAATGTCAGGGCCAGGAATGTCAGGGCTGGGAATGTCAAGGGTGGGAATGACAATGTTGGGAATGTCAGCGTTTGGAATGACAACATTGGGAATGTCGGGGCTGGGAATGTCAGCATTTGGAATGTCAAGGTTGGGAATAACAATGTTGGGAATAACAGTGTTGGGAATGTCAGCGTTTGGAATGACAACATTGGGAATGTCAGGGCTGGGAATGTTGGGGTTGGGAATGACAATGTTGGGAATGTCAGCATTTGGAATGACAACATTGGGAATGTCGGGGCTGGGAATGTCAAGGTTGGGAATGTCAGCATTGGGAAATGTCATCGTTTGGAATGTCAGGATTGGGAATGTCAGGGTTGGGAATGTCAACCCAAACTCCCTGGCTCCAGATCGGGGTGACTGCGGGGTGCCAGCAGGACAAAGTGCAATTTTAGGGAGCAAAGAGCCCCAATCCAGTTGGAATCGTTGCCCATGATGATGATGGTGCTGGTGGNGCCAGGAGTGTGCCAGGAGTGTGCCAGGAGCGCCGGGCTGCAGGGCGGGACTGCAGAGCTGGGGCCGGGAATGTCGGGGCTGGGAATGACAGGGCTGGGAATGTCGGAGTTGGGAATGTCAGGGCTGGGAATGATAAGGTTGGGAATGACAATGTTGGGAATGTCAGCGTTTGGAATGACAACATTGGGAGTGTCAGGGCTGGGAATGTCGGGGTTGGGAATGTCAGGGCCAGGAATGTCAGGGCTGGGAATGTCAAGGGTGGGAATGACAATGTTGGGAATGTCAGCGTTTGGAATGACAACATTGGGAATGTCGGGGCTGGGAATGTCAGCATTTGGAATGTCAAGGTTGGGAATAACAATGTTGGGAATAACAGTGTTGGGAATGTCAGCGTTTGGAATGACAACATTGGGAATGTCAGGGCTGGGAATGTTGGGGTTGGGAATGACAATGTTGGGAATGTCAGCATTTGGAATGACAACATTGGGAATGTCGGGGCTGGGAATGTCAAGGTTGGGAATGTCAGCATTGGGAAATGTCATCGTTTGGAATGTCAGGATTGGGAATGTCAGGGTTGGGAATGTCAACCCAAACTCCCTGGCTCCAGATCGGGGTGACTGCGGGGTGCCAGCAGGACAAAGTGCAATTTTAGGGAGCAAAGAGCCCCAATCCAGTTGGAATCGTTGCCCATGATGATGATGGTGCTGGTGGTGCCTCTCCCCAGCCCGTGTAATCAGCAGTTAATTAAAGCACAGTAACGGTTTTTAATTGCTCTGACTCCCCCGGGACGAAGCAGGAATGCGGTGCCTGCTCTGAATCAGGGCCGTGCCTGCCTGTTGGAGTGCACAGCTCCAACAAAGCGCCTCCCAAAAGCACATCCATGCTTTTTCCAAGGTTTTTTCCATCCCTCTGGACGCGGGAAGAGGCAGCTCTCCCAGAACACCGGAGGGGTTCAGCTGGGCGAGGCAGGGCCGGGCTGAGCCCCTGTGGGTGCCCAGGATGGGTGCCCAGGGTGGGGCCNTTTTCTTTCTTTTTTTTTTTCCCAATCTCCACACCGCCACCACGGGACTTTTATTCTTTTTTTTTCCCCCTTTGCCGGGCGAGGGTCTGCATTTGGGATTTTGAGGATGGGGGCTCTTTTCCCGGGGATAAATAAATATCGCCTTCCCCTGCTCGCCTGGCTCCCTTTAATTAGACTTCTTACTGCATGGAACAGTTCGCAGTTATATATGGAAAACAGCCCACACTTTCCCAGGAGCGGGGCATGTTGGGAAGGGAAACGGGAGCAGCCGGCGCGCTCTTCCCTGGGAGCCGCGTGTGTTTTTCCTATCGCTTTTCCCGACTTTATTTTTTTAACCCTTTGCAGCAGCGAAAAGCGCTCCCGACCTTTTTTTTTTCCCCTTAATTTTTTTTTTTTTACCCCTCTCCCATCCCTTGTTGTCGCCTTGTCCCTTTCGCTTAGGAAATCCCCGCTGTGCTCGGTTTTGGTTTTGTTTTTTTTTTGATGGGGAAATATGGATTTAGGGCTGGAGGAGAATAAGAGAGGGATCCGAGCTGGGCGTGCTGGCGGGAGTTAGGGATGTGATCCAGAGCGGGAATTCTCGGAGCTGCCGGAGCGGGGACACCCATCCTGGCTCACGTGGTGGCGGTGGCAGGAGGGGCATTGCTGTCCCCAGCCCTTCCCGGTGTCCCCAGGGCTGCTGCCACCCTCGGGAGCTGAGTGCTGGAGCGCCCTTCCCGCTCTGGAATCGTTGGGGTGCTTCCCCTACAGCACAGCTGGAATTGTTGGGGATCCCCTACTGGCACATCCCCGCCTTTAGGGGATCCCCCGTTCTCCTGCAGCCCAAATCTCCCCGTGGTGTCCAACCAGCTCCGCCTCTCCTGCCTCAGTTTCCCCCGCTGTGCTCCAGAGGGGGATTTTTGGGAGGGTTTTTTTAGTTTTTTTTTTTTTCCACGGGATTCTTCACGGAGCAGGGAAGAGGAAGCGGCTCCCGGCGGTGACAAGGTGAGCCAGCGGGTGTCCCTCGCTGTCCCAGGGTGTCCTGGGCACCCCAAAACCCCGGGGCTGCCCCTCTCCTCCTGCTGCCTTCCCACAGCAGCAGATGCTTCCCCTGGAGGAAGTGACGGGCCCTATTTTCAGCCCCCAGGGATCTTCGGGGTAGGAATCCCCTGTCCCTGTGTAATCCTGCTAAAAATACCCTGCCTGTGTCCTGCCCGGTGGCTCTGCTGTCCCCCCAGTGTTGTTTTGCCTCTCAGACTGCCCCGTGCTCTAGGCCGGGCCTCGCCTGCTGGGTTTGATTTAATTTAAGCCGAGTTCAAGATTCCTGCACTCTCCCAAGGGGATGTGGGAAGGTGGGAGTGGGGATTGTGGGGTCTCTGCTGTTCAGGGCTGTGCTCAGGTGTGTGGGGACGTGAGCTGGGCACCAACTGCTCCTGGGCTGCTCCATCCCAGGGGAGAGCTGGGAACTGCCCTGAGCTGGGATAAACCAGGCTCTGCCCCAGCTCCTGCCAAAATCCCGTCATCCTGGCATCCAAAAATTCAGAATGCTGGCTGTGGCTGTGCCAGGAACGGCTCTGGAGCAGAGAGCTCCGGGCTCCTCCGTGCTGCCCTCGGCACCATCCCGGCCCTGTGGCCTCTGCTCCGGCCTGGCCAGCTCGGACACTGCCCCCAGCCTCTCCCCAGCCTCTCCTGCTCCTCAGGGGCCTCCCGGGACAGCGTCCGAGTGCTGGGGCTGCAGCACCTCCCTGCCAGCGGGATCCCCGTCCCGCAGGATTCTCTGTCACCTCCCTGCTGCCCAGGTGTGCCCTGAACTGGGAGGGTCCAGGTGGCTCTGACAGGGCTGGGATGTGGCCACTGCTCCGTGTCCATCCTGGAGGTGCTGCCAGAGCAGCCCCAGGGCCGGGTTTGCTGCCTTGTTTTTATCCTCCACAATTCCACGCTGCCCAAATCCCGAAGCTCGGCTTTGGACTCGCTCTGGGCTGTGAATCAGCGCTAAGCCAAGCCCAGGCTGGGTCTGGAGGAGGGAGGAGAGCTGGAGGGGGCAGCGGGGTGGGAGCTGCTGCCCTGGGCACCTCCCTACAGCAGATCCACGCGGAGGGAAGGGTCACCCACTGTGTGCCAGCTGCTGCCACATCACCCCGTGGTGGCTTCCCGGTGCTCCCAGGCTGGGAAGAACCCGTTTCCTGGTGCCAGGTGGGATGGAGAAGGAGTGGACAAAACCTCCTGCTGGCATCCAGGACAATCCTCCCAACCCGGCAGCACCGGGGCTGTGCCGCTGTCACCTGCAGGGACCAGGCGAGGTGACAGAGGGGGTGCTGTGACCCTGCAGAGGGTGAGGCCTGCAGGTGTTTGCTGCTGCAGGAGAGGCTGCCTTTGCTCCCCATCCTCCTGCATTCCTGCACCGGCCCTGCTACCTTGTAAAGCACGAGAGAATAATGAGAGGAGCGGCGCTGATTTAGTGCAGGCGCCGCCAGAGAAAATACCAAGGCCTTAGATGGAAACATTCCCCCTGACAGCTCGCCTGGAGGCTCCCTGCTTTTCCTTTGCTTCCACCCCCATGGAATTCCTGGGCTGCTGCACCCTGAGGCGCGGGGAAGCCCCGGCTGGGGGCGAGGGCAGATTCCTGACCCCGGGGCTCCGGCAGCTGCGCCCGGTGGCTTTGGCACGTGGATGTGACGCTTTCGGAGGCCTGGACGGCAGGAGCTGGGGCTGGCACAGCCCCTGGTGGCAGCAGGCTCAGAGCTGTGGGGTTTGGGGCTCAGGGCTGTGGGTTTGGGGGCTGAGGGTTGCAGATTTTGGGGCTCGGGGCGGCGGGATTTGGGGAGCCACGTCGCGGATCGCCGCGTCCGTGCCAAGGCCGTGCCCGGTGTTCCGCCTCCAGCCTCTTCCCTGCCCTTTGCGGGAGTTAATTGCTGCCTTGGGCACGCCAAAACCCAGCAGTTTTCCAACGTCAATTAGCACGAGGCAAAATAGGAGCAAAATGGGAGCCAGGGCAGCTGCAGTGAGCGGGGTGGTGGCGGCCGCGTGAGTGCCCTGCAGGGTGGCAGCAGGGACATTCGTTTTGGGGAATGTCACCTCCTCCTGCCTTTTCCTTCTGCTTTCCTTGTGACCTTGGCCCTGCTGCCATCCCTCCTCTTGGTCCCACGGCCTGGAGGGAGGATGGTGTGACGCGGCCAGGGATGGGACAAGGCTCTGGTGGCCTCCCCACCCTTTGGTGTCACCGGCGTGAGGACGAGGGTCTGCAGCCAAGGGGGTGACAGCCGGTTTGGGGACAGGTCCCCAGGCTTGTGCCCTGCACGTGGCAGCCCCGTGGCTGCGCTGCTGGCACCGGGCACAGGCGTGTGGGAGGAAATACTACGGGGTTGTCACCGTGGGTGATGGTGACACCACCACCCTGAGCCTGCGGTAGCCGGTGGCTTGTGGCGTGTCCCCTCGCTCGTTCCCGGAGGAGACGGGAATTGTCACTCGCGGGGATGCGGGACGAGGGGAGGCTGCCCTGCCCTGCCCGCGGGGGCTGGCGAGGAGCAGCCTCAGGCGCCGGATCCCAGCAGCGAATTCCCGCAGGAATTCCCGGGCTGCAGCTCCAGCCCTGCGCCCTGGGCTCCGCCACTGCTCCGTGGCTGCGTTGTCACTCGCTTTGTCACCCGGCTGGTGACTCGGCTGGTGACTCGGTTTCCCTGGCACAGCGCTCCGTGCGGCCCCAGCGCTTCCTGGGCGTTCTCCTGCTCCTTTTCCAGGGCATTCCCCCCACGTTTGTTTTATTCCCTCACCTCGCAGGATGGAGCTGCCGGCTCCTTCCCCCTCTGCCCCGCCAGGAACGAGGGGGTCTGGCTGTCACTGTGTCTGCCCCGTGCCAGGGTTTGGCTCTGGTGTGTCCCCAAGGTGTGGCGGGGATGTCACTGTCGGGTGCGGGGGGAGCCCCTCCGGGCAGGGCGATGTCGCTGTCCCCACCCCTGGCGGAGGAAGCGGATGCTGCGGCGGGAGGAGGGGACATCCCGCGGGTGCCACAGGTGGCTGTCCCCGGGAGCCCCGGGTGCCACCGCTTCTGCTTTCGCCACCTGCAGCCGCCCGGGGCAAGGAGCGGGGCGAGGGGACACCGGCGTGACCGGGGGAAGGGGACAGATCCTCCTGAGCTGGCACAGGGTCCCTGAGTGTCGGGGGGGTCTGTCCGGGCTGTCGCAGCCTGGCCTTGTCCCCTTGTCGCCTCTCCGAGGCACCAGGATGGAGGTTCCGCCACCGTGACCTTCTGCCATCCTGCCCCTCCTCCCCTGGAAGCTCTTCCCCCCGAGGGTGACAATCCTGCCTGGGATGTCCCCTGACCCTCCGAGCCAGCCCTGAGCATGAGGTTTGTCCCTCTGCGCCAGCGCCTTGTCTCCTGCCCGCCGCAGGAGGTGACAGCCCCGCGGTGTCCCCCGCGGGTGGCCTCGCCCGGCGCCGGAGGGGTTAAGGAGGGAAGGCTTCCCTTGCCAGGGGTGTTGCTGGGAACAGGCAGGAGCAGGAGCGGCAGCCGCTGCCATCTGCACATTGCGATTTGGTGAGTGTGCAGGGGAGGGGCCCCCGAGGCTGCCGGGCCCCCCCGCTGCCCGCGGGGCTCGGCGGCGGCTCCGGGAGGGGGGGACTGGGGACCCCAAAAATCCCCCAAGAGCCGCTGTCACCGCGGGCTGGCCACCACGTGCTGCACGTGGCCGGGTGTCCCTGTCCTGCTGGGACACGGACCCGGCTCGGCCCCGGCCTGGGGGTCCCGCCCCGTGTCCTCCGTGTCCCCGAGGCTGTCACCTGTTGGCATGGGGCGGGACTGGGCACCCGGGTGCCAGCGCGGACCCCTGGTCCCGCATGGGAAGGTGTGTCCCCCGCTCCGAGGGGCTGCAGGGGGGTCTCGTCCCCTCGCCAGCCCCCCGGTGATGGCAGCCCCGGGCGGGTCCCTCCCGGTGGATTCGGCCATCCCGGAGCATTTCCACCGGGTCCCTCCCGGTGCTTTCCCGCTGGATTCGGCCATCCCGGAGCATTTCCACCGGGTCACTCCCGGTGCTTTCCTGCTGGATTCAGCCGTCCCTGACCATTTCCACCGGGTCTCTCCCGGTGCTTTCCCGCTGGATTCAGCCATCCCTGACCATTTCCACCGGGTCTCTCCCGGTGCTTTCCCGCTGGATTCAGCCATCCCTGACCATTTTCACCGGGTCTCTCCCGGTGCTTTCCCGCTGGATTCGGCCACCCCGGAGCATTTTCACCTCCCCGTGCCCTCCCAGCGCCGCTCCCCGCAGGAGCGAGTGGGGTCTGTGCTGGGGAGGGAGGGAGGGAGGGAGGGCAGCGCGGCCTCTGCAGGGCCAGTTCCCAGCCGGCAGGGCAGAAAGGTGCTCCGAGCCCGTTTTCCTGCTTTATTTAATCGGCTGCTTTGGCTCGTGGAGTCTGTTTGTCCGTCTGGAGAGCGGCTCTGTCCGTGCAGCCTCTCTCATCCCACATCACATTCCCAACGAGAAAAATCTCAAACACCAGCCAAGCAAGGGTAGTTTTGGGGGAGTTGATTTTGGTTTTTTCTTTTTCTTTTTATTGTTTTTTTTTTCTCTTCCTCCCCACTTGGCAACATAAACAGCATCCCTGACAGCTTTACATTGAGTTTGCCATGGCAACCTCCGGCAGCCAAGTGTTCCCAACACCCCATTCCCAAACTGGGAGAGGAGATGGACCCTGGTGGGTGCTGCTGAGGGGGGCAGAGCGTGGGGCTGGGATCCACGTGCTTGGGGAAGGTGATCCCACCTCGATCCACCTGATGCAAGCTGGGATCTGTGACTCTGGGCAGGGAATGTGGTGGCTGGTGATGCTTTTCCTTGGCTTGGTGGTGGGAGATGTCCCAGCTGGGGCATGGATGTCATCCTCCCTCGTGGATCAGTGGAAAAACCTCTGGCTGGGATTGCTCCATCTCTGATCATCCGTGGGAGGACGGGGCAGTGCTCCCGTCCATCCGCCGGGATCTGATCGATGTCCTGAGGCAGGAGCATCCCTCTCCTTACCCAGGGACCCAGCCACGGCTGCTGCTGGCACGTGCCAGGCTCCTGGTGCCATCAGCGTGCCACCAGCCTGGCAGCAGGGCCACCCACGGTGTGCCTGAGGTTGTCACTTGTGGCATCTCCAGCTGATTAATTTTTCCTCGTCGCTTTTCGAGCGCTTTCGGGTTTCTGAGGTTCAATCCTGCAGGGGCTGGGGTGGGCACGGGCCATGCTCGGGTGGTGGCCCTGGTCCCAGAACTGGGGTGGGCACAGGGCACGCTCGGGTGGTGGCCCTGGCCACGGGCACTGTCCCTGGCAGGACGGAGGTGCCGTGCTGCCGTTTATTATTCTGGGCAGGTTCAGCTGCAGCACCGGCTCCGCTGCTCCTCGCCAGCTCCTCCTGCCTGGAGCCTGCACGCTCCTTCCTCCCCTCTCGCCCTCCTTCCTCCCCTCACACTCCTCCTTTGTTCCCTCACACTCCTCCTTTGTCCCCTCTCACCCTCCTTCATCCCCTCACACTCCTCCTTCCTCCCCTCACACTCCTCCTTCCTCCCCTCACACTCCTCCTTCCTCCCCTCACACTCCTCCTTTGTTCCCTCACACTCCTCCTTCCTCCCCTCACACTCCTCCTTCCTCGCCTCACACCCCGCCAGGCTCCAGGGAGGATCCCCAACTCCCTGACCAGCTCAGGGGTGGCATTTAGGAGGTGACACAGCTGGTGACAGCACAGGCAACTCAGGTCCCCACTCCTCTCCCAGCTGGGCTGTTTTCTTCCCTCAGGCAGAACTTGTTCCTCTCCAGGGCCTGGGGGCTCCTGGAATGGATTCCTGGAGTGAAGGACAGAGCCTGCTGGAGTCACTGAGAGCTCCTCTGATCCTGGTGGATCCTTCCCAGCTGAGCCAGCCCGTGCTGGTGGGATGGGGCAGGGCTGGGAATGGGGCTGTGATCCCAAAAGGGCTGGGGGAGGATGCTCAGAGCAGACAGGAGCCATCCCACACCTCGGTCCCGGGCTGGGATTGCAGGGTGGGACACAGGGATGGGGCTGGGTCCCTCCTTTCTCACCAGGACAGAGCAAATTCCAGGCTGGAATCTCATATTGGGACAAGGGATGGGGCTGGGTCCCTCCTTTCTCACCAGGACAGAGCAAATTCCAGGCTGGAATCTCATATTGGGACAAGGGATGGGGCTGGGTCCCTCCTTTCTCACCAGGACAGAACAAATTCCAGGCTGGAATCTCAAGGCGGGACACAGGGATGGGGCTGATTGCTGCCCCCTGAGCTCTGTCAGGGGTAATTAAGGGCTAGGCCGTTACAGTATTAATTAACTGTCTCCCTCTTAACCTCTGAGCTCTCCTCAGACAGCGCCGGTTGCTATGAAAGAGGAGGAAATGAGCGTGGTGGGGTGGGGGAATTAGCGTTGTTTCTCTTAATCAGCAGGAGCCTGCTTAATTGGGCCTGCCACCTCCTGCTTCCCGCTGCCGGGAGCTGCTGCCTTGCAGGGATGGATGAGCTCAGCTCCACCAGGAGCCCTGGGATAATGTGGGATAACGGGGCTGGGAGTGGGCAGGGATGCGGGAGCCGCTGGTCCCTGCTGGATGGGGCAGCAGAAATGCTCTGGCCTGAGGGTGGGAGCTGCAGTGTCCCAGGAGTGTCCCCATCCCCGTGTCCTTCCATCCCTGTGTCCTCTATACCTGTGTCTTTTCATCCCTGTATCCCCATCCCTGTGTCCTTCCATCCTTGTGCTCCCATCCCTGTGTCCTTTAATCTCTGTGTCCTTCTGTCCCTGTGCTCCCATCTCCATGTCCTTTAATCTGTCCTTCCATCCCTGTGTCCCCATCTCTGTCCTTCCATTCCTGTCCTTCCACCCCTGTGTTCCTATCCTTGTGTCCCACCCTTGTGCTCCCATCCCTGTGTCCTTTCGTTCTTGTGTCCCCATCCCTGTGTCCTTTAATCCCTGAGTCCCCATCTCTGTGTCTCATCCCTGTGCTCCCATTCCTGTGCCCCCATCTCTGTGTCCTTCCATCTCTGTGTCCCCATCTCTGTGTCCCATCCCTGTGTCCCTGTCTCTGTGTCCTTCCATTCCTGTCCTTCCGTCCCTGTGTCCCCATCCCTGTGTCCCATCTCTGTGTCTTTCCATTCCTGTCCTTCCATCCCTGTGTTCCTATCCTTGTGCTCCCATCCCTGTGTCCTTTAATCCCTGAGTCCCCATCCCTGTGTCCCCATCCCTGTGTCCCCATCCCTGTGTCCCCATCCCTGTGTCCCCATCCCTGTGTCCCCATCCCTGTGTCCCATCTCTGTGTCTTTCCATTCCTGTCCTTCCATCCCTGTGTTCCTATCCTTGTGTCCCATCCTTGTGCTTCCATCCCTGTGTCCTTTCATTCCTGTGTCCCCATCCCTGTGTCCTTTAATCCCTGAGTCCCCATCCCTGTGTCCCATCCTTGTGCTCCCATCTCCATGTCCTTTAATCTCTGTGTCCTTCCGTCCCTGTGTCCCCATCCCTGTGTCCAATCCCTGTGTCCTTCCATTCCTGTCCTTCCATCCCTATCCTTGTGCTCCCATCCCTGTGTCCTTTAATCCCTGTGTCCCCCATCCCTGTGTCCCCATCCCTGTGTCCCCATCCCTGTGCTCCCATGCCCATGTCCCCCATCCCTGTCCTCCCCTCCCTGTTTTCCCCATCCCCATGCTCCCCCCCTCCCTGCAGCTGGGGCACAGGTCCCTCCCGAGGTGGGGACATTCTGACGGTGTCACTGCTGTCCCCGAGGTTCAGTTGGTGCCTGTGGCGCCCTGATAATGCCGGGAGCTGTCCTGGGGGTGGGATAAGGAGCTGCTCCTGAGGGCCGGGCAGGGAGGGTTTGGTTCTGTGAGGTTGTGCTGCCCCAGAGATTGAAAAGTCCCTGTGCCTGGGGCTGGGATCGGGACAGTTTGGGACAGGGCAGTTTGGGACAGCTCTGGGGCTGGAATCAGGGCAGTTTGGGACAGGGCAGTTTGGGACAGCTCTGGGGCTGGAATCAGGGCAGTTTGGGACAGGGCAGTTTGGGACAGCTCTGGGGCTGGAATTGGGGTAGTTTGGGACAGGGCAGTTTGGGACAGCTCTGGGGCTGGAGTTGGGACAGTTTGGGACAGGGCAGTTTGGGACAGCTCTGGGGCTGGAATTGGGGCAGTTTGGGACAGCCCTGGGGCTGGAATTAGGACAGTTTGGGCCAGCCCTGTGCTGATTTGGTGCCTTTCTGTGGGGTTTGTGAGGGCTGGTGCATCCCCTGTGTTCCCAGGGAGGGACATTGTCCCTCCTCCCTCCTGTCCTTACCTGTCCCTCCCCAGCCTGCTCTGCCACCCCTGGGCCCCGTCTCGGGCGGATGCTGCCAGAGTGGCCGTTCTCCTGTTGTTTTTATTTATTTTGCCCTCAGAAAGATTTTATTTTCTCTCCATGAGAGCCTCCCCTCGCAGCCTTTTTGCCTCTGGAGTGCCAGGAGCTTCCCTGGAGCTTGGGAGCACAGCTAACCCTGGCTGACAAAAAGCCCTTTTTCCCTCTGGCCTGTGCTGTTCCCTCCATGTCCCTATTTGTCCCTAGAACTCTGAGATGCCAGCAGGGAATCCCAGCCCCCAAATCCCTGAGGAATGGGGGAGCTGTGGGATGCTCGTGGTCCTTGCCTGGCTTGGTTGAAGCGTTTTTGGTGCTCCCCTGTTGTCGCTGAGGGGTTGTGACCTGGGTGGCAGCTCCTAGGGACACTGTGAGCCACTCACTGCCCTCAGGGGAACAGATCATTAATAGAAAAGCCTTGATTTCCAAGAAATTTCCAGGTTTTGGTGGCTTCTCTGCCTCTTCTGTCTTCTCTTTTGTGGTTCCTGTGGCATCTTCCAGCTGATAGGCCATGAGTATTGGGATATCAGGATATTGAGATATCAGGATATTGAGATTTTTTGGCTATTGGGATTTTGGGGTATTAGGATATCAGGATATTGAGATTTTTTGGCTATTGGGATTTTGGGGTATTGGGATATCAGGATATTGGGATATCATGATATTGGGATTTTGGGAATTTGGGGTATTGAGATATCGGGATATTGGGAATTTAGGATATTGGGTTATATTGGACATTGGGATATCAGGATATTGGGATTTTTGGACATCGGGATTTTGGGAATTTAGGATATTGGGATATCAGGATTTTGGGACATTGAGATTTTGGGACATTGGGAATTTAGGATATTGGGATATTGGAGTATTGGGCTATCAGGATTTTGGGAATTTAGGATATTGGGATATTGGAGTATTGGGATATCAGGATTTTGGGACATTGGGAATTTAGGATATTTGGATATCGAGATGTTGGAGTATTGGGATATGAGGATTTTGGGACATTGGGAATTTAGGATATTGGGATATCGGGATATTGGAGTATTGGGATATCAGGATTTTGGGACATTGGAAATTTAGGATATTGGGATATCGGGATATTGGAGTATTGGGATATCAGGATTTTGGGACATTGGGAATTCAGGACACTGGGATATCAGGATCGTTCCCTACCTGCCAGCAGGGCGAGGAGCGATGCTCCGGCCCCCGCGTCCTGCCCCGGGGAGGAAGCAGCTGTTTCCCACTGCTGAGGGATATTTTTAACCCAAAATCAACGGTCCAGTTTGTCTGGGCTGAAAGTGAAGAACCACCTGGGCTCCTTTCCTGCCCAGCCCCGCAGCTGCGGCTTTCCCCTGCTCCACACTCCGAGCTCAACTTCTCACCCAGGAATTTCTGCCCGAACCGCCCTGACACCGCGTTCTCCCTAAAAATCCCCCCCGTGGGGCAGCACCGCTCCCCTCTCCCACCCCATGGGGCGCCTCGCTGCTTCCCAAGCCCTCCTAACGGCGATATTTTTGTTTCCCACGGTTGTTTTCGCAGCTCCAGTTGCTGTGGTATCCAGGGAGCCCTCCTCCTCCTCCTCCTCCTCCTCCTCCTCCCGCTGCAGGAGCTGCACGCCGGGCGTTGCTAAGGTCGCCTCCGCGGTAACATGCACATCCTGTTTACACCTTCATCCCCACAACTTGGGCTCGGATAGAGCCGCCCGTTCCCCCCGGGAAGCCCCCAGGGAAGGGGCAGCACGGATCATCCCCCCGCCGGAGCCGCCGGAGCCGCGAGCGAGGCCGCGCCAGGAGCGCCGCGCCGGTGGCACCACCGCTGTGACAAGATGACGAACAACGTGGCCGACCACCACCCCGGGAACTCGGTGGCCGAGGGCAACCATGAGGGGGACTTTGGGTGCTCCATGGTGGAGCTCAGGAACCTCATGGAGCTGAGGAGCGCCGAGGCCGTGGCCCGGCTCAACGACTCCTATGGCGGCGTCCAGAACGTCTGCAAGAGGTTGAAGACGTCGCCGGTCGAAGGTGAGTGGCCCTGCCACAGGCTGGGGTTGTCACCTCTGGGGTTGTCAGCTCCAGGATGGAGCCATGGGAAGGTGACGTCCACGGGTGGTGGCTGTCGAGGTCTGGGGTTGTCAGCTCCAGGATGGAGCCATGGGAAGGTGACGT
Organism: Irena cyanogastra; assembly: GCA_013397155.1. Lineage (NCBI taxonomy): Eukaryota > Metazoa > Chordata > Aves > Passeriformes > Irenidae > Irena > Irena cyanogastra. The sequence continues at coordinate 10,915 of VWZV01007522.1, read as the reverse complement.
CCACGGGTGATGGCTCTCAAGGTCTAGGGTTGTCAGCTCCAGGATGGAGCCATGGGAAGGTGATGTCCAAGGGTGGTGGCTCCCATGGTCTGGGATTGTCACCTCTGGGGTTGTTGCCTTTGGATGGAGCCATGTGAAGGTGACACCTGATGGTGGTGGCTCCCGTGGTCTGAGGTTGTCGGCTCCAGGATGGAGCCATGGGAAGGTGACATCCAAGGGTGAAGGTGATGCTGGAGGGTGGTGGCTCCAATGGCTGTCATGTGGTCTGTGGTTGTCACTTTTGGGATGGAACTACATGAAAGTGACACTCGAAGATGGTGTCTCCGGTGGTTTTCCAATGGTCTGGGATTGTCACCTCTGAGATTGTCACCACAGGGATGGAGCCACTCGAAGGTCACATCCAAGGGTGGTGGCTCTAGTGGTCATCCCGTGGTCTGGGGTTGTCACCTCTGGGGTTGTCAGAGATGTGGGATGGGGTGAGGAGCTCCTCCCCACAGCCAGCTGCTCTCCAGCTGTTCCTGTTTAATCATTTACGGGCTGGGAGGGGAGGTGTAAAGGTTGGAGGTGCTGGCCAGGTGGCCAGGTGCCACCTGCAGCTGTTGGTGGCACTTTGGGTGAGGGATGGGGACAGTGCGTCCCCAGAGGGGGTGGGGGATGCACCCAGGGATGGGGAGATGGGCCCAGGTCCCTCCTGGCCTGAGGAGGCTCCAAGGAAAACCTGGGCACTGCAGCTGGAGCGGTGGCGGTGACACCTGGGGTCACCTCCGGGAGGATCTCAGAGTGTCACCTCTGCCCTCACGGGCTGGGCTGGCTTTTGGGGTCCCCTCATCAGCGAGGCTGGTGGCACTGGGGGTGCCTTGGCACAGCAGTGGAGCCTTCCCTGGCATTGAGGGGGTGCAGGGGGCAGGAGCCCCTGATTCCAGATGAGAGAGTTTTCCTGGAGCTGTGGGATGGGGACTCGGCTGTGACAATCTGTGGGCTGGGGACAGCCCTGGAGCTGTGGGGTGGAGACTCAGCTGTGACAATCTGAGGGATGTGGACAGCCCTGGAGCTGTGGGATAGGGGACAGCCCTGGAGCTGTGGGATGGGGACTCAGCTGTGACAATTTGAGGGATGGGGACAGCCCTGGAGCTGTGGGATGGGGACTCGGCTGTGACAATCTGTGGGATAGGGGACAGCCCTGGAGCTGTGAGGTGAGGACTCGGCTGTGACAATCTGTGGGATATTTTTAGTGCTGCAGGGGGGGATTTGCAGCTTTCCAGCTGCGAGCGGGACCGGGAAGGAGAGACAATATCGGGATGTCGTTAGAGAAGGGGGGAAATCCCGGTGGAAATACAAAGCCCAGGTCACAAAACAATGTGCTCGGCCCTGCCAAAGTGGGATCACGCTGCCGTGGGGTGGGAGGAGAGGCGGGAGGAGAACCCAAAAGGCTCTTTTGGGGGAGGTGAAGGGTTCAGTCCCACCCCCACGCTGCATCTGGTGCCCCTGGCACCCTGGCACATCCCTCCCGTGGGGCTGAGCTGTCCCAAATGCCATCCCACTGAGCCCAGGGAGCAAAGAAAGGTTCCCTCCTCCAAACCCTCTGGGATTTTCGGGAAGAGCAAAATCCCGAGGCCGCCTGTGGCACCTCTGTCTGATCCCACTGAGCAGGGCTGCATGTCCCAGCTCTGTGTCCCTGCTCCCAGATGTTCGTCCCCATGCCTGTTCTCATTGTCCCTCTGCTGGTCACCAGGGCCTTGTCCTCCTGCGTGTCACCAGCAGGGCCAGCCTGGGGTGTCCTGCCAGCACCCCTGTCCCACTGTAGGATCCCTGGCCTGGAGTGCTTTGATCCCACCTGGGTCCGTGTGGCTCCTGACCCTCGGTGCCACCCTGTGCTGCAGGACTGGCTGTCCCCTCTCCAGCCTGGCACTGTCCTCGTGTGCAAACACTGGCCACGGTCCCCCAGAGCCTGCCTTGGGTGGCCCTTGGGGCTCCCACCCCCAGTGAGATGTCCCCGGTGTCACTTTGGGGTCAGCTGGTTCTGGCAGCTCCAGCTCTGCCCCAGGAGGTGCCAGCAGACCCCAAACCCTGGGGGCTGCTCCCGAAGTGGCTTTGGGGTGGCGTGGGGTGTCCCCAGCCGCGTGCTGGCCCTGCACCTCTTGGAGCAGGCGGTGGCTCTGCTGAGTCACCCGTGTCCCCTGGGTGCCCGGTGCCAGCACAGCCACCCTGACTCACCCGGGGCTGCCGCCCCCGTCCCCGTTCCTGCGTGGGGCTCCTCGTGCCACCCCACAGCCGCTGTCCCCAGGCAGATCGGGGACTGGTGACAGCTCCCTGCTGTCACGTGCGGCCTCCACCCAAAATTTCTGCCCCATTTCCCCTGCCAGTCCTGAGTCCAGAGCCTGCAGTGGCCCCAGGGGTGGCACCTGCCCAGGGCTGCTGCTCTTTGTCACCTTCTAGTTGGTCCCCCACAGCCCTGCAGTGGTATTTGGGTGACACGGGCTCTTTGTCACCCTCCCTGTGCCAGCACAGAGCCCCCCCAATTCCCCGGGGAGGGTGGGGGACAGCCCTGGATCATTCCCATGGGTGGGATCTGCTTTGGGATCCCTGGCTGCCGTGTCCTCTGGGACCATCCCGTGTCCCCGTGGGTGCCCACGTGTGTCCCTATGTGTGCCCACGTGTGTCCCCACGTGTGTTCCCGTGGCTCGGTGGCCATGAGCCGCATTTTCCACCCGCTGGGTTGGAATCGAGGCCGGGACATCCCAGGATCCTGCTCAGCCTCCTCCTCAGGGCTGGGTGGGGACACCCCGGCTGCAGGGCCAGCTGCCAGCTGTCCCCTCCCTGCAGCTGGGCTGGAGTCACAGCGGGAGCGGGAACGGGACCCATCCTGCTGCTCCTTCCTGCTTGAGGGACACGGGGCGGGCACGGAGGTGTCCCCAGGGTGACACGGGGCGGGCACGGAGGTGTGTCCCCGAGGGTGACATGGGACTGGCACGGAGGTGTGTCCCCCAGGGTGACATGGAGGTGTGTCCCCCAGGGTGACACAGGACTGGCACGGAAGTTTGCACAGAGTGACACGGGGCGGGCAGGGAGGTGTCCCCCAAGTGACACAGGGCTGGAAGGGTTATGTCCCCCAGGTGACATGGGGCTGGAAGGGATGTGTCCTCAAAGTGACACAGGGCTGGCAGGGAGGTGTCACCCAGAGTGACACGGGGCTGGCAGGGAGGTGTCCTCAAAGTGACACAGGGCTGGCAGGGAGGTGTCACCCAGAGTGACACGGGGCTGGCCGGGAGGGGTCCTCAAAGGGACACAGGGCTGGCAGGGAGGTGTCCCTCAGAGTGGCACAGGGCTGGCATGGGGGTGTCCCCCCAGAGTGACACAGGACTGGAAGGGATGTGTCCCCCAAGTGACACGGGGCTGGCAGGGAGGTGTCCCCTGGAATGACACGGAGCTGTCCCCTGAGTGCGTGGCCCGGGTCCCCTGTCACTGCCAGGCTGCTCCAGGCACCGCCGGATGTGTCCGGGGCCATTCCCGGAGCATCCCGGGACCTGGCAGCGGCCCCGGGGACATCTTAAGGTGGAAAAGGACGGGGGGGGCCCTTAAGGTGGTGCTGGGCAGGGGGGGGCACCGCCGTGTCA
>VWZV01007506.1:0-33051 GCA_013397155.1 Irena cyanogastra | reverse complement strand
CTCTGGACACACATCCCATCCCTCTGGACACACATCCCACGTCTCTGGACACACATCCCATCCCTCTGGACACACATCCCACGTCTCTGGACACACATCCCACACCTCTGGACACACATCCCAGTGCTTCCCACCTGCCCAGCTCTGCCAGAGGAGATCCTGACCCATCTCCCAGCCCACCCACCCCACGTGGGCAAGTCCTTCTGCCAGGGGAGGAGAGGAGGCAGCTCCCAAGGTTGGTGCTGCTTCCTGCAGCCCGGCTTGGCAAGGCCAGGGCTGTGGAGCTCACTCAGGACCTCCCTCATTTCCTGAGCTGGGATCAAGGGCTCTGATTTTCCTTTGTTTGGCAGAGGATAAACCACTGAGGGGAGTTTTACTTCAGGCTGCCAGCTTGGTCTGCAAGGAGCCAGAGGAGGCTGCCCTGCACTGGGAGGGCAGGAGGTGAACTCAAGTGGAGGATTCTCACAGGGCCAGTGCTTTAAAAGCAATCCAGAGGCCAGAGTGAGCTGGCTGCTAGATTTTCAAACCCTCAAACCTTCCTCTCTCAAGGGAAAGAAACAATTTTCCCCAAAAGGGTCAAAGACAGAGGAATTAGTCTGCATCTTTTCACTGGAGGTCATTGCATCTTCCCAGCTGGCACAGGATGGAGTGCTGTGGGTGCTTTGATGTCCAGCAGCTGATCCCTTGGCACCTGCATTTCAGGTTTCATGCTAGACAGAGGGTCTGTGAAGTTGTCCTGCTTGTTTTTCCTACATTCCAGCCTGACCTGACCTCTGCAGGAGTCAAAATGATTTCCAGGGTGGGTACACCTGGCAGCACTGGGCTGTCTTCTCATCAAGCAGCCCCAAGGCATGAGACTTGGTAGGAAAAGGAAGGATCAGTGAGGAATTGAGGCAGGGGCGTGTGCTCCCATGCCACCAATCTGCTGTTAACGCCAGAGTACCTGAGGTGGGAGAGAAATGGAGTCCCCAGACACAGGTGATCATCTCCTGCATGTTAAGTCCTGTAATTACTCTCCATTTACTCTTCCTTCTGACAGCCCTGTTGTCGCTGCCAGAACAAAACCAAAACCACGTTTGTGAAAGGACAGATAAAGCTCTCTGAGAGCCAGTCTGCAGCACAGAAACCAACTGCTGTTTTGAGAGCAATCACAAGTGCCACAATTTCCCCTCTGCAAGTTCCCAGTTCCCCTCATGTTGGTTTTCCTGATCTACTGTACAGGCCAGAAGACCACCAGAAGGCCCTTGGGAAGGTGATGGTCAGGAGGGAGCTGAGGGGGCTGTGCTAACAGTGCAGTGCATGTGAAGGCCAGTGTCCCCCTTGGCCTGAGCCACCCTTGAGACACTGCCACAGGCGAGGCTGAAGGATGCTGTGTCCCCAACATCCTCTAGGGATGTCATTCCCCATGCTGTGGGCACCCTGTGCCTCTACACAAACCTCTTTAGGATCCTCTTGGCACACCAACCCTCTTTTCAGGTGGCTGTTTTCCTTTTCTGGACACATTTCTGTCGTGCCAGATACATCAATGGCATGAAACACAGCTCAGAAACTGCCCTTGTTGTTCTCTGGTTTACCTTGAGCCCAGGATGCCCCAAAGCTCAATCCTGGGCATTGCAAAGATGCACCAGAGCTCTTGGGATGCTCCCCTTGCTATGGATCTGCCTGGACCCTGCAGGCAGCACTGATCCTGAGAGGTCACCACCCTGCTGGCCTTTGCCTTGGCTCTCCAAACCCATGCACATGCAGTGGTGGCTGGACACTGCCCTTCTGGTTATGAATTTTGGTCATTTTGATTAAGAAGGCTGTGATAGAAACATTAATGGTTCTGCAGAAGGAGCTGGTATCTAGGCAGATTCTTATGTCTTCATGTGTTGCTGTTGTTCTGTGACTAACAAGTTGGATTAAAAGGACAGGCTGGTTTGGGGCTTTCTAGGCCTTTCTAGAGGCCCCTTCAAGGCTGTGGGACAGCTGGCACAGTTTAAGAGCTGTGTCTGTGCTGATATTGCCTGTTGGGGAGCACAGCAGAAATCAGCACTGTCCTTCAAAGGAGGCACTTGGATGCAGGGGCTTTGTCTGCCCTGGCTTCCTTCACTTGCCTTGCCCTGGGGACTCTAAATTCTCAGGTCATGAGTGAGGCTTTCCAAAGACAGGTCTAAAATAAGCCATACCTTGTTTATTTGCCCCAAAGCAGTGGCCATGATTCATCTCCAGATTTCAAACCACTGTCTAGCTGGATGCCATTGTTCTACTGATTTCTGCAGCTCTGCTTGCAGATAACAAGTTTAAAATCATGGGACTGGACAGGATCTCCTGGGTTGTTGTGTCCCATCTTCCTCTGTCACCCACAGTCATGTTATGCAACTGCTTTCATAGGCTTGCAAAGCTGCAGCTTAAAATGAGGCAGAACTTTGCTCCTAGGACTCCTTCAGGAGAGCCTTTGCAGAATTTCATTCCTCCAGCAGTCATTAATGCTGTCATTCCTTGTCTAAACATAGCCAGGAATGGTTTAGAGGCATTTGCTCAAACGGCCAGCATTATCCTCCAGCTTAAATCACTCATCTCTCTTTTTAGTGGACGTGCTGGGAAAAGAAAAGTGGATATGGAGAGTGGCCACATCCCCACGGAGCCCCTCGAGCTGCAGGGAGCTGCCAGGGTCCATCTCAGGGCGCGGGGCCAAGGCCTGAGCTGGCACGAGGAGATGTCCCCAGCAGCTCAGGCACGGGCCCAAGGTCTCAGTGAGCCCTCATCCCCTGGCACTGCTCTCTCCAGGCCCTTCTGGAAACGCTGATTCCGTTTGCCTTCGCCTTCTCCCGTGGCTCGCAGCCATCTCATGCCTGAGTGATCTATCTCTGCTCCTTTGTGGATAAGCTGCCAGCATGTAGCAGAAATTCGTGTTTGTAGTGTCCAAGTACACGGCAGTGCATTTTTTGCTGCTAAATTACATCCCATTTGTCTCAGTCTCACCCTTGAGGGCACCCAGCTCCTCCTGCGCAATCTTCCAGCCCTTATCAGCACCAGCAGTGACCCCAGCTTCACGTCATTCCTGCCTTCCCTGATAGGGTCACTTAAAGAAAATAAGGATTAAGATAGCATCCAAGACAGCTCCTCGACAAATTCCACCAGGAGCTCGCTGCCAAATTTCAACTCCCCTTCCAGCACGGCCTGTTTTCTACCCATTGGCTGGTTCTTGACCCAGACTAAACCTCTTTCAGGGCACCTCATCTTCGTGAGCACGTTCCTGAGTGGCAACAAGGAATCAGGCAGACCTGGTCTCCCCTGTGCCCCGACTCCAGCAAGAGGGATGCTCTGCATGTTCAGAGAGCACACAATTACGTGCCAGACCCCGGGCTGGTTGGATTCCTGGCCAGCACGAGGCCCCTTGCTGTCTGCCCATCCACACCAGTTTGCTCCTCTTGATGTCCGTGCAGCAAACACCTCTGAGGCAGATCAAGTCACGGGACAATGCTAATTAAAAAGTAGCACAGGCTGCAGCTGGGAAATCTTTTATCCTGTGTTTCTCCATCCTCCCTGCAGAGCTGGCCCCAACACCTCTCTCCTGCAGGGAACATGGGTGCATGGCTATTCCCACTGCATTCCCCAATCCCTTCCCCATCCCTGTTCCCAGCTACCATGTCAGCTCTTCTCCCATCCCTCTCCACAGTCCCTGGCTTGGTGGCTTTGTCAGCAGCTGTCAGCCTTGCAGTTACAGATGATGGTCCTTCCTGCACGCCAGCTTGGAGATATCCTTGTCCCCCAGACTCGATGTTCTCTCTATCTCATAAATCCCAGGCACTTGCTCCCATTTCCCTTTGGCCCTGCTGTTGCCAGAAGCTGCTGCTGACAGAAACTGCCTGCTGGGGTGACAAAGTATTTCGTTCACGCTGGGCTGGTGCACAAAGTACCTGAGCTAAGCCACATATTTTTGTGTATTTCTTCCTGCCAGGCTCTTCTTTTCTTTACTGCCCTCCCTTTTGCTCTCTGTTGGTCCCCTCTGCATTTTTAATATTACCACTGTTAAAGTTTTATAAGCTCAGGCTGGCATTTTTATGGGTGTAATATCCTTACAGTTCAGGATGTTTTTGAAATATTATATTTATTTTTTCCTAGCATTCAAAGCTCCTTCAGTTGGCACAACAGAGGTGATTTTAAAACTTTAAGCAAGGTTAAAAATCTGCCTTTTTTTCTCCTTCCTACTTTGGAGCTCTGAAACTTTTTTATGGCAGAATGTGGTTGTGTATCTGAGTGCAAAGAAGGCAGGGAAACAGACAAAAGCAATAGATAATTAATATTGCTGGGAAATTAACTCCGTGCCATCCATTTCATCTGTTTTGGCCCTCCTGAACATCTTTGAGAGTTACTTAGAGCCAGCTGCTCTCTCTGGTTATGCTGAGAGATCAGTTTCTTCAAGCTCTGAGCTGGGTAAGTCACTAAAGGGTCACCTGCAGCCTGGGAAAAATCAACCACACCAAGTGTGGTGCACAGAAGAGGTGGGTGCTGCCAGGGATGGGTGGATGTGGGGTCATAAAGGTTCAGGCTTCAGGCTCCACTTTCCCCTCATGAAAAAAGCCCCCAGGCCACTTGACTGAGAGAAAGATGGAGTGTGATGTCTTAAAAAAACCCCATCTTTTGGGTTCTCATCACACTGCCCCCAAGAGGAGTCAGATTTTATAAAAAAGAAAAAAAAAACAACAAAACAAAACAAAACAAAAAAAAGAAACACAGTGGTGACAATTTTTGCTCTTATGTATTGTATCTTCTAACATATATTTCCTTTGCAGAGCAGATCACACATCATCCATCTGGATGCACAAGAGCCCGGGCACGGATGGGAATAATTGTGGGCTGCATGGGAACACCCCTGAGGTGCACAAGCAGTGACATCAGAGACAGTAAATAAATGGCAGTCCTTTCAAACCCGTTTTGAAGGCGGCAGTTGCAGTGCCCTTTCAGCACACCTGTGTTCACTCACTGAATAAATCCTTTCTTCACTGTTGAGCCAGCTCAAATCCCGAGCCCTAAAGGGCCCCCACACATTGTGAAAGTCCATTTTTCTTGTCCTGAACCACTTCCAGCCTGCCTGAGGTGCTCAGCTTTGAAATAATTTCAGGAGTGTTTCCTTTCCAGAACGCTAGCACAGCTCCTTAAAGCACCTCAGCAGTAATTACCAGGTTAGCTTGCAGCAAATCTGGGTGATGGGTGGTGCTGCTCCAGAAATGAGACACAGGGAGCTACACGAGCAGCACAAGGTCATGCAGAAGGACTGCAGCAGAGCAGCACTTCCCCCAGCACTGATTCTGAGCCTTTTTCTGGGCAATATAACACAGTGCAGTCAGCCTCTGCCTACCTATGTAGCTCTGGGCAGACTCAGGTGCCCTGAGGACTGGCTGACATCCTGCAGAGCACCAGCTCTCCACCTCTTTGTGGTTCTGCACGCTCCTGGCAGCAGGTGAGTGGAAACTAAGCAGAAAAGATGATTCAGTTCTAAAGAGGGGGAAGGCAATTACTTTGACTTCCAGCTTTCAGTCGTGCCTGCTTCACTTTCACCCCAGGGAGTTACCTCAGCAATTAAAGCTTAACTCAGGCACCACATGGCAACACGGCACAAACTTCCCTCTCTGCCTTCGTGTGAACACACCTTCAGAACCTCTTCCACAGCCCAAGCTGGTGTTGTTTGCTTCCACACAACACCAGCAAAGCTGCTTTTTAATTAGCATTGTCCCGTGACTTGATCTGCCTCAGAGGTGTTTGCTGCACGGACATCAAGAGGAGCAAACTGGTGTGGATGGGCAGACAGCAAGGGGCCTCGTGCTGGCCAGGAATCCAACCAGCCCAGGGTCTGGCACATGGTTATGTGCTCTCTGAACACGGAGAGCATCCCTCTGGACTGGCATGGTTGTGGTGGGACTGAGGGCAGGGCCATGAGCCCACACCACATCTCATTCCAGCTCATGGACAGGGAACGTGCTGCCTCAGGGGATTCCCCCTGTCCCCCTGCAGACTGCAGATTTACAGGAGTGCAGGGCACAGATGCAAGAAGGAGTGTGTTTCTCTACTGCCACAGATCTGGTGTGGACAGCTTGCTTTTGATTTGGTTCACCTGGAGAGCTCTGTGTCTCTCTTGGTGCTTTGACAGCCAAAATCACTCAGGACACAGAGGAGCCGGGGCTTCCCAGGGCCTGTTCAACTCTTCAGCTTGTGACAACCTCACCAGGACTCCTCTCAGACTCACAGCTGTGGTTTGAACTATCATTGCTTTCCAGGGCTTTCCTCACCCTCCCAGGGCACCTCTTGATTTTGCCTAAGGGAAAAATGCACATTTCATCGGGAGAAACATTTGATGAGTAGCTCCATTCATTTTCAGGGAATTAGCACTGGTTAAACCAATCATCAGACAAGCAGGCATGGATTTAAAGCCTACAGGGATGCATTTACAGCAGCCAGTAGTCCATAAACACAGCTACAGCTCCCGTGCATACGGTGATAGTGCCGTGGTGCGTGCAGGGGATTTGGTGGAAGGTGGCTGCTTGTTACCCTGTACCACAGACAATGCTTGTGCAAAAGCTTTGTGCCTCTTAAGCAGCTGGAAAAAGATGGTGAAATGTTTCCAGGTGAAATGTGTCCAGCCTGAGATCTCACTGCCAGAGATACCCAGAGACCATCCCACCTGCGAGTGCAGTTCACAGCTGGCAGAGGTGATGCTCTGCCTGTGCCAGCAGGGTCACTTGTAGCACACATGTCCCACCTCAGACACCTGGGTGCCTCTTGGTGCTGGTGTCCAGCATTGGGTGGACCAGTGCAGCCTCTGTGTCCCCACCAGTGACACAAGACCAGCACCCTTGTGATGGTGACCAGTGCCAGCAGCACGGATCTGCTGCTTTCCTTGCATCCAGCCCCTCGTGCCTTTCCAGAGGAAACCGAGGCAGGAGCCTTCTGCTCTGTGTCTGCAATTGGCTTCCAGCTTGGCAGAGGATGAGACACGGTCTGATTTCCTCTTTATCCGAGTCCAGATGGGTTTTTTCAGCTGCAGGGGCTGGGACAGGAAAGCGCCGTGGCGCATCTGCAGCCCAGAAGTCGCACAGAGGGAGGGTCAGGTGTGGGGCTGGGGCCATGGCAGGGGGGCAGACCCTGGCACGGCCCCGTGGGCACCAGGGGATGAGGTGTGCCTTGCTTCTGGCCGTGGGGGTGGCACGGAGTGGGGACACCCCTGCTGTGGAGCTTGGTGCACAGCCAAGGACTCCCTCCCTGCTCCGGTCCCCCTGCCTGCCCCATAGGAAGCACTGGGGGCCCTCCTGGCCCACCACCACGTGTGAAGGACACAGGCAAGGCTGGAACAGTAACTTTTCCCTCCTCCAGGCCTGAGCAGGTGAATGGGATTGTTGCTGGCTTACGCCAAGGGTCCAACCCTGAATCCCTGGCCCTAGATGTGCTCCCAGGGCTTTCACTGGGGCTTTGCTCCAGTTCTCCTCACGCTTGAGATCTCGTGGCTTCCAGCCAAGTGCACAGCCTGAGGCAGCACTCAGCATCCCCAAAATCATGCAGCCAGCTGCAGGCAAGAGACCTGTGCCTGATGGCTCTGGCTCCTTATGCAAGCTCCTGGCTACAGACCTTTCCTCCTTTTTGGAGCAGGATGGTGCTCTGAGGAACAGCTCTGCTTATCTAACACAGGACTGTGGCAGGACAGCCTGTGGTTTGGCCAGGCCTCAGCTGCCCTTGGGAACCTCATGGGGATCCTGCCAGGGGCTGATAAATGCCAGCAAAAGGATGTCAAGCGCTAGCAGTTGCTTCCAGGTTTGTTTATCCCTCCGATTCCTACAGAGGCACACAAAGAGTTCACACGCAATCCGCACAGAACGCTCTTTATAAAAACAAATAAAAGGGCCCTTGCTGTTCAAAATCAGCTTCCCTCCAGGTCTATTTTAGCCCTTTGCCTGAGCAGCAGCTCCTTCAGAAGCTGGGGCTCTGCTGATGGGAGTTGCTCACTTCTGTCCCTCAGCAGGCGCCTCAGTAATTTTCCCCAGCTGGTTACGTCAGCGGAGCCCTGCACCAGCAGCTCCCCGATTATGCAAGCTCCCTTCTCAGAGATGCTCAGGGATGGTCTTTTCAACCTTTGTTCACCGCAGGGAGAGCTGCAATAAAAGCTTTGCTGATAAAGCCCAGCAATGTATCGAGGAAGGAAAAGCGTGGCATCGGCTGGAGATGGTATTTGTGGGAAACTGGAAGGAGAAACAAAGGAGTGGGCTGCAGCCTGTGTGGAATCTGTAGCAGTGCAACCTCTTGAAAAGACAGACACACTTTTCTAGTTCATCCAGGCAAAAGCAGGGACAAAGATTTTTTTCCTGGGGTTTCAGTTTATTAGTCAAATGCTTTGCAGTCATGGGTTTTGCGTGACTGAGCTGCCTCTGTGCTCCCACTGAGGCACCCTAGAGCTTGCTCACAGATGGTGCAGGAATCCCTGAATTACAAGGCAAGAGCCTCCGACTCATTTTATTTAAATCCCCATCCCCCACTACTTTTTTTTTTTTTTCTCGTGGCTGTGTAATTTTATCTTTGTAGAAGGGAGGAAGATGTAAGCAATTTTCTTCACCAGGGCCTTCTCAAAATGTTTTTATTCGCTCACCTCCAACATCTCCTTAGCTGTCCAAGCGTGTTCTTCATCCCACGGAATGGTCTGGGTTGGAAGGGACCTTCAAAGTTCAAGTCCAACTCCCCTGCCATGAGCAGGGACACTTTCCACTAGATGATGGGGAATCCACAACTTCTCTGGGTAGCCTGTATCCAGGGGATAGAGAAGCAGGGGAATGGGGTGATGTCACTGCCTGGATCTCCAGGCACACAGTCCCTCCTTTGACCTTCCTGCCTTGCTGCCTGCTGAGCCATCCCTCCTGGTCTTTGGGAAGCACTGAAAAAAGGCCTGTGCCTGGCAGCAGGGATGCTCCTACAGACCCCTGCTTGTGGTGGGGTCAGAACTCTGCCCTGTCACAGTGCTAATGGGGACAATGTGGTGCCTTCTCCTCTTTCCTCCTAGTCCCATCAAGCCAAAGGGTGGCAAAGGAGCAGGGGACTTTAAATACTATTAATTTAAATAATTTAAAAATCTGTGCAGTGGGAGGATTTTTGCTGCAGCAAGACCAGTTCAGAATGAATTGGCTCATGCAGTGTGATTCTGTTGACTGTTCAAATCCAGATCAGGCACTAAATCTGACTACAAAGAGAAATAATTGACTGACTGCTCAGGTTTTCTTGGGACAGTAACTATAGAAACTCACTCCTGTCAGACACAGGTGCAGCAGAGGCGTGTTTGTCTGACCAGAGCCAGCACATGTCAGTCAGTACAGCAAAGTTTGCAAGAGGTGCTCAGGGCAAAATGCCATGTGCTGGTGTTTTCCTGTGGATAGCAGGATTGCTGAGGTAATGGTGGAAAAAGGAAAAAAAAATCACTTATCATCTCTAGCTGTGAGCGTCATAGAGGAATAAATGTCAATATCCATATAATTGAGCTCAAGAGGTTCCTGTTAGCCACGGTGTTCTTGAGGGATGTGGAGCTGAGTCAGACAGATTAAACTGGTCCACATTTTTAAAATCATTTATAAGTCCTGAAACCCTGCAGTCCTGGGCTGAAAGGAATCAACAGCAGATTTGTGCTCCATTGGACAAATATTTCAGCCCAAGGAAAAAAATCCAAGCACCTTCTTTATGACATTTTAAAGAAAATCACTTACTGTTGGGACATTTAAAATTCCCCAACATCATTGAAAAGGGTAAAGAAATGAAAGATAAAGATTGAATCAAAGAACTGCAAAGCATTTACTGGAAACAGAATTAATATTTTCAGTGACTCGAAGTGGTCAGGGTTTCTCATCTGCCAAAACACACAAAGGGAGTCCTTTGCATCCATCTGCAATTATATTGTCTTTTCCTTCCTTGGCTCAGCCAGCAAAGTCCAGCAGAAGCACAGCCTGGGAATGTGCGCCCTGAGAGGAGAATTTGGGATTAGCAGCACTCTGCCAGTATATGCTGGGAAATCTCAAAAGTGGAATATTCTGAATGTGTTCTCTGAACCAGTACTCAGTGCATGGGGGGAGAAGAAGAGGAAGATGCAGGGAAAGGGTGAGATGTGCTGCAAAGTCTGAGAGTCCCATGTGCATGGTCAAGCTGAGCTAAGCGCTCCCTGAGGAGCCCTGAGAAGCTGTGCAGGTTAAGGCACAGAATCATGGAATTACAGAACGGGTCAGGTTGGAAGGGACCACACTGGGTCATCCCTGTCCCAGGGAGCAGCATTCTCAGGAAGACTGAGAGTGACCAGGGCCCATCCTGGCCCCAAGCAGTTTTCCTCTTCTGCCACCAGTTTCCCTCACTCCCACGTTCTGAGCCCTCTCAACTACTCAGTGTCAAAAGCATCAAGCACTAAACAGCTTTGGAGGCAGCACATTGCCACGCAGCTCTGTGAAATATTTAATATTAGGACGCTGTATTTGGGACAGGCAGCATTTCTGACAAAGGGGACGTGGTGAAACAGCTCTTTTTTGTCTCACCAAGCAATCTGTCTGCAAGGAGGATGGGCAGGTACAAAGCAATGAAAGGGACCTTTATGTCCTTTCAACGTGTAAGAAACTCCTTGAGTTAATAACTACCACTTGCATCTAGAGGCAGAGCCATGTTATTAGGAAGATTAACAGCAGTCAAGCACTTTTCTTTAAATGTGGAGCTGCAAAGAGCTCCCTTGGCACGGGCCTTGTTACAGAGGATGTTTCAACCCACCAGGGGCTGAAGGGAACATAAATCAAACCTGAAAGTGTAAGATGAACCCACCCAGCCCCTGATGACCCTTCCCTAGCTGCAGTGCCCTGTGACATTGCAGCACCTCATGGATGCAGACGTGAAAGCACTTTTGGGGACCTGCTGCATCATGCTGCTGCTGACTGCTTCAATCCACAGCAGCTCGATCCTGCTCACACCGGGACCTGCAATACGCCCCAGCTGGAGCATGAAATACGAGCACCAACGTACATTTCCCCAAATACAGGCTTGACACTGACTTGGGAGTCCCTTTTGTCTCCTGTCTAATGAGCACTCGGCTCAGTAATGCAATTAGCACGCAGGCTCGGTGGTTAACAGGCCTGCTTCCAGAGCTGCCAGCGAGCGGGGGAGCCCGGGGGGCGCGCACAGCTGCCACCTCTGTGACGCCAAGGTCCCCCTGCTCAGGGCATTTCAGCTCTCCAAAGCCACCAAGCCCCTTCCCTGTCGCATGTGGAGCGTTTCCACCGCCTCGGCCCTGACGTGTGTGCTTCGCAGAGCAGCAGCAGGAGGAGAAGGAGGAGGAGGAGGAGGAAGGCTGGGTTTGGCTCTCCCGCTGTGGCCGGGGCACAGGGACACTTCCCGGCTGTCCCCCGTGTGCTGCAGCCGCTCGTGTGTGACACGGGGGCCCGGGGCTCCACACGTGGCTGCTCCGCGGCGTTTCCAGCCGCCCTTCTAATAAGCGCTAATTCAATTTTCGGCTTTGCTCCCTGATCCTTTCATGCCGCCTCCTGAGCCGCTTTGTGCCGACGTCTGCTGATGTCAGCACTGCGGGACGGGCAGGAGAGGGACTGGCTGCCAGGGCCACCGCGGGGTCGCCTCCCCCCTGGGATTTGCTCGGTGGCGCTCGCCGGGACGCGCAGGCTCCCCGGGATCCCTTGGAATGACGAGAGGGGTGTTGCGAGCGGATTCTGCGCAGCCAGATCCAGGCGAGGGATTAAAATTTTGTGCCAATGGAATGAGGAGCCGTCTACCGTGCTCCGAGGGGAAGATTAGTGAGCTCAAGCTCAGCATGAAATTCGGGACGAAAATCTTATCACACGCCAAAAAAATGTTTGCCTCGTGCCCTAATCCCCCTGGAGGGGGCTGAATAACAAACAGCACAGCCTGAAGGAACCCCGGTTGGCTGTCTCCGGGTCGTGGAGAGCACAAACCCGGCTAATCACGCCCTTCTCAGGCGTCACCGCTGAGCTGGCGAGTCCTCCTCCAGTGCTTGCCCATGTCGTGAAAGGCTGGTCCCAGTGCTGCGGCGCTGGGCACCTACAGGAGCCAGTGTCCTTTCCCCACTGCCCGTCCTCCTCCCGCCTTGTCTGAGCTCCCAGGGGGAGATGAGGTGGGGGGAAAGCTGGGCAAACGCCGAGGGGAGCAATGAACCCTTGGCAGCCTGGTGCTGGCGTGCTGAGGATCAGAGCGGGCGCCGGGCAGACGAGGGCGCAGCTCGGTGCTGCCGGACCTTGGCGTTCTGCTTGTGCTGGCTCACACCCCTGCTGCTCCCTGGCCGTGGCCATTCTGCTCCTCTCACCCTGCCCAAGGGAATTTCAGGGATCCCCAAGTCCTGGGATAGGACAGGAGTCCCAGGTAAAACAGGAGCATTAGCCTAGGCATATTAATTAGTCAATAAATTTGTTAAGTAATTAATTTGTTCTCTCAGACACAAAATGCTAAAGGCATGCACCTGGAAACAAGCAGCCCTTTCGTTTTTATATGTGGCACGTGAATCCAGAGCCAGTGTCTCACATCTTCAGGCCCCAGAGGTCGGGGTGTCATGTGGCAGCAGGCAGAGGGTTTGCAGTGGCTACTGCAGGGCTCTCGGACTCCCAGTCCCAGCTTTGATAGCCAAGCCAGAATGTGCTGCCTCCCCCAGCCACAGCCATCTCCTCTTTCTCTCTCTGAGGGTCTGTTAGTCACAGGTGAACCCAGCCATCTCTCCAAGCAATGCCACCACCTCCCCTGCTGAGGCTCGACCTGCACAAACTGCTTTTTCTGTCAGCGGTCAGCAATGCAGGGCAATGCAATGTCAGGGCAATGCGACAGGACAGGCACGAGAGCCTCTCTCTGTGCCCCACACGTGCACACAAATGCACTCTCGAGCATCCCGTGCTCGGGACAGCAGCAGGCTGCAGGTCAGGGGAGTCACTGAGCCACTGCTTAACGCCACAGACCCGCGGGGATCTTCACAAAGCTGCTCGCTCCTTGTGACGACAGCACAAAGCAGCTGGCCTCAGAAATTGTTTTAAAAAATTAGAAAAAAACACGGTTGGAACAATTCACAGAGCAAAGAGGTTGTGGGTAACCTCCCCAAAGCTGGGGAGAGGGGACACGTGTTGCCCTCACCCCTGAGTTCGCCCTGCAGCCCTGCCCCGGTGCTGCCACCAGAGGCAGAAGTGACACACCAGAGGCAGGAGTGACACACCAGAGGCAGGAGTGACATACCAGAGGCAGGAGTGACACACCAGAGGCAGGAGTGACATACCAGAGGCAGAAGTGACACGCCGGGACATCCAGCTCTGGGAGGGGAATGTGAGCCCGGAGATATCCCTGCCTTTTTGCGTTGATCCCGGGGTTTGTTGGAGGGCTACAGATGCTTTCCCCATGTCCAGTGGCTCCCCTGCAGGGAGGAGAGGGGCAGACCGTGGCTCTTGCACATTGGTGTCCAAGAACTAACTTGGCTTCTGTGTGCACTGCAGGGTGATAAAAGCATTTTCAATCAAGAGGTACGAGGTAACACAGACAAAAAAAAATCTCTGTGAAAGAAACTTCGTGGACAGCACAGAAAGAGAATTTACCATCAAGCCATAGGAAGTTTTAGCAGGATCCCTTTGAGTTGCCATGCACCCACAGGTGATGATTAGAATTTACATCTGCTTTGCTTAATTAGCACAGTGTCCATCATCCTTCAGGCTGTGGGCAATGGAATTTGGAACAGAGGCACTGGATCCATCGCTGGTCCTGTGCCACTGCAGACTGGGAACTGCCTCACTGCTTGGTGAGGGATATCTTAGCTGCAGCTGCATGTTTTGGTAAATCTGCATCTTTGGGAGAGCATATTCAGGGGGTTGCTCCAAGGAAACAAACTTTTCACGTCTATGGAGGATACAATGTAAGGAAAAAAAAAATTCTTCATTTCTTTTCAAGATTCATTTGGGATATTAGGAAATTCTACTGAGAAAGTTCAGAGCCAAGAGGAAGAAAAATTCCAAGAGCTGCCTTTCTGCAAATGTGCCAAAGACAGCAATAGCAATAGCCAAATGTTAGATGTATGCACCACCTTAACAGATTTGCTTTTCTGCCTCCAGCTTTTTGCCCTCATCCTGCTCCCACAGACATGCAGGGAAGCTTTTAAACCTTGAAGTCTGTCAAAACTTAGCCTAAACCCCAGTTTATGCTAAAAGTCAGTGACAAAACACACAGGTTTCAACAATTTTTCACTGCAACCAAACCTCAGTAGCCTTGCTGGACTCAACCTTTGCTTCATAAATTTAACAGGAATGCTCCAGTTGGATCCAGGGCCCATAGGCTAAGCCTCAGCAATTAATGTTCACTGATTTATTCACATACATATTCACCACCAGGGTACAGAACCCTCTGCAGACACTGTGCAAATAATGTATACTAATAAATGCAACTGCCTTACTCCAATTTACAGCATAATATTCATACTCTACCAATTAAGACTTTCTGTAGTCTGTTAGCATATAGTTATTAATGGCCAGAAAAAAAGGGCTGCAGCTGTATACAAACAAACATTTACCTTTGTAGGAAACCAGCAGCAACAATCCACAAAAAAGTGCTGTTTCCTGAAAGAAAAATGAGCTCTGGAAAACCTGCAGGGAGCATATTTTGTGTGCCAGTACAGAACGTCTGATCTTGAAATATGTAATTATCTGGGGAAACCACCTCATTATTATGATGATGATTATTTGGTTTTGCGTGTCTGAACTTTTTATTTTTAGAGGAAATTTTTTTTTTAATGGGAAATTCGGCCTGAAAGCCAATAGGGCTGTATCTCCTCTGAAATCCCAGCTTTTCTAGAGTGTCCATGAGCTGCAGTCCCATGTGTCCACGACCAGGTGAGCACTTGTCCCCAGCAAGGTGAGATGCTGCCCTAGATTTTTGGGCAAAGTTGTTATTTCTCACTCTCTCTTAAGCCTCCTGGACAAATCAGACAGTGTCACTGCTCCCTGGACACTGTGAAATCCCTTGGAAATGTACATTTATGGGACTGAGGTATGGACAGTCCTCATAAAACAGCCCACTGACACTGCACTGCCAGGCCCCCTCCTCCACCAGCATCACCAAGGGGCAAGGAAAGAAGAGCAGCAGTGTTTGGAAAACATCATTTTCTCTAGGAAGGTTAAGAAAATTCCTGAGGACTGAGGTGCACCAGTTCTAGGTTATGTGATCAGTCTGATTTCTGCTAAGTTTGTTTCCCTTCTCTTGTTTGACACCAAACCAGAAAGCCAAAGGTTTTGCAGTATTATTTATTTGGGTTCTCCTGTGAAATGCAGAATGGCAGGACACCTCCTGGACCAGACATTTTGCAGATCTGCACCCCCAGGAACACGTGGCCTGAGGAGCTGACTCCTCACTCACAACTCCCTCTGGATTTTTAACCCAGTGGGCAGTCAGCTTGGTCCAACATGGTTTACCCTTCTTCAGTCCATGCTGGCTGTTCCCAGCTGCTCTCTTCTCCCTCCTGTGTCCACACACATGCTCCAAGGGAACTCACTCCATGATTTTCCTGGGACTGACCTGAGACTGGCTGGGCTGCAGTGTCCCAGATTGTCCTTGGGCCCCTTTCTGGAAAAGAGCACAATGTTTGCTTTGCTCCAGTTGCAGAGGTATCCCCTGATCCCCACAACATTTCCAGCATTATGAGAGCATCCCTGTGAGGACAACAGCCACCTCCCTTGGCACCCTTGGGTGGAGCCTGGTGGGTCCCACGTGCAGGATGTTCCCTCAAACAAACCCTGACCTGATCCTCACCCACTGCTGATTGTTCCTCTCCCCATTCAACTTGTCCCTAAGAGGTCTGGGAGACCTTGTTGGTCAAGACTGAGGCAAATAAAGCCATGGATGCCTCTGCCTTACCTGCCAATGAATCACCTGATGCAATGGGATGTGCCCCAGTTTTCCTTACTCAGCCTTTTACTTCATATGCTGGGGTAGAGACTCCTCGTGCTGCATTTGATGCCTCTTTCAAGTGTCACCTTTAGATGGGTTTTGCCTTTCCCAGCACTGCCCTACACACCTGGGCAGTGTTCCTAAATCCCTTCTTCATAGATCTGCTTAAACCTCCTGTTGCTGCCTTTTCTCATTTGGGCCCAGTGGTGAGTTCCCAGCCCTTCAGTTATCCACAGCCACAGTTCCACGGCACACAGAGGGGATCCAACAGCTGCCTTCTAATGGAAGAGAGGGAGAGATGCATAACTTGCATAAATTAGCTTCTAAATTAAATTGTAGCCTCATAAAGTACGACTCCAGCACACAGTTAACTTTTACAGCCTGGTGAAACCCTGCCAGGCAGCAAGCCAAGAATGGCATGTGGAAAGGGCACAGGAGGAGATGCAGCAAGATTTTCATTCTGTGTGCTTGGTGCTGCTCCTCTGCCCACGGCTGAAGGCAGAGATCTCAGGCAGGGAGCAGTGCAGGGTGAGATGTAAAGGTGCGCTCACAGCTGGTTTACAGTAACAGGAAAAAAAAGCACATCACATCCAGTCCAGGATGCTGACTCTGCCTGCCCTGCAGAGCCTCTTTGGCTGTATAATTACAGATCAAATATCCTGTTCATTCAGACCCTGCTGGATCAATAGCCTGCAGCCTCCCTCTGCAGCTCCACTCCTACACCTGAGCCTAAAACCGGCTGGTCAGGGCTTCTCCTGTGACCTGCAGCTTTGAAGGGTCCCAAAGGAGGATCAAAGAGAGGGCATAACAGCCAGGAGGCAAGAGGACGACCAGCATCCAGGGAGAAAAATCCATTTGCTAAAACGTTCTGTTAAAAAACCACAAGCTCAGACTCAGAACACCAAGGAAAAGCAAGCACTGACCCTTTTCCCTCGCCCCTGAGCAGTGAACTTTCAGCTCCTCCAGACTCTTCTCCAGCAGGCAGCTTCTCTGTCAGCACACACACAGCACAGCTTTTGTTACAGCGAGGAAAAATCTCCCAGGTGATTTTATAATGTAGAGGAGTCTGAGTTTAGGACCTTTTTTCCTGTTGCCCTTTGTTCTGCAAGCAGGTTACTTGTGGGAATAAACCTGGTTGAGTGAAGGGGCAGGACCACCTGCTGAAGCAGCTCCGTGTAAATTCTGTGTAAATGGTGTTCCTGTGCTCGCTGGCTGGCTGGAAGTTTCTGCACCAAAGTTTTTTTTTGACCTCCAAAACAGGTCAAAAAAAAAAAAAAGCTTTGGAAAGGACACGGGGAACCTGACATAGTCTAGCAAGGAAGGTGAGCCCAGGTGTGCAGGGAGAGGCACCACTGATGGGGTTGGAGTAAGGTGGGAAGCCATGGGGAAAATCCCATGCCTTTCAAAGCAGCAGATCAGGTAAACCCCAACTTTTTAAACATCCAGGAGGGTTCCTCTAAGAGAAAGTGAAGTCATATCATATGGAATTCCCAAAAGCCCCACAGTGGAGCTGCTCCAGGCCTTGAGAAGCAAGTGTAGGGCTGAAGGATCTGCCTGGAGCCTGCAGGGGAGGCAGCTGGGGAAGAGCTCACTGCGAACTGAGGCATGTAAGAGACTTTCCCAGTTCAACATTAACCTTGAATTTTGGCTCTAGCCCTCCATGGGGCACATCAGCAGGTTTAGACAGGTATCCAAGGGTCCTCTCTGGACACAGCCCTGGTTTAGCAGGGAGCCCCAGAGCAGTCTGGCATTGGGGAGGATTAGCCAAGCCCCTGTAGCTTGGCTTGGCACAGAGACAAGGGGAGGTGAAGCTGACAGGCCCTGCCACTGGCATTGGTCTGATCACCACAGAGGTTTCACTACACATTCCACAAAAATCCCTGTTAATCCTCATGCAGACAGTCTCCAAGGTGCAGCTCATCCCCACACTGTAACACTCCACCCCAGTTTGTACCAGGACCACATTCAGGGCAGAATGGGGGTGGACTAGATGATGTCCATGGTTCAATAGAGCCATGTCTACATTTGATAGAGCCATGTTATGGAAGGCCTGGAAGTCAAGCCAACCAGACCAAAAAAAAAAAAAAAAAAAAAAAACCCCCCCCCCCCCCCAAAAATAACCCAAACAAAAATAAAAAGCCAACAACCACAAAAACAAACAAAAAACCAAAAAAACCAAACTAAATAAACAAACAAAAAAACCTGGCAAAAGAAAGTGTTATCAGTCCTCTGATTTGGCTTGCAATGCACCCTGCCAGTGGGG
Source organism: Irena cyanogastra (assembly GCA_013397155.1). Lineage (NCBI taxonomy): Eukaryota > Metazoa > Chordata > Aves > Passeriformes > Irenidae > Irena > Irena cyanogastra. The sequence continues at coordinate 14,870 of VWZV01007506.1, read as the reverse complement.
TGTCCCCTCACAGAGCAGGAGGGAGCACTGGGGCACTTGGGGCTGGAGTGGTGAGTGTGCTTCTGACATCTCCACTGAATGCTTAGCCTTGGAACTCCCCAGCCAGGGGGTTTAAAGTGGCCAGCTGCTCTTCCATTAGAGGTGATAAAGCAGGAGATGGAACCATCCCAGCTTGCCCGTCGGAGCCCAGGGCAGGTTTGCCAAGCTGGCAGCAAGAGCCAAGCCTCTCTTCCTTGCATGCTGCCTTCTCCTTGGGACAAGCTGAGCAGTTCTGGGAGCCAGGGAAACCACCACAGCTTTTGGGGCTCTCTCCAGCCATGGTCCCCTCACTGGCACCATTTTGGCCACAGAAAGCTGTGTGTTCATGGTCACCGTTCACAGCAACGTAGTGCTTTAGAAATATCTTTCTTTTCACGTACGACTTGCAGAGTAGCTTTCTGGTTTGGAGGGCAATGGGGTAGCATCCCTTTGGTGTCTGGTTCTTACTTTTCCTCCAGCAGTGTCACCCAATCCTGCTCACAACATGGCTCAGGAGAGATTATGTGACAACAGACGTCATCGCCGCTCACAAGCGTGCGCTCTGCTTTGTGCTCATTCCCCTCCTGTTTTTTTTTTTTCCCTGCCAAGTTATCCTAAGAGAGGCAGTTTCTGACTGGCGATGTGAAATGTTACCTTTATCACTTCTCCACAGCACCAGCAGTATTATGGGTTGTCAGTCTAAAAAAAGCAGCTTTGTTTGACTGCGCAGAGCAGGCGCTGCACCAGCGGCGCAGAACCCGCCACATCAGCATCCAGAGGTGAAAGGGCCCCATCAGGTGCTACACCAAGGTGTCACAGCTTGCTCTTGACAACTCTTGCACGTCTGAGCCCATTCAGATGTCAAATGTATAAATATAGATCCACGTAAAAGGCAGTTCTGCTCAGCAAAGACCCACATGCACACCTCCCTCCCCCCCAAGGATGTGAGCAGAAAAGTGGAGGGAGATTGCTCAGTGCTGAAACATCGCCAGTGACGCAGATCTCTAAGTGGGTCAGATGGAAAAGTGATGTTAATGAGTTTACGTGTGAAGTTTGGGAAAAAAACCGTCCAGTGATGAAGGTGAAGACAAAGCCAAGGTTTTTTAGTGTGCTAGGTTAGTGAGTGAGCAAGAAGGTACAAGCCTTCCTCCTCTCCCTCCAACAGGGGCTTTTTTTTATTTCTTCACTACAGATATGAAACACATGGGGAGAGAGGGAGAACAGGCCCAGCTGGGGATTATTTAGAAGCAGCAACAAGTAAAAAGTTTCCACAGTGAAATTTGATTCTTGCAGAGAGCATGTGTGCACTGGCTCTTGACTACCTCCGGGCAAGCAGCTGAGTGCACGGTGCTCCTGTGATCTCCACAGGACCCTTCCCTTTGCTGAGATGCCATTGCAGGGAGGTGCACAACCCAAGGAGCCCCACAGAAGGTGTTTCTGGATTTATGGCTGCCATTTCTCAGGGCTGTGTGAGAGGTGCTTGCAGTTTCAGATGACTTCTCTGCAAAATGAAGCAAACCAAAGGCACCGATGTTAGTGTTCCCATCTGTCATCTTAAAAAGAAAGAGCTACTGCCTGCCCGTCTTCTTTTCAGCAAGAGGCCACACTGAGTACTGTCAAAAGCAATCATTTTCCCTGCTAAATCTTTCCTTTGGGCTACAATGTTTCTGTCTAAAGCATGCGGGAGAGGATAAAATAAACTGAGTAGCAATAAAGAGTCACAGAATCATAACTATGGACATCACCTAGCCCACCCTCATTCTGCCCTGAAAACAGGGATATTGCCAGCATGAGGCCAGCTCAGGAATGGTAACTGCAGTCTTTAAACCTTCAGGGAGACTCTGCTGCTTCTGGGCAACTTGTTTGACCAAGTCACCACACACAGAAATGGGCAGGACCATTGTTTGCAGGACCAGAATGATGTTCTTTTTTCTTTTTTTCTGGACTGGGGCAGAGGTGATGCCATGGGCAGTGAAGTGCTGTGGGAAGTGTCAGGCTTATCAGGTTTTGAGAGCTATGGAGCTTGGTTATCCCCAGGGTGAAGGGAAGCCTGATGCCTTCAGGGTCTGGTCAAGCAGCCTGGTCTCTGTTAGAGCTCTGTTCTCTGCTGTTCCCATCTCCACACCCTGAGCAGCTGGGCTGAGCTGTGCACAGGTACCAAGGGTGATGTCTGGGGTCACAAAGTGCAAAACCCTGGGCTGAGCTGACCCAGCTTTGAGGGAGCAGGAGGCAGGACAAATGTACAGGTCCTGAGGTTACTGAGAGGGAATTCGCAGCTCGGCAGAGGGAGGAATGGGCAGCATCATTCCCACTGGACAGCCCTGACATACGTGGAAAGGGACAACAAAGAGGAGGGCTGGAGGCAATGCTAACAGCAGCCTGACATCAACGCAAGACCCAAACCCTGCTCTGGAGGAGAACATCCCCTCCAGAAGAGGATTTCATCAGAGGAAGCCTGTGCCAGAACCATCACTGCTGTGCTGCCTGTGCTCCCCAGACTGGGCACAGCACTCAAAGCACTGCCAAGTCCCAGATATGTCTCTGCAGGCAGCAGTGTGTGACTGCAGAGTCCCCCTGGGCTGTCCCAGGCAAATCCAAAGGCTTTGCTGCTGCACCTTCCCACCTGGACATCCCCCAGAGACTCAGCTTAACCCACTCATGCACACCCACAGGTCGCAGGGGTCGGTGTGGATGTAACCCATCTGTAACTGTGCTGCCTCGAGAGTTTTGCCATGCTGTGGGTATACACAAGCACTTCCTGGAGGTGGGGAAGAGCTGCTTAGGGAGCCCAAAATAAGCCTGCAGCTTTGTAAGCCCTGCAGTGCCATCAGAAAAGCAAATGAAATCAGCACCTTTCTGAAGGGGGGAATGCTGACTCACCTGGTGTCTGCTTCCCTGCAGGCTACCTACAGCAGTTTCTCTCTGCTCTTTGTACGTGCTGTGGGTCCTCTTCACCCCTGTCTGCAGTACATGAGCAATCATTCCCCTTTTCACAGCACTCCTGCACAAGCCCTGTGTGCTTCTCAGCTCCAGGGCTCCTGACTGGTCTCTCTGCACCCTTTATAACACACAGCAGGGCCTCTTGTGCTTCCAGTGCCATCATTTCAGGGGAGCTAAGGAGAAAGAGCACTCTTCATGCTAAGCTTGGACCACTGGAGTCTCACAGACCCACGGCCAAAGGTCACTTTCCAATCTCAGAATGAAACACCACATGAGACTCTCAGAGAGCCATTTCCAGTGGTGCCTCTGAGGGATAAAGTCATCAATTGACTAGGAAAAAAAAAATCACAGTTAAATTTCAAGAGACCTTTGGGAACAGACACTCTTAAGCAGCACTAGTGGCAGGTGCCCCAGTAAGAAGCTCATTATGTCCAATAAATTACTCCCTGAAAAGCTCCCAGAGCTCTTATTATCTCTGGAGTGATATACAGAAGTGGTCTAATCTCTTGTAGAGCTTACAGAGGGATTCAGCTCTTTGTTTCAGTTTAATTACCTCTCAGAAAAGAAAATTCCTATCAGAAGCCTGGGAAAAAATAGACGGTAAATACTCAATGCAGGTGATGTAAAATTAGGGTGAAATCATGTCACACTACGGTTTGCAGTAGGAGATCTCTAGCCTTATGCTGTCTGAAATCAGGGGAAAATTCTCTATCTCACCTTCCAGGGCAAGACCCCCCTCCAGCAAACACCTCAGCTGGATTAAAATTTTAACTAAGAGCATTTTCTGAGAAAGGAGAATAATAGCTTTGTAAATGTATGTACCTTACACCTGAAATCTCACTGACTTTGAATTAGCCATGCATTTACAGGCCCTTTCAGTCTGACACTCTTTGTGTGAGATTATTTATTTTATTTCTATTTCTAAGAAGCTTTGTGTAATAAGGTGTTAAGCTTAAGACAGTTTAAACTAATGTTTGATTGTGGAAATGAGTAGTATCCCTGAATAAGGTTAAAAGTGGGTGCTTATAAAATTAAAAATTGTTCCTGTTCTGCTTTGGCAGATTAGACCTGTGAAACTATAATAGGATTTACCTCTCTCTGTCTCTCTGTCTCCCTCAGGTTTTATTTTTTCCCTTGGAGGAGCAGAGACAGGTGACAAACAGCACACTCATGTCCCAACACTGTGGAACTGCAGGTGAGGCTTTGGATCAGAAACCCTTCATGGTGAGTTATTGCTTTGGCTGTGAGCAGTGAACAAGCAGGAGCTGCTTGCAAATGAAAGCACCAAGGCCTGAGCATCACAGCAAGGAGCGGGGAGCTGTTTGGGGCACCTCAGCCTGCCCAGGTGTGCCTACTGAAGTGGAATAACCATTTCCAAATGCTCAGGTTGAAGGTGAGCCACACGCAAGTGAAAACTTGGGTGGGGTATTGAAAGACTGTTTTTGAGAGCCAAAGCCCTGGCTGGGAGCAGAGGAGTGATTTGTTCTCCTGAGCACAATTACCTGCTCTCCTCTCCCCTCCTCCTTGGGACTGGAATCTGCCCAGAGAGCACTGCTGGACAAGAGAGCCACTGACCCTGACCTGGAGTGAGTCCATGGCAGGGCAAGATGGTCAGAAGGATGGAGCTCCTCTCCTGTGTGGAAAGCCTCTGCTATGTGGAGAGAATTGGGACAGTTCAGTCTGGAAAAGAGAAGCCTTTGGGGTGACCTAATTGCAGCCTTTCAGTCCCTGATGGAGCTGATAAGAAAGATAGAAACTATTTAGAAGAGCCTGGAGTGACAGGACAAGAGGGAATTGCTTCAAATTGAAAGAGAGTAGGGTTAGATTAGATGTTGGGAAGAAATTCTTCCCTGTGAGTGTTGTGAGGCCCTGGCACAGGCTGTGCTGGGAAGCTGTATATCCCTACTTCAGCACTGTATCAAGGCAAAACAAGCCCTTTTCAGAGAAACGAGCTCAGGTGTTCATTTTGTGAAATGACAGCATTTAGAGTTCAAACTGAGTGGTGCAGAGCTTTGATAGACTCTTTCTACAGTGTTATTTGCTTGCCTAGGACTGCTCAGTGGAAATAACCTCAGATTCTCAGCATTTCCCTGAACATGTTTTTTCCAAAGAGAATCAGCACAGCAAACGTGACTCCCCATTTCCAAAGCCCCCACAGTGGTGAGTGAGAGGGCTTGCAGACTGTCTGCCTTCTTGAGCACCTTCTCCTCTAAAACACCTCCTGTGCCTGCTGATGTCACTGTGTGCTCAGGGACAGCTTTCCAAGAAGAGTGGCAGGACACAAGCAGCATGACAGGAGCCCAGAGCGAGGTCTGGGTGCCCGTGGGTGGCCGGAGCTGGGGGCTCAGAGACCGTGCCAGGGACCAGTGCAGGAGCACAGTTTGGCTGTACAAGTCCTGAGCAGCCAGTGCAGCTTGTTTGTACAGCAGATTTTATCATTGTGCAATGCCTTTGAAGTCTGTAGAATAGGACAGGTGATGCAATCTCTCCTCATTAGCACAGTCCAGAGGGAATGACCAGCATTAAAGTCTGCAGGTAATGTTGTGGTTTCTGTTTCCTCCCCAGCTTTCTGGTTATTGAAATTCAGTGGAAAGGCTTGGAAGGTATTAAAGAAACTGCTGCTCCTGGCTCCTTACCCTGCCAGGCAGAGCGTGAGCTCAGATATTTCTCTGCATGCCAAGGGGCAGGCAGGGCTGCCTGATGCCCTGTGGGCACTGCCAGGCCTTGCCACAGCTCAGCTTTTGGTACATGCCACCCACAACACCTCCTGAAGCTCAGGGAGGGTTAAAAGGAAGTCTGACCCCAAAATTCTTCCTTCAGAAAGCAGTGACCTACAGTGAGTAACGCCAATGGAAAGACGTGCAGGCAACGTCAAGAGAAATGTGATATAAAAAAATTATGACAGCTGAGAAGGGTCCAGAACAGGCAAGTGCTGAAGATATTAAAGCAAACAAGATGGTTTCAGGCACACAGGAAGCACGAAGCTTGGCAGAGGGTTGTTTTTGAACTACTGGTCTGCAAAAGAGCTGGCTGGGCTATTTAAAAGGCTAAGGACACTGCAGAGGAGGTTTGGAGAAGTATTTGCATGACAAGTATATGACTTTCAGATGAAAATGGCTGAAGCTTCATCAGGAATTGAGGTGCCAGAAGAAGGGAACTGGCCCAAACTAATATATTAAATAACAAGTTGCAAGTATCTAAACTTTTAAAAGTGTCCTAGAGGAATTGGATAGTGTGTTAACTGTATTAGATCTATAAATTGTACATGTGAAAAAAACAATGGTTAAGTTTTTGCAAAGGGATAAAGAAATGTAACAACTAAACTGAAAATATACAATCTTTCCTTAAAGCATGATATTTTATTAGAAAACCAAAAAAGAAAAAAAAATCTTGTACTCATCTGTAGAAATAATGATAGTGTGACTACACAGCATAGGGAATCTTACTGCAGGTTCAGGAAAACTGGGTGAAAGGCTAATTAAAATATAGTTTTTAACAGCACAGATTCATTCAGCATAACTCATAGAATCACAGAATGGTTTAGGCTGTGTGAAAAACACATTCACTCTCCTGTGAAAATATAAAAAGTTTAATAAAGGACAATAGGAGACAAGGACCACAGAGCAAAGGTTATTATGGCCAGGTGCATCTTGGCACTCAGCCAAGAGCACACCTGCTATTTTGGAAACACCCTTTGTATACCATGGCTATTGCATCAGCCTGTTACATATTCATAAACAATTATGCAGAGTAAACTTTTCCTCAAACTAGTTTACATGTCCCAATAATTGTTTAGCCTGGCTCCTCCTCAGTTCCACCTTTTTAGAGCATGCACATTCCTTGGCTGTGGTTTTAGTCCATTTTTATCATCACCTTCAGTTTTGGGCCTTGGTCCACACTGTCTTCAGCCAGTGAGTGCTGATAGTTGTCAGATCTGCAGCAGGTGTCCTCATCCTGTGTTCATTGGGTGTTATCCCATCCAAGCAGGCATTTTAACACAAGCATACTTATATCAGCTATTTCACTAAGCTTAATTAACAACAGAAAGAAAAACTTTATAACAGAGGTACTTTAACGCTACACATATAAATCCATTTTAATATTTGCAAAAGGCCAATATTATAATACATATCTGTAACAGTTGGAAGGGACCTCAAAGATCATTTAGTTCCAACTCCTCCCCCATGGGCAGGGACACCTTCCACTAGACCAGGTTGCTCCAACCTGGTCCTGAACACTCACAGGGATGGGGCAGCTCCAACTCCTCTGGACAATCTTTTCCAGTGCTTCGCCACCCTCATGGTAAAGAATTTCTTCCTAATATCCAGTCCAAACCTATTCTGTTTCAGTTTGAAATCATTCCCCCATGTCCTGTCACTCCATGCCCTTGTGAAGTGTCTGTCCATGAACACGCAGAGCTTCAGTAACTCTGGATTCTTCTACAAGATGAACCACGAGTAGCTAAAGTGGCAATGCCAAGCTGAATTTTAGGAGGCCTCTGACTGAGATCCCAAGGAGAAGACTTTGGTACACCAAGATTTTGGCAGGTGAAGGGTGTGACAACAATACAGACCAGAACCAGAGTGATGTGATGGCAAAACCAAGAAATTTAATGGAATCATCAGTATGGAGAGGCACTGACATGTGAGGAGGAGGCAGAGGAAATCCATGGATCCAGATGGCCAGTAAGCTCCATCCCAAAATATTAGAAAAGCAGGCACTTGACATTACCTGCTGGCAGCCAGGCTTTCAGAGCAGTGTGCACAAGAAAACAAGGGGCCACAAGGCTGGAAAACAGCTGAGGCTGCAGGGATAGGGAAATTAATCCAGGCAATAATTGATCTGTTAGCTTAACCTCAGGAGTATGACAGGCATTTGACTAATTTTGAAGGGAGGAATAATGCAAGACATAGAGTTAAATAGAAAATGGTATCAAATGCAACAGGAAGGTTAGCAAAAATAAATCTGACTTGTCTAATGCAAAGTATTTATTGTAAAAATAGCTGAGGTTACAGACAAGAAAATGCCATGGATCTCATCTGTCTGGCCACCTCCCCAGTAATAAGTGGAGGAGTGGATTGCTAGGAATTAAGAGGGCAAAGAGTAGGTCAAGGATGAGAAGCCTACAGATTGTTCTGGAAGTCCTCTCTGTCAGCAATTGTAGCTTTACACTTAAAACAAAGACCCAGACACACTCGTATCCTCATTCTGAGGGAAACTGGATGTGCTGCTTTTCATCTGGCTGTATGGTCACCCATCTCCTGTGGGCTCACATCCTGTCACATCCCCCTGTGGCACTGGGGACCTCCCCAGCCATGTGGTCCCATCTCACACAGCCTTTGGCCTGCAGGAGGTTCTGCTTCACAGACACCACATTATCCCCTGGGAAAGAAAATATCCAATGGCTAATTAAAATTTCCTAGCGATGACTAAACCCACAGGGACTCATCTCCAGTTATTCCAATGGTCATTAATTAATCTCACCATTACCATGGCAGAGCTTCAGCCTTTTTACCAGCTGGTCACAATCTGAAGCCTCTTCTCCACCAGCGAGGGGAAGGGTGAGCTTTTACCCTCCTGCAAAACCCACTCCATGCCTGTGGCTGGGCTTGGCAGGAGGATGCCAAGTGAGCACTGCCAGCAGCCAGGCTGAGAAATCAGGTGGGCACCAAGCAGATCAGCATCACTTCATCCCTGGCCAGGCTCTTCCTCTGATGTCCTCTCCTCTCCCTTCCCCTCCTGCAGGTTTCCCCATGCCCATGAGCAGCAGCCATCCCTCCACTCTGCCTTGGGATTGATTATTTCTCTCTCTCTCTGGCCCCATCCATTAGTGACGCACGTTGATTCAAATGCTGTTGCGTTTTGCTTCTCACCCTCTCTCTCTCTTTTTTTTCCCCCCCATTCCCACGATTTTCGTGACGCATGAAGTCAAGGTTGTCGTTATTCTATATTTGCATGGATTAAGCTGCCTTCATCATCCATTAGCTCCTAAGTGATAAGAGCCCACAAGCAGGATCCCTCGTTATGGATGCTGCCTCTGCCCGCCGTCCCTGATTACTTCTGGCCCAAATTCCAGCTCTTGGAGCCAAACGTCTGTCTCAGGCAGAAATGCCTCAAAAATTATTTTTTTAAGATGTCCTTTTCAGAAAAGGAGATGTGTTTTCTTCCACGTTTGTCTGTCTTGGCTGCCTCTTTCTGCGCTACCAAACTATTCAAGGCTTCCTCTCAATTTTTCATGCTTTCCTTTCTGGGCCAGGAAAATAGTTATATTTGAGGTGAAACAACATGATCTACCTGTTGATCTCCTTTTATTTGCATGCGTAACATGTCAGATACCTTGGGTGGGGGTGGTTCTAAGGTCTTCTACAGTAATTCATATCCTAACTTCCCACTTAAAAATACTTCCTTTTGTTTAGTCTGTTTGTAGGTTTAAAATAAGATTTTAAAAAAGACAAAAAAATACAGACTGTCCTGGAAGATGAGTTAGAGAGATGGAGAAACCCCAGAAAACGGAGAGATGATAGGTAGAATAGGTCCATTAGGCCTGTGTGTGGCTGGAGAAGGCTTGGAAGGTACAAATTCCCTGCCTCCTCACCAGCCCTGAGGTGGAACTGCCTGGTGTGCTGGAGCTCCAGCAGGGAGTTTGCAAGAGCTCAGTATCGAGCAGGGGTTGCAAGTGGTTTTCTCATCAAGCCCTGGTCTGCTGCTGCTTCCATTTATGGGTATTTCATGCAACTAAATGATGGCTTTGAGCTGATGATAAAACAGCTTTTCTCTTTCCTTGCTGCCTGTGCAAGCCACTTAACCAATTCCAGTGAATTCCAGTCAATGCCACATGGACCTGGAGGAAAACAGCAAGGGCCAGGCAGCAAAAAGCCAAGGCCAGCCACAAAAAGGGGGGGAAATATCTCCTTTAATCTCTCTGAGCTTGATGTCTGCACACAACGGTGCCTTTCTTTTCTGTCCTGCTGTGCCCTGGGCTGTCTCAGACCCTTGGGGCAAAACTCACCGGCAGAGAGGTCCAAGGAGCACAAAACAGCCCGAGAGCCACAAACAGGGTGTGACAACTGCTGCCTGAGGGATTTCCTACTGATCTCATTGGGTGCAGGGCTGGGACTTCATTTTCCAGGCTGAGGATGGGAAGGAGGACAAAAACATGTTCACATGTAGTGCCTCACTTTGCTAAACCTGGAGGGGAGAGGAGGGGTGGCTGGAGAGTGTGACCACGGTGCTCTGCATGCATGTTGCCATATATTTGGTTTTCAGAATGAATGGATCACTCACTGAAAAAAAAAAAAAAAAAGGGGCATTTTAGGTCAAAGGAAAGTCTTTTCAAATTTGAACTGAAGAAGTGCAGAATTTCTCTGTCAAAACAATCCAGAGGAGAAAAACAAAATCAGAACTAAAAAACCTCAGAACATTGTTGGGCACTTTCAAACTTTTAAACATATGACTTTTCATTTTCCAGCCATGTTTTGTTGATCAAATCTGATTAAACCATGACTTAAAGGTTAATAAAACATAAATAAAAACCATAAAACAGCTTCTCCAACAGAACTCTCTTTCTTTGCCTGAGAAAGTGGGAGAAGGGAGCTCAATCCCTGTCACAGCTGGTGACTTAGGTGAGAATCAGAGGGGTTTTCTCTGCTTTTTGGGGTGTCAGGTAGGCTCACCCTGCCAACATCCTCAGTTTTCCTCTCTCTGTTTGTGGTTAAGCTGTTGTGCTGTTGTTACCACAGCTTTCTGAGCAGCTCACGTGTGTGCAGTGTCCGTGCGGACATCCCTGCCGAGGCAGGAAGGACGTGCTTCTTCCCCCAGTTCCCACAGCACTGCTTCTGTCATCTGTAAAAATATCTGTACCCCACAGGAATAAAATCCCCGAGGAAAGGGCAGATGGACTCAGGCAATGCAGGATAACAAGGTCTCTGTGTCAGGGAAAGCTGAATGGAAATGACTTTGGAGCATTTTGGGATCCCTACGCTGCTGACATTGCAAACCAAGGGGCTGAAAGGGCACGGGGATTGATGGATGGTGAGCAATTAAGGATGGAGGGGAAGTATCCAAGGTTTCAACCGCAGGATATTTTTCACTGGGATCCCTGAAAAACACTTGTCCTTTGAAGTAGCTTCTTGTGTGAGGAGTCCCTCAGAGGTGGCCTCCACTCTGTTCCACATCCCCGTGCAGCCCCGTGCTTCCCTGCGGGAGGCTGGGGGACAATCAGTGGCTGTCACTTCCAATGCCACTCGAGGAGCAGCTAATGGAAATCTGCTTGGCACGGAGGGAGCACTACAGGAGCCAATCTCCATGTCTGGCCTGCTGCAGCAATGATATCTATATTGTCATACTGAAGTGCTACAAATGGCTCAGAGCGTTGCTAAGAGTTTCGCCTGTGCAATTAATGACATCAAGGAGCCAAATCTCTGCATTCCGAGGGCAGGCAGCCACGTGGGATGGAGAGAACTGCTGAGGCACCAAAGAAGCACAGTGTAGGTCTCCCTGATCCTCCTCGTAATGTGCAAAAATACTGGAAGCCCAGCCTCCAAAATAGCCATGGGTGACACCAAGCATCCTCCCAGCTCTCACATTTTCCTTGTGAGTTAATTCCCATTCCTTTCACATCTCTGTCCTTGCCTGTGGTACCAAAGGACACAAACTCATCTCGTTTTGAGCTGGAATTTTTTCAGCATCTCCTTGAAAAGCCTCCCTCTCATTTGTCTCTCCATAAGAGGGAGGTGAAAGGGAAGATATCTGTGACTGGATCCAGCTTTGAATCAAAAGAATTTGTTCGATGTCCAGGACAACAGCAGAGAGCTGGCTGGACAGATTAAAACTGTCAGGAACTAACAACAGTTAAACATACACCCAAATTCAGTGTATAAATTCTCTTTTAAAACTCTAGAAAAACAGCTTGAAATGTATTTGACATCTTTTTGGAAACCCTTTATATCTGAATGCCTAAAAAACATTTGCTAATTGCACATATTGACTTCCATTCTGGGGCCTGAAAGTTTCCTGGAGGTTAAAAAAAGTAGATGGCAAATAAACCCAGAATATACTAGCCAGACTCACATCAGTTCCTTGTGTGTTGAGTTCAGTGACACCAAGAACTTTGCCTCTTACTGCAAAACTGTCTTCTGCTTCTAAGGCCTAGAAGTGGGTGCCCTATGCAGGCAGGAGCGTAAAATGCTGGTAGCCTGTGATGCTGCCTCAGCTCCTTTCCAGCTGAGCATGGCCCAGGTGGGAAGGAGAGAGAGAGGAATGGAGGAGAGAGGCTGCAAGGATTCCCTTGCCATCTCTGCTGCATCCAAAGCCAGGTTTAAATGCTAAGGATTAACAAGAGCAAGAGAGCCTTTGCATATTGGGCAACTGCCTGGGAGAAGCAGGGCATCGACTGCACTTCTGCAGAGGATTAGGATGGGGGCAGTTAGATCATGGCTTATCAGAAGTAAAAGTCAGTTTCCAGATAAGCAGAGTGTAACATGTGGATTAAAGTTGTCAGTTAATTAAAGAGGCCGGGTTTAAGCCACAGATAGGACTGCATTTAGTGAAGTAATGCTAAAAGAGCATTGCTCTATGGAGTCAGAGGAGGATAGTGTAGAGATGTTGGGTTAATACCAAAATTAATTAAAAACACAATGTCTGAAGGACTCCAGGCCAGGCTTCAAGCCTGTGGAGTGTGGAGCAGACACTGAAGAGCAGACCTCTAATTCAGGGGCAGATCTTCCCATTGAGGTGCTGATCTGCAAGCTGTGGATGCCGCATCCCTGGAGGTATTCAAGGCCAGGCTGGATGAGGCTTTGAACAAGTGGAGGATGCCCTTGCCCATGGCAGAGGACTGGAACTGGGTGATTTCTAAGGTTCCTTCCAACCCAAACCATTCTATGAATCTCTGAGCAAACACAGACCTGAGAGCTTGCCATGGCACCTTCTCAAAGCCTAGAGAAAGTGGTGGCCTGGTGGGTTGGCAGGCCTTCCAAGTGGAGATAACATGTTTTACTCACAATCTAATTGTCCTTTGTCTCTTTTTAACAAGCAAATGTCTGCCTTGATGGGCAGCTCTGGGGCAGAGCTGGCAGCACTCCTGGCTGGTGGGAGCAGCAAACCTCCAGGGTGGGCAGCCACCATGTGCCCCATCTCCATTCTCCAAGAAAGACAGAGAGCAGAATTTCATCCAGCTGGGGCAGAAAAAAACCCTTGGGGAGCCCTGCTTTGGAGCCTCAGTTCACACACCAGAGCCGTTCAGCCTTTCGTTATGGTTTTGCATTTTTCAAATGAGAGGCCTGTGAGAGGCTCACCAAAAAAGACAGATGTCTCTTTGAAGAGCTCCCATTTGAAGCCAGGATCTCCTGGCTCATCCTCACACATTGTACCTAGGAGCACTTTAATCCTTGCACCACTTATTGCACAAAGCAGCATCTTCCTCAGATGCACCCTGTGTTTCCATGGGCAGGCAGTACAATTCACTTTAAAGTGAACAAATAAAAATGGATTCCCAATTCTTGCTGCTCCTGGATGGCAGTGGACAATCCAAAATGAGGTTCAGTTTGTTTCTAGCTTTCTCTTATGGCAGATTTCTCACAGCAAGGCCTCAGCTCAGGCAAAGGACCAGGCACAGCAGTGCCCTCCAAGATGAGTCACGCCAGCTCTGGCTCGAAGGGAGGTGGAACTCGGCTGGAAGTAAAAGAAGAGGTTGTAAACTTCAGAGCATGAGAGTGGAGGAATTAAATCAGGGTCAAGTCAGAGGAAATTCACCTTCCTTTCAATTAGATCATGAAAGCCTCAAGCATCCTGCCAAGTCTCCCTCAGCTTTCTGTCCTTATTCTTCTCCAGGAATGAGAGCCCTTCCAAGGTGTCCTACAGCCCGTGGAGCAATACATTGCCTCTAGGGCTGGATGATAGGGCAGAGCCAAGGCAGAACAGCTAATGTCAAAAATTGTTTATTTTGAGCTAAGTATCAAAGACAACTTAAATTGGAAGTCTCCTCAGAAGGGCATCTGGTCCCATCCCTAGCTCAGAGCAAAGACAAATTCCCAGTGAGACTGAGTTGCTCAGGGCGTTGTGCTCTTTGTCTGGGGCTGTCCCCAAGGATGGAGATTTCCCAGCCTTTTTGGACAGCCTCTCCCTGTGCAGAGCCACTCTCATGTAAAGCTCACTGGAGTTTTCCCTCATGTGTCTTGTGCCTGTTGTCCCTCACTGTTGTGGACATTCAGAAAGGACTTGTATTATACTCATATATGGTATTAATACAACTAAATATTATAACTATAAATATTATCAAAGAAATACAAACCTATCACTATATTTATATGACATCAACAAAATAGCAGTGAAACAACAGCAAATAAAGTAAAAATACCAATACTGACTTTTATCAATAAAATGCTGTTTGATGGGGTAGGAAATGGATACTAAACTTTTCCATTTGACATCCCTGTCATTTAATGTTTCTTTTTGGTTTCCCTTTTGTTTGTTCAATTACATCTCTGTTGGAAACTGAGAGCTTGTGAGGGGATTCAAAGGCCAACCAGGGGAAGAGAGCATTGGTGGCGAATTATACTACAGTGGAGAGATTATTGATTTATGATGCCCTTTTGAAATATTAATCAACCATGACAATCTCTCTTTCTCCTTCAGTTATACACTATAATTCTTATTCAAAAACAAGAGGAAGCTAGGAATCACAAAATCCTGGAATCTTCAAGAGACCTGCAAGATCATCCAGTACCACCATCACCACAGCATCATCATTGTGACCCTGAAACTGTGTCCTTAAGTGTCACATCCATCCCCATGGTGGGGCACAGGGCAGGGCATGTTGTGTGTCACAGTGGCCAGTGCCTGTTGGGCACAACAGGAACCCGGCACTTGTGCAAGCAGGATGTGTGCGGGGTGTGCAGGGCACCCCTGGGAGT
>VWZV01007485.1:13838-42377 GCA_013397155.1 Irena cyanogastra | reverse complement strand
ATTTTTCTTTAAAGTACTGGTTTTTTGGTCTAAGTTACCACGGATTTGTTAGAAGCATTAATTCTCTCCAAAAGCAGCTGCAGGGTGTAGATGTTAGGTGCCAAATAAGTGTTTTGTCTGTTAGTGTTTTCTTCTCAATGTTTAGCTAACAGATGTATAAATTGAGTGTAAAGTATACATTTTTTTTCCTCTTCTTAGATATTAACCTGAATAATCAAAATATGTCAGGTTCTACATGTTGGTAGGTTTAATATGCCATACCTCTCCTTTAGAGAACTGCTATACCATTTTTAGAGCAGACTGCCTTTTTTCAGGGTTTGCAACAGTTCTATCATCCAAGTCTTGTTCATCAGGCACCTTTCTTGCTTTCCTTGTTTGCTTGGTGGTTTATCATAAACTTCTAGAGGTCTCATTCATGATTTGTCTTCCCAAAATCATGTGGCTGGCCAGCTGGCCTGGTTTGTAGAGCATTGGCCAAGTACACTTGGCAGGTAGAATATCACAGCAAAAGGCATTATATTGGGCAGGTCTGATGGAATATGTACCGTTGCTTAATGAACTCCCACCATAAGGGAGTTCTTGTGCTGTGGGCCCTCCTCTGTGACTATATGTTAGTGGGAACCTGATTTTCATTTGATAAGCATTGTTATGTAGCCTTATGCATAAAATGCCAATTCTTTGTAATGTATCACTGTAGCCTTAGTTTTGCTAATTTACTGGAAGTTAAGCATAAAGTGGCATAACTACATGCTACTATATATAACAATATGCTTACACCTGGAAATTTTATTTCCACACCTATTTCAGTCACGAGCTTCCCTTGCTCATACTCCAATCTGACAGAGTTTACACTACAAGTGTTTACAAATGCAGATGTTCAGAGCTTCCTCTCTGCTACAGGAAGACCACTCTTAGGCATCAGTTCTAGCAAATAAACATATTTTATGCTAGTATATTGGTTACATTTGGCCAAAACCTTGAAAACTATGCCCTGTGTACTGGAGTAATGCAATTCTCTAACTGGATCAGCTGAAATCATGTATTACATGACTTGGTGCAAGTTGTATAAGACTGGTCTTTTTCCCTCTGAGCTGTGGTAGTATAATGGGTAGGTCATGCTAGAAATTATACTAATGAGTAGTCTTTTGGTACTTCAGTACTTCTAGGTGTAAATAAGTTTGTAAAGAGTAACAGTAACAGTTTTCAGTGTCTGAGTCTCTCTCTGAGAAGAGCTATTAGAGTGTGCAGTATTTAGGTCAAAGCTAAAGTTTGTTACTTAATCCTAATGCTGTCAGGTAAAATAGACTAAAGAACTTGAAGGAATCATATGCAAACTGTTTATTCCAGTTACTAAATGGAGGATAAGTAAGAGCACTGTCTGAAAGAGGAATCATGCTTCTGTACTTAACCATATAACATATAAAATATGTAAGGGTCTTTGAAAAAGACCTGTGCTATATTGCTGTGTGCAACAAAACCAATTGATTCTTTGATATAGAGAAAAATCACTGCTTTGATGGAAAGCAGTGATTTTGAAGCTGAGAAGAGTCACAAAAACGCAGAATATATTCATTCCTTCAAAGTGTTTGTAGTGTCATTCAGAATTTAATCCTCAAAATATTCCTGCAAGACACAGTAAATAAGAATTAAAAGGATACAATAGCATCAGAAGAAAAAAAGGCTACGAAGTGTTAACTGCATGTAATTTACAGCAAGACAATAAAAACATAACAGTGTTTTGGTGTCTATTTTATCGGGGTTGATGTTTAAACTAATTACATAATTCATTTACTGCTAATGTAAATAAAAGAAGGGTAATAGGACCTCAGATTTTTCAGGTCTCATCTAAGACAGTTCATTAATGTATTAAGATATAGATCTCTGTCTCCACATCTTACCAACAAGATGGGATAAAAGTTCTTTCTGAAACTATTGATACCAAGTCTTAATTCTTCCAAAAGATTATAGAAGTTACTGATTCCCCTTAGAAGTAGAGCTGAAAACTCAGTTTAGTAGGATGAAACACCTTAAAGAGATTTGTTACTTGAGGCAGCAGAGAGCTAAGTCAACCCTAAAACTGAAAGAAATGTAATAGAATTACCTTTGCTGTCAGACTACCATTTAAGACTCTATTGTCCAATCATATGAGGCAATGAAATATAAGAGAGAGTTTACAGTATGTGCTAGAAAATATGAAGCTGGATGTGTGGGCAGGATCAAAAAAGACACAGTTCCGTGAGTTCTTGGCAGTTGTGAACTGTAAAGTTAGAAAGTGTCATAGACATTCTTTGGAAGTATAATGAGTAACAAGAAATTCCAATGTGAATTTTAATTTTCTTTTTTGTTTCTGCTACAGTCGGTAATATTAAGTGAACCAGTTTTTTTTTGTCCCTATATCTTGTCTGTCAATGAAACTGAATCCTTTTATCTGACTTCTCTGTTTCTTCTTTGTGACAAATTCCACTACACATGGTGAGTTGACCTTGGCTGCCTGCTAGACACCCACAGAGCTGCTTTCTCATTCCTCATCAGCAGGATGGGGAGAAATTTAGATTAATGAGTCAAGGTAAAGACAGAGAAAACCTACTAAGTAACAACACAAGGGAATGGACTGGACAGGGGAAAAATAATTAAATTTATTGCCAATTAAAATAGAGCTGGATGGTGAGAAACAAAATATCTATACTGCCTTCCCTTCATCCTCCATCTTTTTCTCAGGCTCAACTTCAGTCCTTCAATCCTGACTCCTCTCCCTGAGTGGGTCCAGGATACAGGAAATGGCTGCTGGGATCAAGCAGTAACAGCTCCTCTCTGCCCCTTTTTCCTTGTCACTCTCTTCCAGTACTCCTGAGTGGGTCCTTTCTGTGGGATACAGTCCCTCACAAACTGCGTCAACATGTGTTGTACATGGGTCACAGTTCCATCCAGATAAACCTGTTCCAGCATGGGCTGTAGGGAAGTTGCTTGTCCAGTGCCTGAAGCACCTCATCCCCTTGTTCTCTGATGTTGGTTTCACATATTTCTCACTCTTTTCTCCTAATGGTTGTGCAGCATTTTTTACCATTTCTTAAATAAGTATTCCAAAAAGTGGAAAGTTGGAAAGTTCCAATAAGTATTCCACTTTCACTGCAAGGCTCAGCCGTGCCCTGTGTCCATTGGAGCTGGCTGGAACTATGTGGGACAGGTACATGGTTACCCCTCAGAGAGGTTGTCCTTGCAGTCCACTGCAATGATCATAATGTTGCTTTGTAGACCCAATACAGTAAGATACCAAGTCACTTTCACCATAATGAGATCTCCAGAATCTCCATAGGGTTTCATATTTTACCTGCACTTGAGCTGCTCAGTTTCCTTGAAAACTGGTATTCCATAATTCTGAGAGTAAGAAGTTTTTTTCTGGTGGCTGACATTAGCTGGGTATGCATACTGGCATTCCTGAGCCTCAAAGGAAGAGTGCAGTATTTGTGCTGGAACTGGATAGTCCTTCCAAGCACAGGTTGGGAGACAATTCAGGACTGGTCTTTGTTCCATGGAGGGCCATAAATTATGCTTTTACAAAGATGTGAGTTATGCAGAAGAGATTTAGCAATTTTCTCCTCATTTTGATCACTCTGACAAAGTAATTTGCTGAGATGCTTCTCTGTTTCCTGAGGAAGTCCTTGCAAATTGCTAGCTGTGTGGCAAGACTAAGGGATATGATGACTGTAAGTAAAAACACTGTATTGCATTGCAGGAAGTTGTGTTGTTGTATCCTTGCATTTATATGTGTGAAATGCAAAAGGTCTTGTAGCAGCAGAAAACAGGAGTTAGGGAGCTGACTGCAAATAAAAGCTGTGCCTCTCCTACTGCAAGACTGGACATATGCTTGCTTTTAATATGATATTCAAGGTAACAACATAAGTAAAACTTATGTGTTGGGATACTGGCATATTAGATCCTGAACTTTTCAAATTAGGCACACAGAATAACAGGTCCTCTTGTTGAACCTTCAATGGTATGGCCCTTTAGGTGGAGATTGGAAGTAAAAGCGCTGCTGTAACTCAGAAACACTTCATCTACTTAGTTAATTATTATGAAGCAGAAAGATGCAATAATATTGTTTGTTAAAGAAAAGTATCACAGGAAATTAATACTTGGCAGGACTGTATTTGGCCATTCTGTGTTTCTAAATTGAGAACATTTAGTGATAATGATACCAAATGTTACAGTGATTGACAAGGGTGTTGGCCAACTAAATATTTCCCAATGTTGCAGCCATCTCACTGGCCAGGACCTGAAGGGGTGTGGGGCTCAAACCAATGAGAGTATTCAGACCAGGTCTTTCAAATGCCCTATGTAAGGGAATGGTTGGGAAAATAGAGCTCTCTGTGCCACATGAACATCAGGGGTGAGTGGTCTCTGTCTCCTGCACCTCTCCCCCCAACACGTGACCTAACAACCAAACATTCCTCTGTATACTGGGTAAAGCAGGATTTCAATGTGGGACTGACTTTAAGAGGCTCTTAGTCATTTAAAGAAATGGACAACTTAAAATTCAGAAAGTGTCCAATTGAGTATATCTGGAGAGTCTTAATCTAACCTATTAGTTTGAAATACATCTACAGATACATAAATTAGAAATCCTACTGCAAAAATACATCTATGTTTTTTAGAATATCCATTTCAAAAAGAAAAAACTCCCAACCACCAAAACTTTACTATTGCTCTAACTGTTGGGCTGTTTGATTGTTTTTGGTTTTATTTTTGTTTTTCATTGAAGGCATGGGGAATACAATAATATGACCAAATTAATGACCCATACCAGGTGTCTTCATTTCAAATAAATCTCTGGTGGTTAGTTAATTAGTTCTCCATATCAGCCCATGGAATCATGATGATTCTCACTAGTATTGCAAATGTAATAAAAGTGTTCAAATTAAATGACGAACTCAATTTAGTTGGTCACACAAAATGCTGCTTTCATTTTTGTTGTTGTTGATTGAAGATACTTTCATATGCCAGAAGTCCTAGCATATCTTTCTGTAAACACAGATTTAAAATACAGAGACACTGCTCTCCCATCCCTCCTTTTTTTCAATGTCAAAACTTAAAGAAAAATTAAATTCAGTTATTGAATTTGAAATAGATGCAGTTATGAGTTTTAATTGAAGAAAGAAGAAGAAGTCCTAGATCAGGATAAAATGGCAATTTCTGTTTTAAAAGTCCTGGAAATAAGTAAGTCCAATAGTGCTTATAACTTTAACTTTGCTAAGAATACCAGACAGGAAAATATTTTCACAACTTTAAATATGAAGAGAATGTAGAATAGGAATGAAGGCTATCTTTAGTTTGTTTTTATTTCATATTGTTTACCAAACAGTTTGATAAATCATTTAAAATCTATGCTGACATTAAGGAAGTACATAGTCAAAGGGAGAAAGCTACTTACTTAGGCTATATTACTAAATTTTATTCCTGAGCTCCAAAAATCAGAGAAATGTAAAGACTACTGAGAAAGAGTGTTTCAAGTTACAGAATGCCTTTGGTGGAGAGTGCTTTGGTGCATGCTATTGCTATGAAAAAATTTCAGAGCTGCATTTATGAAAGTGGGAAGATAAATAGTGATTGTGAATTGCTTGAGGTCACACAGATGCGTGAGACAATTCTAGCAATTAAGCAAAATTTTCCTAGATACAGGAATAGATTATGCTTGGTAAGTGGGCAATAGAAATATACCTTCCAAGTCATGTGATTGAGGATTTCTCATACTGATTTTTAAAATAATGTCTATTTTAAAACTTCCTCTTTACTGTCACAATCATGAGGTAAGTCAAACCTGAAAAAAGTTTCTTAAAATTCCAAGACATGATTTCTCCTTCTGGAAAATTAAGACATGATTTTGTAACAAGCAAACCGAATAATTGAATCAGCTTGTCCCTAAATAACTATGTTTTAAAGTCATTCTTCTACTAGCTAAGAAATATTTGCTGTTGCAGTGCTGTGGTTTTGGGAGTTTTATTTGTTTGTATTTTAAATAATTTTGAAAATCAGCCCTTCAAAAACAACCTTACAGCTTGTAAATGAGAGTGACAGTATGTATGTCTATCTTTGGTAGAAAAGCCTAGATTATAATACGAATATGTGTTGCTTCCTTCAATACACACTGATTATTTCATATCTTTAAGGGATCTAAGATTATGAAGTAATTGTGTTATCCAAAAGGGAGCATTGTGGAAAGCTACTTGCAAATGGTGATTTTAATAGTGGTTGTCCTTTTAGCTCTACCAAAAAAAGAAACAGCAGATTATGTAGTTTCTTCCTTACAAGAATGTAACCTTCGGAATCAGCCAGCAGAGGAACAAAGGATACTTAAGGAAGGAAGAGTTAAGAGTAAGGTAGTAAATTGAAAAGGTAGAAAAGGTAGTAAATCTATTGTTTGGCTGCTCCACTGACACTTAAAACATTGGTTTAATATTTTATCTCTGACCTAGAAGTAGGACTTGCACGTGCATTTTTCTTGTGTGGAAACCTAGTAATTAAACTGCTGGATCTAAGTTCTGGTATATTTTTCTTGCAAGATTTAACCTTTTTTCATTCTGAAATCAGATTTTAACTTCATTTTGGATAAAGAAGGAAATCCCAAAAAGTTGGTTTTTTTCTTCCAAGAAAATTCAGTAAGTCAGAGTCAGCACATGGAAGGAAAACAAGACAGCTAGTGAATAGTCCAGCCTATGGTTGAAGTGTTGAGGAAGTATGGTATAAAAGAATGAGCAAACTGAGACTTAAAAGACTTCAGCTTTCAGCTGGAGTGTATATATGTGTAAGAAACAGAGATGATCACTTTCATGTCATTGAGAATCATGTTAAAGAATTGACTAGTCGTTCTGTGACATATTGAGAAAAGCAGTACAGTAATTTAAAATCTTAGGGAATTGCCTATTTTATGCTTATGTGTGAGTGCTAAGTATGCGGTCATGACTCCTTGAAGTTTCATTTCCAAGTTAAATTGCCTCCATCCGAGTGAATCCATAGCTGTTATCATGTCTTTCTTTGTACTATAAATTATATTGAGTTCAAAGGTTTGTACTATCCTGTGGGTTATTCTTAAGAAGAAAATGGAATTACTATGGTGGCCAACATTAAAAAAATAAAAAAGAAATATGCTCTGCAGCTGTTCCACTTTGGGAAGCCGTTGGTAAATTAATAGTACCTCTTCACATAGAGATTCTGAGTTATTGTGTAGCTGTTGTGCAAAAGTCTGTATTCAGTACATTCTAGTACTTGCATGTGCCTGAAACCTGAGATGTAGTTGGTGTGAATTCCTTGCCTAATTATAAATTAGTGATTTTTGAAATGAAATCTTTTTTAGTACAGTAGATTTTCTTCCATTAATATATGTCCCTTTTGCTTCTTGAAGTAACCTGTTCTTCATTGGAAATTCTACTTGGAAATTAATTTCATGTTAGTAGTTTGTCTGTGTTTTAAAACTTTTTTCCCAAGTATGTAATTACTGCCTTTCACAGTCAGTTTACCATTGGTAGTAGTAGTTTTAGTAGTATCAGTAGTTTTAATTTGTCTGAAATACTATTTTTCCATAACACATGCTAAAATTCAGGGGAAAATCCTCCACATTATTAACAATTTTGTTATGAAACAAGCTCTAGGATACCATAAGTGGAAAAATAACATTTGTAAAAACTAGAATTGTGGCTGTTCTCCAATGACAGTGTAACATTTATTCATTATGAAGTGGATTTAGTTCTGTAATTTTGGAACTGTTCACGCTAGTAAAGTATTTTAGTTTATAATTCTTAACAATAATGGGAATAGTTTTTGTAATAATTTTTACATCTGTGTTTTAACATTGATGAGTTACAATGTGAGACACTACTGGCACTTGAGCTTTAATTCAGACTAAATTTAAATCATGATCTAATATGTTCTTATGTTTATATTTTGAAACTTGATGAAATTTGGTACAATCTTGCCAGTGTGCAATAGAAGGAGCATCAGTGAGAATTCTAGCTAGACCCAACAGAATTATTTAATTGAATCTTCAATATAATTTTGAAGTGTCAGTTAGTTTTGCTTACCTTCGTATTACTTTAATCATAGCTCATAGTCCTGAACTAGTAATGGTTGAGTTGCAATAACTCACATGATGATATTCTACAGAAGGTATTTATTAAACTACTATGTAGGTCCACTAATTCTAAACCACTGCTGTTGACTTGCCTTTAGATTTTACTGGGTTTGTTGTTTAGGAGTTTGTGTTTTTTCCTAGATTGTTAAGGGTAACTTACATTAACTCAAAACCTGGAAGATTTTATTTCCTTCTGGAAGGATGAAGTCTTCAGATAATTGAGAAATATTAAAGCAAAATGACTAAACTAAAAATGGAGACCTTTATATTTCATCTCTCCTTGCTGATCTTTTTGATACCTAATAGGATAATATGGATACTAAAAAAGGATAGAGAAATGGCTAGTCTGATCACTAACTGGAAAAATAATTTTGATTTTAAAAAATGCAATTACTTTGTCTCTGAGGACATAACGGTGGGTCAATTTTTGAATAAGTATTTTACTAACTCTATCCTTCAGAATATTGTCATGCTCTTTCTTGACTGGATGAAGAGCTCTGAACAATTACTGCTTAAGCAGGGTGAATTGATTATAGTAAAGAACGTTAACATGCATTAGGACTGCACATGAATCAAACATTAGTTATCTATAGAGAATCTCAGTATGCCCAATGTCCTTTACAAGGTCTGAAGTAGAGAAGGGAGTTTTATTATAATGTTTTGAAACATAATTTGTTACATAAACCTGTGTGGGAAAAAAAAGGATTTTGTTAGAAACAGGTATCAGTCATTCTAATAGAATGTAAGATATGTGACTGGTTTTTTTGCATCATAAATTTTAAATCAGTGATAGTGAAAGGTGTTGCTCATGGAGAAACACATGATCCAATAGTGGTAGCCCAGTGGGAAAATCTTATAGAAAAGGTATTCTTGACCAATTAGAGGATTAGGCATTCACCAACACTATAAAGTTTAACAAGGACAGATGCTGGATTCTGCTTCTGAGACAGGGCAACCATGTCTCTGGGGAATAAGGTGCTGGAGACCAGTGCCATGGAAAGGGACATGGGCGTCTTGGTTGTTGGCAAGTTGAACGAGTCAGCAGTGCCTTGGCAGCCATTTTGGCCAACCATAGCCCCAGCATTGCCAGCCAGGCAAGGGAGGGGATTGTCCTGCTCTGCTCAGCAGTAGGGCAGCCTCACCTCAAGTGCTGGGGGCAGCTGTGGGCATCGCAATATAAGAAAGACATAAGTAGAGAGCATCCAAAGGAGGGCCATGAGGATGATGAACGGTCTGGAGGGGAAGCCATACAAGAAGCAGCTAAGGTCACTTGATCTTACTGAGGAGAGACCTTATCACAGTCTATGGAACTTCCTTGTGAGGCGAAGAGGAGGACCAGACACTGATCTCTTCTCTTTGGTGCCCAGTGACAGGACTCGAGTAAATGGCATGAAGTTGGGTCATGGAAGGTTTTGGTTGGATATCAGGAAAAAGTTTTCAGCCCACAGGGTGGTTGGGCACTAGAGGAGGATCCCCAGGGAAATCATCACAACACAGGGCGTGAAATAGTTGAAGAAGGGTTTCGACGATGCTCTCAGGACCATAGTGGGATTCTTGGGGTGTCCTGTGCAGGCCCCGGAGCTGGACTCAATGGTCATGATGGGTCCCTTCCAAGTCAGCATATTATGTGATTCTATGTTCCTATTCCCTAAAATCTCTAAAATTAGGAGTCAAAACTTCAACTTAAGACTCTTGACATTCTTATACGGAAGTATAAATGCCCACAAAATTGTTGCTGGGCTAATCAAAACTGAATTTGTTAGTCAACAATTTTATTTTCCTTTTAATAGAATGAAATATGGGGAAAATTATTTTCTATATAATTAATTTATTCTTTCCAAGAAAATGTGAAGAGGCTAATTTGATCTAAAAAGTAAATACATTTTCTACATCAACCCCCACGTTCCTCTTCATCATGCATGAAAGTTCTGCAAGGTGATCCATATACTGAATAGGCACTTTGATTAAAGAGACACTTCTTGCTTTTTGTATTAAGAAAAAGTTACAGGTTGAGATAAGAACTGTTAAATAGTGAACAAGAGAGGGAAAATCCAGCAAGTATTGTCATGGATGACTTGCCATCTCCAAACAGCATATCAGTGCCCAGCTTATCTCTGAGGATTGGCTACTTTGGAAAGAATACACTCCCAGTTCTGACTGCTGAGCATGTCATTGTATGACGTATGGAGTTTGCATTTGTTGAGTTGGGGGCTATTGTCTTGGCTGCTTCTTACCCCTGGCTGGCTTGCTGCAGGGACAGAGTGTCAAACACAGAGGGCCTGGACTGTGCAAGTCCGGTTCAACAAACAAAACACCAGTGTGTTATCAACACCGTTTTGGTCACAGATGCAGAATGCAGCACCATACAAGCTGCTATGAGGAAACATAATTCTATCCCAGGCAGGGACAATACAGGTATACAGACTCTGATGCATAACTCTATTACCATGGTGCAAATTATTATTAGGCAGTCTTTATTTGCTTAGCTACTACTTCCTCTTTCTGTACTTAGAGAGCTTTAGTAGATATCTAGTGGGCTTTCAAGCACAGTTCCGTTATGCAAAGTAAGGTACTGTTCCTTTAGAGTTCACTGAGAGAGCTTCCTTTAAAAGTATCCCCAGGTGCATTTTTTCGCACCCAGACTTGGACAGTGCAGAGATGGATGGTGAAGGAGGCAAGGCTGTTGTGCTTTGGAGAGATATTGGAAGAGAGAGAAGGAAACTGTGTCATCAAGAGAGACAGCTGTAAGTGCTCTTAAATCCACTAATGCGGTGGAAGGGCAGGAATTACTGTCACGAGTAATTNTACTTATTTATTTATTTTTCTAATGTCATAGATTCAGACAATGGTTTGGGTAGTTGGAGGCCTTAATGGTCACCTTTTTCCAACAGCATCAACATTTTGTCCCTTATATCCCTTTCATATAGTAAATAATCTAAAGAAACAGCAATGTGTNAAACACCAGTGTGTTATCAACACCGTTTTGGTCACAGATGCAGAATGCAGCACCATACAAGCTGCTATGAGGAAACATAATTCTATCCCAGGCAGGGACAATACAGGTATACAGACTCTGATGCATAACTCTATTACCATGGTGCAAATTATTATTAGGCAGTCTTTATTTGCTTAGCTACTACTTCCTCTTTCTGTACTTAGAGAGCTTTAGTAGATATCTAGTGGGCTTTCAAGCACAGTTCCGTTATGCAAAGTAAGGTACTGTTCCTTTAGAGTTCACTGAGAGAGCTTCCTTTAAAAGTATCCCCAGGTGCATTTTTTCGCACCCAGACTTGGACAGTGCAGAGATGGATGGTGAAGGAGGCAAGGCTGTTGTGCTTTGGAGAGATATTGGAAGAGAGAGAAGGAAACTGTGTCATCAAGAGAGACAGCTGTAAGTGCTCTTAAATCCACTAATGCGGTGGAAGGGCAGGAATTACTGTCACGAGTAATTAGTGCGGGGAGCTGAAGCTGCAGTGGTCGTGAATATGTAGACACTAGATGTGCATTCTTAATCTAACACTGTTCAGATCTGAAGATTGAATGGATTTTAGATTCTGAAGCCAACGTTATGTTCTTATCTTTTGGTTTTCTTCAGTTTGTTTTTTGATTAGACCTGGAGGATGTTTTAAAATAAAAAGTCTTATCTCCCCTTAATTCTTATCATGTAGAAATTTCCACTTTGTGTCCAAATTATTTACATAATTTCTTGAAACAAGCCTAAAATCTTATCAAACTTTGCAGGTATATGGCTGTAAACTCAAAGCGTAAATGCAGTGCAATAAAAATATGACTTTGCTGTCCTTCTGCTACATACACAAATCTATGAGAGTTACTTTTCCCTGGTAAAGAGTTATTATTTCCCCAACTCTCTTGCATGTTTTCCCCCTCCAGAACAATGAGACTGGATAAAAGGTAAAACTTGTTTAGGTGAAAAAAAATTTTAATTGACTGGGAAAAAAAAAAGGAACTCTATTAAGGATGCTCTAAAAGATATTTTGGTGTGGTCAATTAAAATTTCCCTGAAAAACAGCATGATAATTTCCTTCTCTATTAGAAACTAAGAAGGACATGTTGCTTTCAAGATTAACCAGTGANAAGGAAAGAGAAAAAAAAGAAAACCTGACAGAAAACTCCAAACTCTTAAGTCCTCAGATACAATTCTTTAATTCTTTATATGAAGCCTTTTGCCAAATAGAAATCCAGTATTGCAACATCACTGAAATCATCAAAGATACATATGAAAAAAAAATTGACCTTTTTCACATTGTCAAAATGATGGAGAAGATCTGTTTATTAGCCAAAAACTCATTTGAGCATTCTCCGTGTTACACTCAAAATTAGCACCGTATGCTCCAGCTGTGATCTCGTGAACATGGTTAAGCCACGTTTATTTGTGTACCTCCTCCAAGAGCTTGCCTGGTGAATGCTGCCTTTGAGTTACTGCAAAACATACATGTCACGAAGCCAAGCTCCAGTAATTTTGCTGATCCTGTCCTACAACTCCTCATCAGCTCTGAGGTCCTGTACAAAATCTTTCTGTTAGAAGGACTGCCAAAATGGAGTGGTGGTTTACTCTAGCTCTTTGTTGTACTGTCCCTTATACTTCTTCTATATAATCACTACCCCTGTTTTGCTTCGGCAAAATTGAGCCTCAGCTATGCCTGTACCATAGCAATTATTAACAATGCACTCTAAAGTTAGCATATCTTCTGGAGTATCCTCCATCAGTGAAAACTGAGACGCTGAGACAGCCCTGTTCTGAGCATGAATAAGTGTGAGATGATTAGCTGTAAAATGACTTCATTACTAGTATTAGGATGCAAAGTCAAAACTTGTTGCTATACCGAAGACTTTTAAGTTCAGCTGCCAAAATTTTGTAAACTTGTACTAGCAGGACCAAGCCTGTGTGTTTTGAATTTGCTCCTTTTTCTGCTGCAATAACGTATTGATATTAGTGATAATAACAGTAATACTCCAGGAGTAGCACATTTATTTTTTCCTCAATAACTGCTAAGGACTGGATTGAAAACTTTGTAGTGATAGCTACAACTACATACAGAGGGATTTTGGCTCCCTCTAGTGAAAAAAGGCATCAACCTTACAGTGGTTGATTGGCTCACCCGTTCAGATAAGGACGAGAAAATAGTTGAAGGATGTTTGACTAATGCACTGCAAGGCCTCAATTCTGCTGCACAAGGCAATCAGAACTGGATGATCTTTATTAAGCTAAAAGATGTCTCATTCTGCAATTTCATTAGGAATTCTTTTTTAATTTATTACTGTACAAGTATACAGAAGCAATATATATGAATATATGAAAAGCTGCTGTAAGATTGACAGCTGTTGGTGGGTTGGTTTGGTTTTTATTTTTTCTTTGTGTTTATTTTGTTTTTTAAAATTTTTAACAGCTATTCCTTTTGCATTAAGTATTTGTGAATACTCAAATTCGTAAAAAGAATTAAAAGAGAGGGACAGTTATGTGAAGTGTGAAAAAGAAGGCAGAATTTAAAAACAAATCAGATCCACGTCTCCAGGGAAGTGGACTCTGAGTAACCTTATTCTATTTCTAGCTACCTTAGACCAACTTTATTTTTCTCTCTCGCTCTTTTTTTTTTTTTAGGATAAGAATAGAAAATCCAACTAAGAGAAGAAAACGAAGGGATATAGCAAAAGAACACATCTAAAACAGAACAATAACATTGTCGAAGGAACAAAATAATGACTATTGCTGACAATGTTCAACTGAAGAACAGCTTGTCAGATGGACCTCAAGCTCTGTTGGCATGGTATAAACCATTTATTTCTCCTAGATGACACAGTTCTGCTTAAAGTGATTACAACAAATGGCAGAGGCACAAGAAGTTACCATTAATGTTGTTTGAGCAGAAGTCTATCCTTTTCCATAATTTGTGAAGATTTTAAAAATTTGTTTTCCTTTATTTTCTTTTTTCTGAGGTGAGGCATAAAAAGCAAAACTTCACTCCCAGTTTTCTGCAAAAATCAAGAAAAAACAAGCTGTTGGGTTTTCTGTTCTTTTTCATCCAACCTATTCAGAATTTAGTAAATGAAGACTTTAAGCAGGCTTCATTTTTCACAAGAATGCTTTCTTTTCCAATACAATGATTAGCTATCGCTAATGTATTTTTTGTTGTATTGTTCAGAAACATAAGAGTTTAAAGTAAACAGAAGGAGGTTGAGAAGAAGGACTTAAATCATTGCTGATCTGAATGGTCTTTTTAATTTCCTTCACTTCCATGTCAAGTAAATCCGGTTCCTTAATGTACTGTTAATTGTCCCAAAGGCATATATCAATTCCAACAGATGATTATTTGAATGGTAGGAAAGGCATGGTCATTTTCTTGGTAGGTGCTCTGTTTTTTTCTTTGTGGTTGTGGGAATTTATGTGTATTATCCAGGTAAATTGCTGTTTAATTTGGACTCCTTTGTAGCATACCTATATTAGAGTATAATAAACTACCTTGAATTCAAACACATAAATGTTTAGAGAAGGAAGAAAGGAGGAGGAAGTAAATGCTGGCATAAAAGTCCACAAAAACATGTATCAGGTAGAAAAGCCCCAATCTTCCTAATGTGGTACCTTACCTACAGGGTTTTGCAGGAAACACCTTTCCTGGAAGCAGGAACACCTTTTCTCCTTCCAGGAAAGGTTGTTTCATTTTTTTTTTCACCTGCACCAAAAAAGAGTAAGAGTGCATACATAGATATGTATAAGCAGAAATTTTCTTTGGGAGAAAGAAAATGCATATAATGGCCAAGTAATTAACTGAGAAAAAATAACAACTCCCAAACAGTAATTGACTTGAGCCACATGGGTAATATCGTCCCTGTAACTAAGCACAGTAAAAGAAAATACAGATACTCTAATTATAAATTTTAATCAACTAGGTTTTCTTAAATAATCTCTTCTGCCTATCCTAAACAGAAACTTCTCTTCTTGAGAAATATGAAACCATGAATTTTTAAAACTGTAAAATGCTTTTGCTTGATTTCTGTCTTTCTTTGCAGTGTATGATACTATAGTCCTATCAGTTAGAGTGGAGCAATTGCCTTGAAAGATAAGATTGAAAGAGCTGGTGGAGTAGCTGTTGGAGGAGAGAGATGAGGGGCAATGTAATCAAGTCTTACGAAATCATGAAAATAGAAGGTCCTACTATTTTTGGCAAGTTCTAAAATCAGAGGCACTCCTTCAACTAATAGGAAGTAACTACTAAGAAGACCACTTAAAAAACAAAGCTCCCCTTTTTTTTTCTACAAAACTGGCAGTGAACTTTTGCTTCAGTACAGTACAGAGACACACAGCATCAAGAGGTTCAGAAAGGATTTTTTAAAAAATCACAGATAATGATCTGTAAGTGGGGAAATACCCTAAATAACGTATTTTCCACTGCTGGCAGAGAGCTGGACAAGATGGACCCCTACCCACATTCTTAAAACCTTGTCCTTTTCTCAGGAATCCTGTGTTCTTGCACATGCCTTCCAATGCTTTTGTTTTCCATTTGATTCCTCTCTTATCTAATTCAGGCTGTCACTTTGCCTGTGATTCTGTAATTTTATGCTGGTTTTTTATCATACTTGTTGCACATTATTGGAATCAAATAAAATTACCAATATTACCGGTGGGACCTCCCTGGCTTGCCTGACCTCCACGTGTGAGCTTAATAACAGCAACTAGGGCGTCTGTATCCCAGGAGATATTATGTAGCTCACGTGGCTGAGGGTCCAAGCTTCCAGGCTCCGGGTGCCCTGCTGATCTCCGCTGGAGAGACTTGAGGCGAAAGGTGGAGGAAAAGGAGTGAGTCCTGAAGAGAGTTGTGTTCAGAAGGTTTTATTCCAGCCTGGTAGGCTTCTGAATCAGTCTCTGCTCCACAGAACTGTAAACAGACCTTCTCACTTTCCTGGTGTTTCCCAATCAACTCCGACCGCATGGCTGAAGCACCTTTTAACCTGGGGGGGGAGGGGGAGGGGAAAGGTAGCAAGCCCACCAATCCAGGTAGGGGAGAGGAGGTCCCAAGGACAAACTGATACCTGGGTTGCTCAACACCCTTCAGGGTCTAAGGCATCCTTTGAACTTGCCCAATCACACGACGCCTTGAAGGTTGACAGACAGTCCTGGGCCAGAGCCCAGGGGGTGGGGGGAGGAGGGGATACACACATGCACCTGGGGAATGGATCTTCCGGGGGAAGTGACCTCCTGGGGTAGAAGCTGACCTTGCACTGTAACAGCACATACATATACTACTTGGCCGGGTTCATCTACTCAAATGCAGCATGAGTGACTAAAAAGCCTGAGTAGGTGCGTAACCTTTTTCTTACATTCTTCTGCTACAGCAGCAAACAGAATTGGCAGTAGGTGGGCCTGGGATGTGTGCTAGGCAAAGTGTTTAAAAATTAAGATCTGCTTTCTACTGATCTCTGTTTTTTTCTATCATCTGCAGTCCAATTCTTCTACTTGTAAGCAGAGCATTCCCTGCTGTACCTTTTTTTTTCCTCCCCTGTAACATGAAGGTAGTTTGAGTTTTTAATTTTGCTTCTAGACATTGTACAGTAAGTGACACAAAGATTTCAAGAAAAGCACAATTAAAACAGGGAATATGTTTGGGTAAAGTAGAATATAGTTATTTAAAAACCTTCTTGGAGTAATGTCGCGGCCCACGTTCTTCTACTCCAAGTCCCCAGTTAGCTCACCAAGGTGGTAGCAACGTGAGGGGAAGAATCCACTAGGGCACACAGGGCTCCTAGCAGCTCCTCAGGAAGATTAAGCTTGTTGAAGCCAAGGATCCAACCCAGTTTAATTAACTGAGATAACAGGAACCAAACCAACTGAGTGAAGGGGAGGCAAACAAGAGCCCCGAGCCCTCTGTGCACGGGTTTTTATACAGTTTCCACCCACAGGGCAGCTACCAACACAGAACCAATCACTAAAGCACAGGGGCGGAGTAGAGGGGATTACATAATTGGATGAGGACCAACCAGTGTAAGGGAGAAGGGGGGGCAGGTCACGTGCACCAAAGGTGCGTTGAGGGTAGAGGGGGACCCCTGCGGGGTCAGGGAGTCACTGATTGGACAAGGGTTTGAGGGACAGGGAATTTTCTGGAAAAAAGGGCAGGGGAGCGTTGACAGACAGCACCTCGGCAAGCCTACCAGGAGGAGACAAAGTGAGGGACAGGCAACAGAGGCGGGAAAACTTGAGGGACAAACCATCTTACCTAACACTGAGGGGAACAAGGGCAAATCCATTCAACATAAGTAGGTAACATGCCACAACAGAGTAACTGTTACATCATTAACCTTTTATCAGCACATAGTCAAAGGAAACAGGTCTAGGCAACAAAGTAATGTCAGTTTCTTCCTGTAAAATGTTTTATGTGAGTTCAGTGCTATTTGAAATAAAAAAGTATTCAGGCACTGTTTATATTTTGTGAGCTACCTCGTTAGACCTGACGGATTCATGAACATTTTTTTTTCACTGAAATAAATTGTTAACCTGTAATAGCCTATCATTTATATTAGAAATAGGACATAGACATGTAACATTTGGATGTCTGTATAACGTGAATCACGGACTTTCAGGAGAGATTGAACTGGTTGCATATTGCTATCAAGTTTTTTTCTTCCAGCTATACAGGAAAAAAACCATTATCTTTGAATTTACTCTTTTAGCTTAGATTGTTCCATGGAGTTTCTGTGTAGATGTTTCATGATTTTGAAATATCAATGTATCTGCACTGTGGGAGCATATGTAAAAGAACGTTAGCGTGAGACTTGCAAAGCGCACGTAATAGTATTTCTCTGATGTTTTTTATGTCTCTTTGGATTAATATTTTAAAGACCTTTGATTGTATATTGTGCATGAAATCCCACTTAGATATTAAAATGAGACTAGTAGTTGTTGTAGTTTTGTTCTATAGCTTCTCAGTTTGTGAGCAAAAATTCCTTTATGAGGAAAATGTCTTTCTTAGACAGTTCTTATTTCGAAAAGGAAGATAGCTCAAGGTTTGATCAGGAGTTCCACTAGTGGGATGCATAGAAGAACAGTCAACAGGAGCCCTACTAGACTGGAGCTGCTACTTGCTCTTTCAAATAAATTGTCTTTTGCATTGCTCTAAGCAGAAGTTGTAGTGTTGATCCCTCCTTTTGGAGAAGGCTAACCTACAGTATATACAGCAATCACTCAGGCACTGCCTAATCATCTTGGGGATGAAATTTTGAAAAGCTCTGCTGCCCCCACAATTGATGTTACTGAAGGGGAGAATTTGGTTTTCTTTCTCTGACACAAGCCTTGACTCTACCAGGCTGACCTAACTCACTGGAAGGCAGGGTATTATCCACTGCTTTACTGAATTAAATCTCTATCACCTTTTGTCAGTTAGAAATTAAGTTGTGGTACCAGGCAGCTGAGATGACAGAAGACATGGAAATGAGGAAGTGGAATGTTTTCCCAATGGCTTCTTGTGTTATTAGTCTTGCTCAGCTGAAGAGAAGGAGGTACTTCCAAAGACTTAGAGAGAGTAATACCTCAAATCCAAATAGGTATTGGCAGGGACTAAGTGTAGATAGGTATTAGTCCAAGTTGTTCATTACACACAAGATAACTGACAGAGTCTTGCTGCTTCGTTTGAGTAATCCTCAATCTTTCACTTTCCCATCTGTAAATGCCATCATTTCCCTATATTTGCAATGATATTGTGAAGATAAAATGAAAGCAGCTATCTGAAAGGGCTGGGAAGGTCTGTGATGGTATATAGACATCCAGAGTTTCTGAGATACAAGTTTTCAGGCTGCAGATAAATCATTATCAATTGCACATAGCTGACAAAAGAACTGTTATACCATGTATACACATCTGATCAATTGTGTTTTATTATAAATAAAAAGCAAAATTATTTTACAGTATTGCCAGTATTTTTGCCAGTGCACTCTAGAGAACTAGCAATTAAAATAAAGCCTGATAATTTAATATTGAAGCTGAGTGCTACATAAAGCCTGTGGAAATGCTGATATTATGCTACTACTGTATGTTCTATTGAGTTGATTTCTGCACGGAACATTTAGAATATGCATGATATCTCTAATGTGGCAAGATTTTGTCATCTTTTTTGTTAAGTCCATTTTCATATCAAGTATTTAAAACACCTTGAAAGAGAGGTACTATCTCTATTAAAACCAGGCTTTCAAGTGATTTCTTCAAGGGTAAAAGAGGAGTTATTGTGTTTGACACTCAGATATTTCTGATTATTTGATTTCGTGTAGTTAAGCAGGCTTCTAAAGGTCTTTCTGCTGTGGATATGAACTGCTTTTTTCTCGTCATCTTTCAGATAAGTTTATATATTTGTGGTTTCATTTTAGGCCATCCTACACGGAGCAAAGATTTGGATCCAATGATCTTTTATGGGTGTCTTTCAACCCGAGATACTCTATGACTCCATGATTCCATGTGCGTAGCCAGGATGTCACTTTTCTGTCAATCATTTGTAATGAAAAGTAAAAAAACTACAATTCATAACAGCAATCAACCAACTAACTGCAGTAAAGGAATACCACAACTACTATACAAATCCTCACACAGTAGCACAGAAGACCCTAAAATGTACATTGTAGATCACAAAAACATGAAGAGGGGAAACTAATCTTTCACAGTGGGCTAAAACTTGTTGATTAATTAAAGTTAGCATAACTTAACATTTCCAAGTAGTAGGAAAACTAAGGCTTTTTCTTCACATATGATTTAGTGAAAGCAGTTTCTTTTTACTGACAAACAAATTTGATCCATCACCTTTTGGTAGACTGTGAGATCATTTCCTTTTAATGTGTGTGTGTTTTGTTTTATTTTGTTTTCTGGGAGGCTAAGGCTCAGAAATAAAAGGGAGCTAGATGCCAAAAGCATGTTACAACTAGGTAAGAATTTTATACTGAGCTCTTTGGTCCTTTACATTCTGAGTGTCACAAGTCATGAACACATATCTGTCCATAGAAATAGACCCCTTGACTACAGGCAGCTGATTGTCAGGACATCCAGTGCTTCCCAGCATGTGTCAGTGTGTATCTAGCAGCATCATCAGGTTTTAGCGGCACTACTAGACCGTGAATTAAGATGGTGGCAGTCCAGGCAGGCATTTGTGCTTTGTGTCTGGCAGAAAGCTAGCATAAAGAATGTGAGATGTATTTTAAACCACTGCAGCAATATTCCCACCTTTAAAATGCTAACAGAACCTGTAAAAAGACATTTATGAAAACTGGTCTGTAAAAGTGACCTAAGGTGCATCTGTCATCTGAGTGGACCAACTTGTGAGAACATCTTTACAGTGCTGTCCTTTGTAGACTTTCCACAGTTGTTTACTTCCATGGCACTTAAAAATGAAAGCTTAGTGAAGTTAGTTATTTTATCTTCAAAATTATTGTTACAGTGAAATATGTTTCCTGCTTTCCTTCACACCTCCTTCCCTGCCCATTCTTAGAGTCACTACGTGTCCTAGGGTGACTTTATGATGCTTATATCCCCAATCATCTGTTCTGTTTATGCTGGATATTATATTCTGTGCCTTCAAGACTGGCTCTGAGAGTGAAGGCGGGGAGAAGAAGAAGAAGCACAGAGTTTGTTATCACTCCTCCACATTCTGCCCTGGACTGTGTTGTCTGGGCATGGACAGAGCAGAAGAGAGATCTCCTTTGCTTTTTAGTTAGCTTTAGCTAGCTGAGGCAGAGCAGTCTTCCATGGACTGTTTTTCTTTTCCTTTTCTTGCAACTGTTCGAACCTGCTCTGGACTGGGGATCCAGGGAAACACCTAGAGCTTGCACTTTGTGGCCCACACTCACTGGGCCTGCTCTGGGTGGTGGCCTTTCCCAGTGCCGGAGGGACTGACAATGGAGCGACCACTTTCTGAATTTGTGATCTCTTCAAAGTGGCGAATGAGTTTTGTCATGGGATATTGTTCATTTTTTGTGCTGGGGAGTGCTTTGCCTGTTAAATAAACAGGTTTCTTTCCACTTGTCTCAGAGGAAATTTTTCCTGAACTGGCTGGGAAGAGGGGCCGCATAGGTTTCCTTTCTGGTGGGCCCCTTTTGGAGGTTTTCTCTCAGATTCGCCCTAAACCATGACACTGCATTAAATATGGAGTTTGGTTGATGCTGGCAAGTGGAATCTAGTACTTTTTACTTTATTGTCTGAAGAATTTGTGAATTTTCTTCTGAGATCTGTGCGTGGTACAAATAGGATGATGATGTCCTTCGTACCAGCAAAAAGAATCTTCCTGTCAGTTTGGTCGGTAAGGAGGCGTTAGAGTTCACTTATACATCTCAAAGCTTCAGGCAACTACTTTCAAACCTATTCCAACTGCACTCCGTGAGTCTATTAATATAGTTTTTTATAACTGTGATACTGTTAGTCTGACTCTATTATGTAAATTTAATCGGGTCATAAGAAATATCAATTTCTAATCTTCCAGAATTGGTCATATTTCTGAAGAGAAATTATCTCTCTGGAAGCAGAGTATATAATCTACACAAATCAATTTTGTAATTTTAATTTTGGCTTTCTTAAAAATATAAAATGTAAACATTTTATACATTTGCATTTTGTTTATAGATTAATATACATTTAATTAATAACCGATCTTTATATATTCTAATAAAATTGGTATTGAAAGTGAATTGTATATTGACTTGAATAGCTTGTAATACATATGCTGACATTTGCTCTTAAGCTCTAAAAAATAATCAGCTTATGAATGAGATGTCTTGCAATCCTTCCAGGTGGTTTGGAAATTGCATGTTAAATCACTGAAATGGCAATTCTGAATTAATCCTACTCTGTGCCCCAAAGAAATGCGCCCTGGTCCTGTTGGATCGTAGGTTGATTACTGGTATGCTAGATGTTGTTTTAAAAAGCTAAGAAATAAACCCCTCTACAGTCTTCCGCAACCTTCTGCTTGATTCATATCAATCTTCCTATACACTTACTTATTTTGAATTTGAAATGGCAGGAGAATCTCTGTTCATCTTTGCAAGTGGCATCCACACAAATGAATAAACTAGAAAGTGTTCTTGCTAAATAGCTGAAATGAAACATAATCTTGTACCTTTCTGTATTCATCCCTTCCTTTCTTTGTCAGATCTAGAAGTGCTATACTAAAATCATTTGATCTGCTTGTAAAGGACAGGTTGTTAAATGAGATTAGTATGTATTGAAGAACTGACATTAAAGTATAGATAAATTGATGCTCAAAAGGAAGAGTCAATGATGGCATGAAGTTTAGAACTCCTCATTTTCTAAGTATCAGTCTTTTTTTGTTATACTGATATTTTCCTTGCAGTAAGATTTAACTGCTTATCCATTTCTACATCTCTCCTTCCCTGTATATCTAGCAGTGTCTTCACTCATGGAGCTCTTAAAGTGAAAGGTAAGACCATGTCTTATCTAAATAAAAAGACATTTTGGTTATAACTTACATAATTTCTGCATTGACAAGATTCACTTATTTTTCTGCCCAAGTTATGCTCTAAGCATCTTGTGCTCACTGAGTTTTTGTTGATGATTTGCTGTTATTTTAACTGTGTGTTGCTGGTGTTCCAGTGTAGATTAGAACATTCCTGTGTTTTGGTAGTTCTGGATCACGACTGGGAATTTATTTTGTCTCAAACGGAAATACATGAGACAAAACTATTGTTTTCTATGGCAAGCTTTTAAGGTTGTTTAGCTTTTACTGACTGTTCTGCTAATAATAGAGTGTTGTATCTGGTTCTCAGGATGTTTTTGGACAGATAGACCATACAAGCTGTCTTCTCCTCTGCTGGTCATTGAGCCATTCTTGCTGCCATCTTTGCACCTGTGCCCACTCAAGACCTTGTATACCTTTGGCTCATATGACCTTAATTATCATTGCTTTGTTTTTATTACCCACCCAAAGTAATGTGTAGCACAAGTTTTCACTCTTGAAAAGAGTGAACTTAGCATCTCCTTGTGTTTTCTTCATCTAAAGCTGCTGTTTTTCTTCCCACTGTTCATCAACGTACAAACTGTGCTTAATTAGAATACTTTAAAAAAATTTAGATTACAAGTTGTATCAATTTTGATGTAGAATTAAAAAAAAAAAAAACTGAAACCCACCACTTTTTTTTTGATGCTGAAAAGTTTGAGATTTTGGTAGAATTTGTGCCTTACTCCTGCATAGTTCCTGCAACACATTATTATGCAGCAGGTCAAAAGTCTGTGGGTAAGTGTCAGAGACTGATGTAACAAAGGAAATCTCAGAGCTGGTGTCTGTTACAGGCTGCCTGATGAAGGGAAGCCTATTGGGAAAGCTTTCCTGCTCCAGGCTTTGTCTGGAGGCACTGCATTCACAGCTTCTTGTCCTGCTGGGGTCATTTAACTACTCTGATACCTACTGGGAAAGTAGTACAGTCAGATGTAGAGGATCCAGGAGACTGCTAGAATGCATGGAGGGTAACTTTTTGTCCCAGATAATAGACAACTCTTTCAGAGGGGATACAGTGGATCAGTTGGTCACGAACACAAGCAAGCTACTTGGAGACATCAGGATTGGAGGCAGCCTGGGCTGCAGTGGCATACACTGGTGCAGTTTTCAGTCCTGAGAGATGTAGAAAAGTTAAGGAGGAGAGTTGGACTCCTCGATTTCAGGAAAGCAAACTTTCAGGTTTTCAAAGTGATCATCGATAGGATACTCAGGGAAACTGCCCTCACGGAAAAGGGGGTGGAACAGAGCTGGCAGATATTTAAAGAATTCTTCAATAGTGTGCATGAGATAACTGTGGTAGTGGCTGTCTGGGCTCAGAGAGCAACAGATTGTTTTCCAGGCATCATCCTGGGAAAAGCTGTGAGAAGCTCAGAGAAAGAATGATAAACAATCTTAACTTGCTGCACCTGGTGCTTGTGATATTGTTAACGTGTGCTAAGTGATGTTTACAGCAAGGTTGTTACCAAGGGGTGGTTTCTTAATTGGCCAATGGTGATGGTGTTTTAGTTAGAGGACCAATTAGAGCTCTCTGTATCATAACTGTCTATGAAAGCAATGGGTTTCTTATAAAGAGAGATTGATGGATCAGCCTTCTGTGAATAATGGAGTCAATGCTAATTATTACCCAGCTGGGGGCCCGCTGTGACAACAGATAACAATCTCTAAGAGCAAGATACTGCCCTTGCAAGGGCAAGAAAGACAAGAGCTGAGCATGGCCGAGTTGGAACATGCTGTAAAACTAAAAGGGAAGAATAATTGCTCAGGCAGTTGAAGCAAGGACAGGTGACCTGGGAAGAGTATAGAGATGTTTAAGGATTGGTAGAAGAAGGCGAAGTGAAGCTGGAACTGGACCTGGCAAAAAAAACAGTAACAGGAAGGGCTTTCTACAGGTGTGTTAACTGGAAAAGGAAGGTCAAAAAGGTGTATCTTCCCCAAAAACAATGCTAAGAAACTAGTAACATCTGATGAGAAGAAGGCTGAAGTAGTTAACAGCCATTTTACCTCAGTCTTCAATGATGACGTCTCTTCACAAATCCCTCAAATCAATGAAAAGCAGGCTAGGAACAGGAGGAGCAAAGTCCCTCCTGTGGGAAATAGATTTGTGGAGAGTTCTCAGGGAATGACAGAAGGCCCAAACAATATGCATCCGTATGCAAACTTTGAGACAAGAAATGCTGACTTAAAAATGCCATGGAATAGGACAGATACTGTTGAGAAAGAAATGGAGCTAGAAAAAGGTTTCAAAAGATGGTCTTGCAAGTAAGACTAGATAATTTGGAGTAATAGAACTATGAAAGATGCATTGTAGTGAGACCCACGAGGGCTAGTTTTAGATGATTTGCTTTAAGGCATCTATAGCATGGCATGGCAAAAAGATGATAGGCCAAGAAACACTTATAGTGTATTGTAATTAGGAAATAGTCGGCTTCTGATGGTGATGGCATGACCTGTAACATCTTTATTGTCTCACCCTTCTCATGAGACTGAAAATGGAATAAAAATCTTTAAAACACCTCTCAGTTGCCCCATCTCTGGGTCAGGAAAAGGGTATGGTCCGACACCCTCCGACTCCAAGAGAAGATCAGGTTTGTGACCCCCCCGCCCTGAGGAACCTGAATATATATGTCTGTGGGACCTGAATGAGATGCATCTGAGACACCTGAAGGAATTGGCTTGTGTAGTGCTATGCCATTCTCCATGGTACTTGAAAAGCCAATGGCAGTCAGGTGAAGTTCAGGTGACTGGAAAAAGAATAACGCTTATCTTTAAAAGGGTGGAAAGGAGCACCCTGGGAATTACCAATCTGCCAACCTTGACTCCATGCTTGGGAAGATCATAAAGAAGGTATGTTTAGGCACATGGAGAACAGAAAGGTGGTCCAAGGCAGCCTGAATGGCTTCACTAAGGGCAACTCCTGCTGGATCAGCCTGGTGGTCTGCTGTGATGGAGTGATTACATCAGAGGACAAGGGAAGATTTACAAATGTTATCTATATGAACTTTAAAGCCTTTGGCAGAGTCCCCCACAACTTTCTGCTCTGTGAATTGAGGGGAGATGGATTCAATGGGAGGGGATGAAGAACTGGTGGATGAAGAATTGGTTCCATCCAGAGGATGGTAGACAAAGCCTCATCCAGTAGAGTCTGTATGGGCATTAGTGAAAAGTTCTGTCCCTCAGAGGTCCATATTGGGATGAGTATTTTTTAATATCAATGTTAGTGACAGAGATTAAAGGTTCGAATACACCCTCAAAAAGTTTGCTGATGACAACCAAGCTGAGTGGTGCAGTTGACACACCTGAAGGACAAGATGCCATCCAGAGGGACCTGGAGAAGTGAGAAGTGTCTCACAGAAATCCCATGAGGATTAACAAGGTCTAGTGCTGGGGCGGCAGCTACAGGTCAGAACAAACACAATACCGACAAAGGCTGAGGATGAGCACATCGAAAGCAGCCCTGCCCATATGGACTTGGAGGCGTGTCAAAGATTTGGGGAAGGAAATTAATCTGTTTTGAGACACCTTAGGAGCTTGAAATGTGTGGTAGGGAGTGGGTCTGGTAGGCACCTTGCTCTGGTGAGGTGTTGCTCTGCCCCCCCATATTCTCCTGCCTCGCAGTGTCAGTCATGGCACAATGGAGGCAGCCCCTCAGTGTTGCCTAACCCAGCCCCTAAATGGCTGAGCAACAAAAGTCCTACCTGGGAAGAAGGGTCTTTAGGAAGGGTGACCATGAGGCAAGCAGGTTTTTCTTTAACCCTACCTTTATATCTTGGAGCTTTACATCACTGGAACCCTGGAGTTGGTAGCTATGTCT
The DNA here is from genome assembly GCA_013397155.1 of Irena cyanogastra. Lineage (NCBI taxonomy): Eukaryota > Metazoa > Chordata > Aves > Passeriformes > Irenidae > Irena > Irena cyanogastra. The sequence continues at coordinate 15,952 of VWZV01007485.1, read as the reverse complement.
GTTTTTCTACATCCTTCCTATTGTTCTGTTTTTATCTCTTTCTTCTTCTAAGTCTTCTCACAGAATATAACATTAAATGCATTTAAAGGTTTATCTATGTTCAGTGGGCTAAATCTATGCTGTGGTAAGTGGTGTGATGTATTTATCTTTTGCCTTAATATTCCTTAATTTTTCTATGATTTGCTAGTAAACTTGTGTGTGGTTTTTACCTTTTGAGAACAACTGGTTAGAATTTTCTCATTTCCGTCTCTCCAGAGCAGAAGAACTTGAGTTTGGCCCTGGATTTAAGTGACCAGCATGTAACAAGACACAGGTGAGTGAGAGGCTGGACATGAGCCGACCATGGGCAGTCCCAGCCCAGAAAGTCAGGTTCATCCTGGGCTGCATCCAAAGCCTTGTTGGCAGCAGGGGAGGGAGGGGATTCTGTCCCTCTGCCCCGCTCTGGTGAGACTCCACCTGCAGTGCTGCCTCCAGCTCTGGGATCCCAGCAGAGGAAGGACACAGATCAGTTGGAGAGAGTCCAGAGGAGGGACACCAAGGTGATCAGAGGGATGGAGTTCCTCTCCTATGGAGAAAGGCTGAGAGAATTGGGATGGTTCAGCCTGGAAAAGAGAAGGTTAATCTGATTACAGCATTCCGGTACCTGAAGTCAGCCTACAAGAAAAATGGAGAGATTACTTACGAGGGAATGTACTGATATGACAAGGGGGAGTGGCTTAAAACTGAGAGAAAGTAGGCTTATATAAGATATTTTTTTAAAAAAATCTGTATTGTAAGGGCGGTGAGGCACTGGGACAGGTTACCCAAGGAAGCTGTGTATATCACATCCCTAGCAGTGCTCAAGGCCAGGTTGGATGGGGCTTGGAGCAACCTGGTCTGATGCAAGGTGATCCTGCCCATGGCAGAGAGGTTAGAACCAAATGATTTTTGAGGTTCCTTCCAACCCAGACCATTTTTGATTCTATGATTCTATGAATCCCAAACTCTCAGAGAATGTGCATTTCTGTGAGACACTTTAAGAAAGGTAAGTTCTTATGAGACATAGAATGGATGGAAGATAGCAGGAAGAGAGTTGTTGGAGTTTTTTTCTTCCTTAATATATTTTATAGTTCCAAAGTTAATGTTGTTTTTCATAAACCAGGCACAAGGGAAAATAAAAAATTACTTAAATGAGCACTGACAGTTAAGGAAGATATGCATGTTCAGTTGGTTACACTTACTATATAATAATGATGTGCTAGTGTTATCAATGTAGGTGCAGCCCCTGTGTAACATAAGATAATGTGCAGCTCTTTCTGAAGAGAGAGCATCAAGCAGAAAAAAAGGCTTAGGTCCTTCTAAGACCAAGTCCCTTTCTGATTTCTCATCAGAAATTTCTTATTTCAACCTTTGTTTTCTCAGTTAAAGATTTTTTTTTTCTTTGTAAATAAAGTGTTTATATGTTGAATCCTGAAAAATGATTGCAAAAGCATCCTAATTCTGTTTTTGTTGCATTGGGTAAACATCGAAGACCTTGAAAAAAAGCCATACTTAGAAATAATTGTAGTTGGGAGGCAGTGGAGAGAAACTGAGAATGATGGATTCAAGTTTTGACAGATCCATACCAAATCAGGTATTGCTCAAGACTCCCTTAGAATTTATGAATGTCTTGAATCTGAACATAATTAATAGCTGATAAAGCGAACACAGTGATGGTGACTGAATTAATTTGTGGCTAGCTAAGATGAAGAGGTGAAAACATTACTAGAATGTTGGTCACAATATTCAAGTTCTTGTGTTACAGAAAGATTTGCCATTCGTTATATAAGCCTGAGGCTTCTCTTTAACCTTTTTTGAAGAGAACTTCAAATGTACTAATTATTAGTTAGGATTATTTAATAGATTACAGAAATACTCATGCACACTAGATACCTTTGTAATCTAGACTCAGTCTCTGTAAAGAATAGCATTTAAGTTATTGTTAAAGACAAACTGAGCAAAGAAAAGCTTTTCCTCTTCTCTTGAAGAAGAGGTGGAATGAAAGCACCAGTGTGCACTCTGCTGTGTGTCAGATGCATATGAGATGCCCAAGGTTACTTTGTGTCTTTGCTAAAAGATAATTTTTTTTTTTTTTT
>VWZV01007485.1:0-13732 GCA_013397155.1 Irena cyanogastra | reverse complement strand
CAAATTATTAATTATAATATAATGAGCTTTCCAGAATATTGCATGGGCTGCCATTTTTTCATTATATTGTCAGAGACTGAAATAGTTCATGCTTATATCAAAAACTGTTTAAAGAAGATACAACCAAAGAAGCCTCCCTGAAGATACCTGTCTGGGATTTGGACTGAAAGTCAAACAGCTGAGATTAGATAAAGAGAAAACTCATTCTTCAATCACTTGAAACAAACACTTAAAAAAGGAAAAGAATGTGAGCTAAACCTGGCAGCCGCGTTAAGAATCATCTTTGGCTTGCTTTTGGGTAGCCCACAGACCCATTCGCTGTGAGCAGGTTTCCACTGGTTTCCCCCCCCAGCCAAGGTGAGGGGAGGAAGTTTTGGTGTGTTCTAACCTCTGCTCAGGGCAGTGATCCCATTCTCTCTTACAGAAACTGGCTATGGAACCCCAGCCCTGGAAAGGCCACATCGATGGGACATTGATAGGAGGACCAGTTGAGGGGGTGCCTCAATCCATCAAAGGCCTCTCGAAGCAACTCACAGAGTAATTCTTGAGGCCTTGCACCATAGGACTGCACGTTTTGCAAAAAATGTGCAGTAATTGTTGCTTTTTATCATTGAACTACAATTCAGTGAAATGGGAACATTTCTTATGTTAGCTTATCTTATATTTAAGAAGTTATTTAATAGCCTTGTGATTTAATATTAGTCAATACAGCATAATGAGAAGTGCTTTCAGTAAAGAATCTGTCTGTAATTATATGTAAAACCAACTGAATTCAAGTAGTACTGTAAAGTCGAAGAAATTTATGTCTTGATAATATCTTGATATACAGTATCTTGATATAAAGCACACTGCATAGACACCATGGTAATTTATGTACATTTATGTGATCCAATGAGTCTAAACATAATTTTTGGTGCTGTTTAGGCNATATGAGATGCCCAAGGTTTCTTTTTGTTTTTTCTAAAAGATAATTTTTTTTTTTTTTTTTTTTTTTTTGTCGAGAGCTATTTTTCCTCTGAGATACATTGCAAAACGATAGCTTGTGGAGATTCTTAGGGAAGGATGTTTGTGCAATCCTTCAAGATTACTCTTGGTCCAATACAAATTATTAATTATAATATAATGAGCTTTCCAGAATATTGCATGGGCTGCCATTTTTTCATTATATTGTCAGAGACTGAAATAGTTCATGCTTATATCAAAAACTGTTTAAAGAAGATACAACCAAAGAAGCCTCCCTGAAGATACCTGTCTGGGATTTGGACTGAAAGTCAAACAGCTGAGATTAGATAAAGAGAAAACTCATTCTTCAATCACTTGAAACAAACACTTAAAAAAGGAAAAGAATGTGAGCTAAACCTGGCAGCCGCGTTAAGAATCATCTTTGGCTTGCTTTTGGGTAGCCCACAGACCCATTCGCTGTGAGCAGGTTTCCACTGGTTTCCCCCCCCAGCCAAGGTGAGGGGAGGAAGTTTTGGTGTGTTCTAACCTCTGCTCAGGGCAGTGATCCCATTCTCTCTTACAGAAACTGGCTATGGAACCCCAGCCCTGGAAAGGCCACATCGATGGGACATTGATAGGAGGACCAGTTGAGGGGGTGCCTCAATCCATCAAAGGCCTCTCGAAGCAACTCACAGAGTAATTCTTGAGGCCTTGCACCATAGGACTGCACGTTTTGCAAAAAATGTGCAGTAATTGTTGCTTTTTATCATTGAACTACAATTCAGTGAAATGGGAACATTTCTTATGTTAGCTTATCTTATATTTAAGAAGTTATTTAATAGCCTTGTGATTTAATATTAGTCAATACAGCATAATGAGAAGTGCTTTCAGTAAAGAATCTGTCTGTAATTATATGTAAAACCAACTGAATTCAAGTAGTACTGTAAAGTCGAAGAAATTTATGTCTTGATAATATCTTGATATACAGTATCTTGATATAAAGCACACTGCATAGACACCATGGTAATTTATGTACATTTATGTGATCCAATGAGTCTAAACATAATTTTTGGTGCTGTTTAGGCAGTTAAGTTTTCATCAAGGAATTGTTTTCCTCTTGAAAATGGAGTTATTCTGTCTCCATGCCTCCAGATTTATGTACTTATTTCCCAAAATTCCACTTTCTCTGCTGCTACAGTCCTAGGGCTTATTATCCATTGAGTTTTATCCAGTGGTATTTCTCATAGGGAAGAAGTAGCTTTTTACTTGGTGTATATCAAGATTTTAAATCTTTACTTCTAATATTTAACTATACAGCCTAAATAATCATGTTTAACAAGACTCAACTCCCACAATACAGATTGTTTTATTTAAAAAGTATATACATTTATTTAAACACAAGTATATTTTTTTTGTTTTCCTTTGTGGTCCAAATCACAAAAAGTTCAACCACAGGATTTGGATGAAATCATAGACTACTTAGATGGAAGATAAATATGGAGAATGGGAGGAGCTCATATTTTATAGAAATACTTGAATTCTGATGTCATATTTCTGACTGATAGTATTCAGGAAGTTAAAAGAGTGTGTGATTTTCAAAACCAAGAAAATTCTATTTTCTAAAATTAATGGGTGGCAAAAGGTAACCATATCAATAGGTTATTATGCATAACAGCAGTAGGAACAAAAGGAGAAGCAAGAAAAGACAAATATCTCAAATTGTAAAATATTAGCAACTAGAAAGTATTTCTTAGCCTAGAAGAAACCCAGACTAGGAAGAAACCTTACACTTCTCCCACAATTGCTTTAAGAGATATCTCTGCAATGACACCTGACTGTGTAAAGGTCTGTGCAAGCACTGTACAAACGTTTTACACAATGAGTCTTCACCACATTTACAAAACTCGATATCATTCAGCCTGCTAAGAGCTATTTTAAAGAGTAAGTTGTTACCTAAGTGAGTAAATAAGTTATTAAGGGAGTGCAGGCCTGTGCTACAGACCCTCTCACTGGAAGATGGATCTAGAACTGATGCCTGGAGAAGGGTGACCAAGAACAGAGACTAGACAGAGTTAAAGAATAAAGTAGATGTTTATTAAAAGGCCCCAACAGATACACCTTGGGCTGTACAAGAGCCCACCCAAGATAAACCCAAAATGGTCACAAAATGGATGACCAGTCACGAGGCCTGACATTTTCACAAGTTCTGGTCTATTAGAATATTGGGGTGAATTGTCCAGTTATAGCTTTAGGTTATGAAGTCCTATCCTTCTTGTTTTTTTCTCTTCAGTCCACTGCTGTTTAGCCTCCTGGGCCTGTGTCGATTATCCTTGGTGCCAAGCTAAAAACAGAATTGTTGTTTCTACCTACTCTGTGAAGAGAGCTCACCAAGCCTTAATATGAAGCTCAGAACTACACACTAAAGCAGTATAGAATCTGAAAAATATTAAATCTAAAATTTAAGGCATCAGAACTAGTTAAGGAGAGGTGCCTTGCAAACATATTGGCTGGTTCTGATTGAGTTTAAAAGAACCATGTATTTATCCAGATTTTAAATTTTCTAGCCAGGTAGTTTCCTTCTGATTAATATTTTATTTGATTGTATTTCTTTTTCTGTAATCTTAAACTAATGCGGCCTATTGAAATACTGTATTTGTTCTGCTATTTAAGAAAACATATTGCTTATATAACTTCCAGCAAACAAAAACTCACATCGCAGGCTGTCTCTTACAGGAATATTTTTTTTTCAGAGAGGTATTGCTCCTTTTTCTGTCTCACAGCTCTTCTACAAAAATGTAAATTATCAGATTTTTACAGATCAAAAGCAGTTTTTCCAAATCTACACACTGAATGCTTCCCTATTTTGCTGAGATTTTTCTGAATTACGTATGCAAGACATGAATATAAAAAAGTACGTGATGTTTCATCTGAGTAGTCTTCAACTTCTGACCATTTCCAGCTCCTCAATAACCCACTGTAGAAATTTTCTCTGTTTTTGTGATGCGTTTTTCATGTGTGTTTTTGGCAAATTTGTGTTATGTCCGGTAGTTGTTCTGGATATCTTACAAATACACAAATTCTCTCTGAATTTCAAAGACATATTTTGAGAAGGGCTCTTCAAGCAGGAGCAATCCAGGTGCTTTTCTGCTAGATCTCATAATATTCTTTGGTTGCCATCAACTCCATGCGTATCATGCCTACAAACACTGCAATAAATATCATAGTATAATATAATTTTAATCCACTAGAAGTAAAGCACTCAGGGGATGTACATGGGATTTGAAGCCAAACACTGTAGAAAGCATATAATTCTCAGGACCCTTTAGTAGTCAAATTATTGTCCATGCTATAAATCCAATTCAAACCACTTAATACTGCTTAGTCTCTTCTAGATTTTCCAGTTTGTGAAATTTTTCAGTGTTGGCTGTCCTCCAGTATCTACAAAAAAGTATGTCATCAAGATGTTGCAGACAAGAGTTTAAATGCTTGAGTTAGGCATCTGCTGATCTTTTGTGCTTTAAAACAATTCCATTTTCCATAAGTTTAGGTAAAATATGAAAACTTTCTTTATACTGGTGTATAGATATTCGTCATCTAAGACTCAGCATGATGTCTCAATCGCTTATGAAGTTTGATGCAGAAAATAATAAGAGACGTGAGCAAGTATGCAGAAACTGAAAGTCTATTTTGACCATGAAAATGTAGCCAGAATCTTCCAAATCTAAAGGACATGAAGCATTCTGCAATTTCACCAGAAGTATTTAAAAGCGTAAGTACAAATTCTTGTTAACAACGGTGATGGAAATATATTCATCTGCTATTACTGTCTCGCAAGAAAGATAGCTCCTCAAAGAAGCATGTGAAAATACAAATAGCGAAAATGTCTGAGTTGCAGAAATCACAATTAACAAAATATTCAATTTCCTAGTTACACATGTTTGTGTAAGATTTAAACTGACAAAAGACACTGAGGTTTTATTTTAAGATATTTCTTTTGTGCCAGATATTCTTTACTATTTTAATTTGTTTCTATGCACCAGATCAGGTCCACTAAGTAATTTAGAATATGCAAATCAGAGTCAGAAGATTATTTCTGTAATATTAAGTTGTCTACATTTTTTTAACAAAAACCCATATTTGCTCTGTGTGACATTGTTAAAATAATTTCTAGTTTTCTAGAAAAGAAGACAGTACCTGGATAATATGAATAATTAATATTATGAATTAATAAAATAAATATTTGAGAAATTAATAAAAATTATCTCCTTTGTATTGAGTCCAGCTTTTAGACATAGAAACTTGACTGATTGCTGTATGAAAATCATTCTCACTTGAAAGAGACATTTCAAATTAGGCACTCATATTTGGCACAATTTCCCTGTCAGAATGTGTACATATCTTGAAAACTGAGTCCAATTCTGTGGAATGATGTCATTAACACATTAAAAAGCGAGTGTGGTTTTTAAAGTTGCTTTACAACGTGCAGTCCTAGAGCTTTCTGGCAATAGTAAAGAAAGAAATAAATAAAAGTAAAAATTCTACAGAAAAACACACAAAATTCATGCCCACACAAAAAGTAAATATGTTTTACAGTCGCAATATTTTGCTACATCCGTTTTTGCGTTCTGGAAGGATATGTTGTCATGGGTTAAAAGATAATATGTTTATTCTATTTGCCATCTGTTAAAGGTGTGACAGTTAACGTTCTTATATAATCAAGCAGTTTTTCTTATCTCTTCCAAAATCGATCCTCCCTTCGGGAATATCTCCTGTTAATGGGCCATTGAGTGTCATTCCATGACTGATAAAATTCTATCATCCCATTGGGAGATGCTCTGCCCAAGGGGGAGGAGCCACACGCTGCTTCGTGGATATATCCTGAGGCTGTGGGACGCTAAAAACACGAGGATCCGTCAATCGAGCTGGTCCTGCCCACTCTGAACCCTTGCACACAGTGGATAGAGATAAAGTCCCCGTAGTACATATGAAAGGTATTTTAGGAAAGACTGTTTGGATTAATCCCNGTATTCTGACTCTGTCAGTGTTGTTTTGTAGTACTGTATTGTTCATTTTTATTATTTTATTTTATTTTATTTCATTTTCCTCTTCCCTAATAAAGAACTGTTATTCCTGCTCCTATATCCTTGCCTGAGAGCCCCGTAATTTTCAAAATTATAACAATTAGGAGGGAGGGAGTTTACATTTCCCACTTCAGGGGAGGCTCCTGTCTTTTCAAACCAAGACATATATAGTCTTAAATTACACTGATCCAGAAGAGAGTAACTGCCGAAAAAACATATTAGTGCATTGGTTTTTCCTACTAGATTTTTGTGAAGATATTTCTCATATTATCAGTAAATACCACATAAGAGTAACCTAAGAGGAAGTCTCTGATATGGTGTTACTGAGTCCAGGCAGCCAGAGATCACAGAGGTGGAAGTGTCAGGACAGAAAACCTACTTAAAGGATGCCTAATGCTCTTTTAGGACCACAATTGCACTGCGGCTCTGTATCTTCTTCCCCATCTAGACCTGCTGTCACTTCTTTTCACTCTCACATCTTCATTGCAAATGTCCAGCAGCTGTAAAAGACAGTGCAGAGCTGAACTTTACCCTTGCCCTAAGAAAGGCAAATCAAACTCCCTTGTGCTCTCAATCCTTTTTCCGCAGCATCTCTCCCTTCTGTTGTTTGGATCTCAGAGCCTGAAGGTTAGCGCACTTGTTTCTCCAGAGAGTTGCAAGAAGAACAAGTAGCAGCACAAGCAGCTCCCCTTGAACTGCCTCCTTACGACTGCAAGCGTGAATTCTGCTGGCAGGTCAGTAGCAGCCAAGCTTGTCTTGCAGCCGCTACGCTGCACACACCAGCTGATGGTTCTATGCTTTTGTTCTTCGCCTTTTGTGTGNTGTCTTTTCAAACCAAGACATATATAGTCTTAAATTACACTGATCCAGAAGAGAGTAACTGCCGAAAAAACATATTAGTGCATTGGTTTTTCCTACTAGATTTTTGTGAAGATATTTCTCATATTATCAGTAAATACCACATAAGAGTAACCTAAGAGGAAGTCTCTGATATGGTGTTACTGAGTCCAGGCAGCCAGAGATCACAGAGGTGGAAGTGTCAGGACAGAAAACCTACTTAAAGGATGCCTAATGCTCTTTTAGGACCACAATTGCACTGCGGCTCTGTATCTTCTTCCCCATCTAGACCTGCTGTCACTTCTTTTCACTCTCACATCTTCATTGCAAATGTCCAGCAGCTGTAAAAGACAGTGCAGAGCTGAACTTTACCCTTGCCCTAAGAAAGGCAAATCAAACTCCCTTGTGCTCTCAATCCTTTTTCCGCAGCATCTCTCCCTTCTGTTGTTTGGATCTCAGAGCCTGAAGGTTAGCGCACTTGTTTCTCCAGAGAGTTGCAAGAAGAACAAGTAGCAGCACAAGCAGCTCCCCTTGAACTGCCTCCTTACGACTGCAAGCGTGAATTCTGCTGGCAGGTCAGTAGCAGCCAAGCTTGTCTTGCAGCCGCTACGCTGCACACACCAGCTGATGGTTCTATGCTTTTGTTCTTCGCCTTTTGTGTGCTGACACGCTTTCATTCTCCCGGAGCAAATCATCCTCTACTTCATGCACAGAGCACTGTGCAGACAGCAGAATGCTCCTAAGCATTGCTTTCCACCAAAACGTGCCTGGGGGGTGCTGGCATTGTTTTATATCCGAGCCTATGAAACAGGTTTAAAAAACCCTACCCAACTCAATCCAACCCAACCCAATCCAGTCCAATCTAATCCAATCCAATCCAATCCAAACCAATCCAATCCAATCCAATCCAATCCAATCCAATCCAATCCAATCCAAACCATGTCACGCCACTAGGAATTTTAGGGAAAAAAGTATATATAAAGATGCACAGTGCAGCTGTTCTGTGGTGAATTCATTTTTTGAAACAATAGAAGATACTAAGTAACAGATGACCCAACATGGACTAAAATGAAGCAATATGTGAAGGGCTCTGCTCATGGTATGAGCAGTGAAAGCACAGATGCAGTGATTTAAAATGGAAACTAATTCAGCTGCACAGATAAAACCAAAAATTGATTCTGATTTTCAGTATACCAATGATATACCCCTCCCATCCCTCTGCAGGAAAAAGTAAATGAGAAAAGTTAAACGCAACATCACAAAATGAAAAATAAAAAGGAGGAAATAGACTGTTCTTACGCAATTTCTAGTTTTATTATTTGCAACTCCTAACTTTGGACTTCTCAGTTATTGTAATAAAAAAGGCAGTTCACTAAACAGATACATTAATCTAGTTTTCTAAAAAGTAAATGTGAAAACTTAAATGAAACAATCATTTATCCAAAAGCCCATCATTTCAGTACCATGGGCCTTAAAGCTTTATTTGGGCTTTAAATTTTTGAAGCTAGCAATACTCTCTGGAGTTCAAAAATGGCAAATACAGAATTACAAACCCTTTGGCTTCTGAGGTCTTCCTGTGCCAGAAGAAAGCAGAAAGCCTCTGCAGCAGAAAGCCTCAGCACTCAGAGGTACAGAGTTTTGAATGTACCTCAGACAAATATAAATCATATCAGCAGAAGACAGGTAACAGCCACAAAAACTGTGCTGGAAACCTCAACCTAGTACCACAACTTTGAGTGCACTTGAACACAGTTGGAAAGTCATTATGCTATACCTGTGAGGAGCACTTTCAAATGCAGAGAAATAAGGCTGTAGGAAAAGTTTAAAATTTCTTATTTGACCAACAAATATTGTGGGGAAAAAAAGAGAGAGGTTGGGCTCACAGTCCTTTCCACAGTTACAATAAAAAGCAGAAATATCCATTCTTACACAACTTTCTGCAGCCAAGTTCAAGGCATAAATGATGACAAAGTATTAAAAACTACAATAGTGTAAATCTCCTGAAAAATGACATTAACGCAGTTAATAAGCAGAAATACTATATTGAGTGGACAGGTTGATGCTACCTTTCCATATCCCATTTTGCTTCAAAATTATAAAAGTAAACAAAATATAATCCATTCTTCATAAGGAAAAAAAAAAAGATAAGAGAGTTCTTGTTAGGGGAAAAAAATTAACATTCAGACCAGGTACTAAAGAAGTGGCCAAGGAGGAAGGAAAAAATTGGGACTAAAAATTTGAGATTAAGCAATGGGACCACGGATGCTGGAGACAATACAAGGGAGGGAGACAGTGTGAGTGGGGACAAATGAGCTCTTATCATCATTTAGGAGATGTAGGATGGCAGGCTTCCTGAATCCCAAGGGCAGCATGGAGAAGGAAAAATCAGAGATACCTGGGGATGAAGATGGAGATTTTAAGTAGGAAATCAGAGGTGGAAATGAGCTTTTGCAGATTAGAAATATCTGAGTAGATAAGATAGAAGAAATGGAAAGGTCTGGCCAGAAAGACGATAGGGCTGAAAGGAGAAAAGTATAGGAGGATCAATTTTAGAAAGGAAGACAAAACACAACCCTCTACACACAGAAATGAATATGGTCAGGAATACTCAGAGCCGCAAAAAACCTACTGTTTTCATCCCCACAGTGGCGTCAGTCCCTGATGTTCTTCACAATTTTGGTATTCCTCAGGGCTTCATGAGGGCTTGTCTTCTTCATCTATTTTTTCTTTCGAGCTCTAATCTCTTCTTGTCTCAGTCTACCAGTAGAACCACTACTCTCTACCAGTAGTGACAAAGGCATATTGAGTACTGTCTCCTTCCAGCTGTGCAGTGGATGGCTGAAAAGGAGAAAGAGCCAATGGAGCTCCCATGATGGGGCCAATAGATTGTTAGCCATGAGGGTGTATCAGTCTAACTCTTCTGAGCAAGTATGACTGCCCACTAATCTGAAACAATTGGTGTCATCCCCACTAGAGGGGCAGAGACCTTGGCATAGAAAATTTTACACAAAATAAAGAATCCTCTACATTTAATTTCTGATAGCAATGATATTTCCTCAGCTTATCTGGCAGTTTGGTCAGGTACTGTTGAGTCAACCTAGTTCTGGGACTTTGCTTGGTTAGGCTACACATAGGCCTCGACTTTCGCTGTTTCACTGTTATGGCCTTGAAAAAAAATACAAAACCAAAAAAAGTTGTCCTGTTGGTTTAGTGCAGCTTAGAAGTAAAGGCTTAAAATTTCTTAGCATCATGTTTTACTGTCCATAAATCCAAACCTGAAATGTCAATTCATGTGCAGAAGTGGCTTCTTTTACATGATGTTATTTCTCTCTGGTTTGGGTACCCTCATGGTTATCAGAGGACTCTGAGAGACTGAGTTTTATAAAACACTGAAATCTAATTTTACTTTCTGCAGAACAACATGGAGTGTCAAGCTTGTCACACTGAGGCTTCCAGAAGATCTGTACAGAAACACTTAAGTGCTTCACTATTTCTGCTGGTTCACGTCACATACCACGTGAAGCATTCTGTTTCCAGGGGCGAAGAATGTATTAAGACCCCAAAGGAATGTCTTTAAAGAGATATTTTGGCCTTCAAAAACCATAGGAGAATATCATTACCACGTGAAAATATTTGGGCAAAGGGAAAAAGGATGAAGAAAGCCACAAGTGAACTTGAACAGAATATAGCAGGTAAAAATCAAGCAAAAATAAACTTACACCAGAAATGTGAAAATAATCCCAGAAATTTCATCTGGATGGATTACTTTATAAGAATCACGGAGGAAACTAGCCAAAACAAAACCCAATTGACCCAATGCTTGATAGAAGCATTCACAGCATTAATATCAACTTAAACATGGTTCAATACCAGGATTATGGCCATCCCGTAAGATGGGAGTTTTCTAAAAGGTTCTGCTCTCATCCTTTCACATTTTCCTGAGAAAAATGGTGCACTGCTGAAAATATGATAATATGATATGTAGTATCAAATATTGCTGAATTCCTGCCCAAAAGAAGTTCAAGAATTATTGGGAAGACTGTGATGAGCACAGACCAAAAAATATGTCCCCATAAACCCAAGTGTCTTCATTCATGCAGTGACTTCCATGTGAGACAGATGCAATGTCTGTCTGAACATCATTCAAGTCTTAAAAAACACATTAGGAAAGAGTACTTTGAGAAATCTAATTTGTTCTGGGGTTTGTTTGTTTGGTTTGGTTTGGTTTGCTTTTTTAGTATAATCAAGTTCTGGTAGTTCATGTCATTTATTTGTTAAAAAATGCCAATGACAGCAAGTTCACAACTCAAATAGTAACTGAATTGTGTGAATACTACATTATAGTTATATAGTCACACTATCTCTCCTGACCCACAGGCAGGGTGTTTAAAAATAGTTATTGCTTGTGGAGGTGGAATGTAGTTTCCTTCCTCACACAGATTTATTTTTCTTTTAATTTCTAATAATTTTTCACCTGTCTTTTAGAGTTTATATGTCTTTGAAGAATTTGATGGAAAGGTCTGAGCACAAGAATGCTTCTCAAAGTCACTAAAAGCTAGCTCAAGCCTTGCTTCCTCCTTCCAGGAGCTCAAGACAAATTTTTCAAAGCTCAACAAAGTCTCAGTAAGACATAGTCCCCGAAAATAGATCCTAACTCAAATAGCATGCCTTACCACTTTAAGGTAAAATTGCAATCTTCTAGTCTGTAAATCACCTCACTGAGATGAATGATGGTGAAGTTTATGAAACTATGATGGAGAAACCCTGTCATTTTGTGATACTGCTGGTAGTGAGGGCGCACAAGCAGGACACGTGTTGTGGAGTTTGTCTGGGTGATCCTGACAAACAGAATTATTGAAAGAAGACACTTTTATGGCCTTCCTACGTCTTTGCCATTCTGCTCAAATATCTGAACCTTAAAATCACTCAACATGTTTGAGGATAAAGGGATTTAGAGCAGAGTCTGAGGGGTTTATGGATCAGATGAGGAGAAGACTGATACCTCAGTTACCTCTTCTTTTTTCTTCAGAACAAAGTGTCATTTGTCTTGCTACAGTTAAGGTAAAATATCATTACAATTATTATTGCTATCACTGACACTAAAAAATTTCCTCCATGTAGTTGTAAAGTTAGTTTTATACGTACTACTAATGAAAAAAAAATCCATCTTCCAAGATGTATCAAAATAATGAATTCTCACATTTCTTCTATTTTTCTTGAACACTCATTCACACATTGGATTAAACTAATTTTCTTCTGTAATTTCATAATCTGTGTCAGTAGATGAATTTGATAGTAGTAACATCAAAACCTTACTTGTATTTGCCATTAAAAGATGTCAATACAAATATTATTTAATAACAAAAATAACCTAGCATGGAAATTAATATTTTTATTGAAGAGACCATGTTAAATTGTTTTTATTCTAAAAAGAAAGTGTTAAGAATCAACTCCACATTGTATTGGATTGCAAAATGCTTTTAAAGACAAAATCAGAAACATTGAAAATACAGAAAAGCATTTGTAAGGTAGAGGAATTATTCTCAGGCTCTGATCATCATTGCAAAAAGTAAGTAAGGAAGTATCAAGCTGATGTGTGAAAAAAACAGATGATGACAAATAATTCAGTAATTATTGCCAGATTGGTCTTGCAACTCTTACCAGACAGAAAGGGCAAAATACCTCCAACTACTTCTATGCAAAGGGGAAAAAACGTAGGGTTTTAACCTAGTCCTTCCAGCGTCTCCTTCCATCCTGTCCTTCCCTTACATCGCTCCCAGGACATGTATGCTGACTGGTAGGCAAAAAAAAGAGAAAAATTTCGAAGCTATTCATGGCCAGGATCATTCCTGTCCTCTCTCCACAGGGCACAGGGCACCAGGAACTTTCCTTTCCCTCTCCCCACCCCCCGGGATTTTGCTGGGCCAGGGCGCCCCCCTGCCCTCCTTAAATTTATTTCTGTCATGCACCTCCCTACAGGTAAAATTACGGGAGGGTTTGCTGTCTCTGTGGGTGCCTCCTCTCCCTCACACTGAAATGAATCATCCTAGAAAACATCTTCCTGATCTTCTTCAACTGCCCTTTTTCTTCCTTCACCCTCCTTTTTTTCTCTTTTCTCCCTCTCTTTTTTCTTTTCTTTTTTTACCCTTTCTTCTATTTTTAAAAAAAAATTGTTATTTTCTTTTAAATTTTTCCCTTTTTTTTTAACGCTACAAAGGGAATGATCTGCATGTTGCAGCCCCTGCATGCAACTAGAGCAGTATGACAGGGTGGAAGGGGCATGAAAAGGAGCACACCCAGTATCTAACACACGCCCACACACACTGCCTTCTCTCAGCTCTGCTGGTCCCCAAAACTGTGCAAACAGTTATAAGTGACTGTGGAATTATTGGCTTTTGCTGTTATGTGTTGACTTTTTCAAGTCATTATTAATCCAAACAATTATGATGTAGTACTATTTGCAACCCTTTTTAACTACTTCAGTATAGTATAATCTGTCAGCTTTTGCATGCATATAATTAGTAGTGTGATAAATATATATTCCTTTAGGTATTAGCAAAACCTGTTAAGTTCTGCAGGATGCTTTATTTTGTAACTAGCTGACAATAGTGAGAATAACTTAGAAATAGCTAAAACTATCTGTGTGATTGGATAATGTTGAAGGAACCACACAGATAACATTGGGAAAAGGATGTGGAAAAACTCCCGTTACTGACTCTGCATTCCCTGTCTGCCGTTATGAGGAAGTGGCATACATGTTGTGAGGAAATAGCATATACATTGTAAGGAAACGACATCTACGAATCCCCAAAATAAAATCTACACTATTGAACGATGGGTCAAGGGTTAAACAAAGCTAAAAGAATTCCCAG
>VWZV01007457.1:0-10217 GCA_013397155.1 Irena cyanogastra | reverse complement strand
CTCAATGGCCCATTAACAGAAGATATCTCCCCACAGGGAGGATTAGTTGTGGAAGAGATAAAGAAAACTGCCCAATTAACAGAAGATAACTGTCCCACCTCTAACAGATGGCAATAGAATACACACCCCCCCACCACATCTTGCATTTGCAACCTAAGACAGATGAAGCAGTTCAAAATATCTGGTATCAACAAAATAGCAGACACTAACTGGTGTCTACTAACTGCTGACTACTTTTGAATTTGGCATACAGACAACTGAAAGCAAGTCATCAGATAACATAATGTCAAAAAGAAGCCAGTGTTATATTTATGAAAGCTACTTTGTATTACCTCTTGACAGAAGTTACCTACGAAGCCTCACAAATAAGAAGCAATCAAAATATATTTATATTAGTCACCCTAAGCCTCAATGAGCTATCAGTCCTTCAAAAGAATCACTGCAAAAAGCTCCCTTTACAGATCTAACATTTCCTTCCATGTCTTTATTCTTTGATAATGCAAACTGCCTTCATGCTTCACCATGGCTATGCATAACATGAAGACTTCCAAGACAGTCTCAAAGCAGCAATGACTCATTTGAACTGTTCAAGTTCAGGAACAACAGTGTCTAAACTTAGTTCACCTGGCCTTCAACTGGATAAGAAAATAGATCACGAGGCCATTCAGAGTAAATACAACATTCTTATGAAATGCAGGTACTAGTCATGAAGGATGTAGAAAAAAAGCGGAACAAGCATATGCTGTGTTTAATGAGACATTTCTGTCATATCCCAAATAGCCAACTCAAGGCTTAGAGGAAGGTAGTCATTAGAAATATGAGCTAAATATTTTCATTAATATTGAAAAAAAGAGTTAATGCTGTGATGCTGTGCAAAGGCATAATGCTGCACAAGATTAGATAGCAAACTGACCTTCACTGTCCATTCTCAGATCTCTTATCACTGCCTTAATCAGGAAGACCAATTTACATCAGTTTTGCAGGCAATACAGACCAGACCAGGGGTTTGAACCTACAGCCTCAAACAAATTCTGAATATTTACAAAGATAATTTGTACCCTCATTTTCTCAGTACAAATCACTGAAAGTCTAACTATTAAAAAAAAAATCTGGAAGTTTGCATTTGCCTGCAGCAGGAATCATCAGTTTTTTTAACACATAACTGATTTTGGTCCAGTACTCTTTTATGCCACAGCTTTTTACTTCTGCAGTGTTTTAGCTTTGCCTGGACATTGGCTAGAAATAGCTTTCTTCTCCATGACTGCCCATCTGAGGGACAGTCAAATGAGCTAAGCCTGTCAGTAGTTAAGTCAGGCTAGCACAGCCATATGAAAAGCTAAACTGGTACTGATGTGATGTTTTCCCAGTTATGTGGGAGAGTAAAAGGGTAAATAGCAGAGTGAATTCAACTGACAGCTATCTTGACAGCAGGAGCCCTTTAAGAATTATTAAGCACTGGTTTCCCCACTCATCTTTTGGGGCTGACACCACTGTTAAAACTAAAGACCCACTTTCAAGAAGCCATATGCTACATTACATGAGCTCTCAAAAAAAATCCAAACTAAATTTAAAAAAAAAATTAAATTGTTAGTTTTTCCTTTTATTGTCAATTGATGAAACCATATCAACCACCAGAAAAGGAAGATGCTGAAGATTACAGGAAAACAATCACAGATATGGTATTAAATGAATGTGTGCTCAAGAAGAAAACTAGTGCATCACAGATAAAATACGCCCTTTTTATGAAGTACAGCTAGAGCAAGAAGAAAACAACATAGCACATTATTTAGGGACAAATAATACAGTTTTTTTACGGAAACAGAGCATTAGTCCATGAACACTAACACTTGCTTTCAGTTCCTAAATAAATTTCCAGACCACTTATGTCAGGCAAGTCAGTATGCAGAATGATGCTGCATTTTACCACAAAGTGATTTCTCCCTCTACTCTTAAAAAGTGATGTTCATACATGTATGTGTGTACTCTTCACATTATCAATAACTACAAAGCAGCCTAAAAGAAAACCCAACTTAAACCAAATAAGGTAGACATAGGGGTATTATGGAAATAGAGCAATAAAAAAACTGGCAAGATTTTTTTTTTTAAAGTAAATGTGTCAATAAGGCAGATAATTAGCCCTTATTAGCCCTTCAAGCTAATTTTATTTGATGAAATATTAACAGGAGTGACATTCAAGAACATGTTAAAATTATAACAGTAGCTCCACCACAACAGTCCTTTTTTGACATCTAATGTAGGCCATGAGGGGTTTGAGATAAAAACAGGTTTGTTGGGGATGTGCTAGATCAAATTTTTTAACTGTTATTGCACTTTAACTTATAACGGGCAGGCCCCTGTGCTTGCCGTGGGGTTCGCTTGCTTATTAGAGTCTAGTGCTTGTTAGTGACCACTTTTTGCTTTAATTGCTGCTGTAGTGCTGTGCCTGGGAGCATTCTGATAACAGTCGTGTCTTGTGCAGTGAGTACAGGATTCAATCCAGAGAGGGCGTAAAATCCCAGAAGGGGCTAATGTGTATGTCTCAAACACCAATAGATGGCAGTGGAGCCAACCAAGGACTGTTGGTAATCTGTGGGAAAGAACAGGAGAAGGGGCCATGCAGAGGTAGGGCAGCACTTTTCTGGGACAAACATTCTTGTAGCTCCTGGAGATAGCACAACACAGCACATCACAAGTACAGAAATGAGGCTGAGTAGTGGGCATAGACTGTAGGGGGGGGACCAAGACCGACCAAGACCACCCAGGACCCCTAAAACCTCAGACCCATTTCCAGTAAGACTGCATATGAGAACTAATTTGCACAGAATGCAACAAACCTGTCTTCAAGTCAGAGAAGCCTGCCCGTAAAAAGGTACCCTCACCAAGCCAAGAAATAAATGGGATTATGACATCAGAAATGTTCCACCAACAGCAAAAGTTAGCACATATGCAAAAAAGCCAACCATTAAAGCTCCACTCCCAACTGCCATCTCAAGGCAAAGCACTACCTGGAAAATGCCCAAATGACAGAAATGAAGGTTTGGCAGGTTCCCCAAAATTGCCACCACTGTAGTCTCTTACTGTGAGGGGGAACCAATGCCCCTATGCTCCTTTAACTATAAAGTGGTGGTCTGGGGAGATTTTACATGTGTTAGCTCTGGTGAATACTGTAGCTGAGGTTACTGTATTACATAATGATATTGCTAATAAAGAAGCCGCATCACAGACCTGTGGATTTAGGGGAATTTAACCCCAACCCTCTGAGCTAAGGTTACCTTAATAGGAAAAGCCACTCCATTTACCACAACTGTGTTAACTGCCCCAGTTTTAAAAAAAAATCTATTGTGGGTATTGATATGTTGGCAGGAAAAACAGTTGAAACTTTAAACAGTCAGTTCTGCTTCAGGACTTCGCAACTGGAATTTATGAGTCTTGGGCAGATTGGCAAAGTCGGATCCTGTTGTGCTGCCTATTCCTGACAAGGTTGTAACTGCAAAACAATATCATATTCCTGGGGAAAAGAGAAAATTACTTCAACCATTCAGGCACTTCAACAAGTGGGAATTGTTAAGGAAACCATGACTGCTTTTAACAATCCTAATTGGCAGCCTGTTAAAAAAAAACAGATGGCACTTGGAGAATTACTGTAGATTGCAGAGAATTGAATAAAGTCACCCCCCCCTGCAGTTACACTGTCAGACATGGTTACCCTCATGTTGCGGCTCGAATATTGATTCCTTGTTAAGTGGTTCGTTCTGTTCTATCTCTCTGTTCTCCCCTAGTTGGTTTACCCCTGGGTTTTACNCAGGTTCAGCTGCAGGTAAAATCCAAACCTCAGCTGTTCCCCACTCCTGGCATGGTGCTGGAGTTTCTCCAGAGCTAGCCCAGTCTCTGATGGCTGCGTCACCCTCAGAGAAAAAAAAAACAAGCAGAAATTTACAACCCAGGAAGGAGGTAATAGATCTTGCTAATGCTTTCTGTTCCATTGCCGTTACACATTTATAACCATGTGTATGCAATTGTACTGTTTGTACTCAGCTACATTTAAGGACATTATATATGCCATGGGCAAAGATAAAATAGGGTCAGTGGGCCTTGAATACATGGCAGGTCAATTACATTGGCCCCCTGCCCTTGTCAAGAAGGTGGCGATATGTATTCTCTGCTGTGGATACAGCATCAGGACAATTTTTTTGCTAAACCCACTAAATATGCTAATCAGCATAACAGAATTAAAGCACTAGAACAACTCATTCTTCAGTATGGACCTCTTCACCAAATGCAAAGATTGATTGAAAGAAAAAATGGAATGTTGAGGAAATAATTTTAAAAAGCTAACCAGTACTAAAACTTTACAACAGTGGTGTTCGCATCTTACTAAAGCAGGCTTTCTTGTTAAACACCTGGAGTATTCATAATCAAACATCCTATGATCATACAAACATGGCAAAGACTGAATTTCTTCCAGATGGTATCCCTCCCAAATTATTACCTAGAAGGCAAAGGGAATTGTTTACACCAATAGATTGCATGGTGGGACTGCAATCTATTAGCCTAGACATGAAGATTCATAGAATAACCCCTCAGAATGCCATATGGTTCTGTACCCCAACTTCTCTTATTTTACATCCTCTGTTGATATCAGATTCTCAAGTTCTTGTATTTTGGGTATCTGATGAATAACTGTGCCTTATCTAGAGGAGACAGTATTTGAACGGTGTTATTGGTGTCACAAACCCAACATCAAATTGAAGCTCTTCAATACGTGTGGGCAATTACCCCATAGCAGGTTATCAAACTCAGAGCAATAGTAGCTGAAGGAGCTGGAGTAATGGCATATGTATTACTGGAAGGAAATTACATTCCTGTTTTACTCCCTTATCACAGGTTGGCTCATCATGCTTTGCAGTCTTGTACTATAAGCACATGTCCTGAATATATTTCCATGAGATTAACATGTAAATAGTTGGATTTGGTTGGCCTCTACTGTAACTAACTTGTCTGCCTTTTGTATTGAAGGAAGATTAACAGCTGCAGATCTCTTGAAAACGTTTCATTGGCATGCCAATCCCAGTAGCTGTATTACAGAATTATACTATGCAAGTGCTTTTGATATCCATATTCCTCATTGTTATTCTTTCCAAGTAGGTAACAGCTATATGCCAAGGAACATTACAAAATCAGTTGGTGGTGGACTGTCTCCTTCTTTGACACCATAAACACTGTTCCAATTTTGAAGGCATATGTCACTTCCATATAATTGATGAATCAGCCAGCATAGGGGACAACATTCAATGTCTCCAGGACTTAATGCATCAAATGAAATAATCTACTGGTGGTGCCTGGCTAGCTGAGTGGTTTAATTCCCTGGCAGGATGAGTGGGACACCTGATTCAAAGCATTACTGTGAACAACCCTAGTGGCCTTCTCTGATGGCGTGACTACACCAGTAGACAAGGGAAGGATTGCAGATGTCATTTATCTGGACTTCTGTAAAGCCTTTGACATGGTCCCCAACAACATCCTTCTCTCTAAATTGGAGAGAGATGGATTCGATGAATGGACTCTTATATGGATAAGAAAGTGGTTGGATGGTCACATCCAGAGGGTAGCGGTCAATGGCTCAGAATCCCAATGGACATCAGTGAGAAGTGGTGTCCCTCAGGGGTCCATATTGGAACCAGTGTTATTTAATATCTTCATCAATGACATAGACAAAGGGATCAAGTGCACCCTCAGCAAATATTCAGATGACGCCAAGCTGAGTGGTGCAGGTGACACACCTGAAGGATGAGGCCATCCAGAGGGACCTGGACAAGCTTGAGAAGTGGCTCATGGGAACCTCATGAGGTTTAATAAGACCAAGTGCAAGGTGTGCACTTAAATACCAAGAAAGCCAATCATGTCCTGGGCTGCATCCAAAGCAGCAGGGGCAGTAAGTCAGGGGAGGGAATTCTGCCCCTCTACTTTGCTCTGGTGAGATCCCACCTGCAGAGCTGCATCCAGCTCTGGGGTCCCCAGCACAGGAAGGACATGGACCTGTTGGAGCAAGTCCAGAGGAGGCCACCAAGATGATTAGATGGATGGAACAGCTCTCCTATGAGGAAAGGCTGAGAGAATTGGGATTGTTCAGCCTGGAAAAGAGAAGGCTTTGGGGTGACCTAATTGCAGCCTTCTAGTACCTGAAGGGAACCTGCAAGAAAGACAGAGAGGGACTTTTTACAAGGGCATGTAGTGACAGAACAAGGGGGAATGGCTTCAAACTGAAAGAGAGTAGGTTTCGATAAGGAAATATTAGGAAAAAAATATTTACTGTGAAGCTGGTGAGACAGTGGCATGGGGTGCCCAGAAAAGCTGTGGATGCCCCATCCCTGGAAGTGTTCAAGACCAAGTTGGATGGGGCTTGGAGCAACCTGGTCTAGTGAAAGGTGTCTCTGTTCACAGCAAGGGAGCTGGAACTAGATGATCTTTAAGGTCCCTTCCAACCCAGGCCATTCTATGATTCTATCATTGTAGGAATATGTTTATTCCTTTTTCTATATGTGTTTATTACATGCTCATGTAAATTACCCTGGCCTATACCCCCCCGCAAGCCCAAATGGACATCTCCAGCTTTGCCAGCCCCATTGGAAATGGTCCCTTGAGTGAGAGAGTGTAATGTGGGAAAATAACAGAAGATTGGTGATGAGGATTGCAAACATGCTTGAATGACCTGCAGCTGGAGAGTAGAAAAATACATATATCACATTAATCATTGTTTAGCCTTGTGTGTTTGACAAGTAGAACATCTGTGTTTAGATAAAATAGGCCTGTGATAGATTTAGAGGCACCTTAAACATGCTCGAGATTCCTGCCCTGCAGTGGCAAAAGACCAAAGCACAGTAGTAAACTACACTTGATAAACAGGTGAAAACAACAGGTTCATTGATCCTTCAGCCTGGACTGAGCTCTGTGGTGCCTTTGCCCCTGCTTGTGTGCCTCTGCCCAGGTGCTGCTTTGGGTATCTCCCAGTTGGTGAGGTCATGAAAATAAATACACTCCTTGCATTTGAGCTGTGATTTTGTGGTTGTACCTGTGTCCTGTCTGTGCTGGCTCACACACTGCTCCCCAGTGTCTAGGGGTGGTGGTGTCACTTTATAAGCCAGCCTTGAAAAAAAAAAAGAGTCAACAGGCTTTAGTCTTGAGATAGTCTTCCACTGCTTTCCTAGATAGTCTTAGAGTCAAATATATCCCTATTTTTTATAGCACACCAGAAGTTAACAAGCAACTTCCAGGTAGAATTTGGTTCTGCTATTATGCAGAGCGCTGTCCATGACATCACCTTCAATTTCTAGAGAGGATAATCTATGTTCTTCACACACTTTTCCACTTTTTTCAATCATACAAAGAGATGCCCCTAATCTAATGCTGCTTCTGAGATGAAGAATTTAAACTAAAAGGAGGCAAATTTGAAATGAAACATGGTAACACTTGAAACATCAGTAATTTCTTCAGAACATGCCAATAGTTGAAAGAGATTGTGCAAAGAACATACAATAGAAACATCTACACTGAAAAAAAACTATCATGTTAAAAGACAGCTAACGTATTAAATACAACAGGTTTTTTACTGTTTATACTAGGTACATGAGCAATCCATTAGGTTAACCATAAAAACCTCACCAGCTTATTTTAAGAATACAACCTGAATCTAGTCTAACTCATTCGCAAAACAATGTTTTCAATTTGCATACCTCAATATTTCAACAATTCTCACAAAAAACAGAACAGGAACAATTTAAGATAATGCAATTTTTTCACCTGTAGTGAATGGCATCGAGGGAAAGTTTAATTTCTATTTTATTTCTACAAGGCTTCAAGCTTACTGCATGGCATCTGCACCCCTACTAGGAAAAGTTGTTTACATCTGAGCTGAAAACAACCCCTCTGATAACCACTGGTCAACCGTTTTTAGCAGTCTTTCCAGGTCTGTGTCAGATGTGTTACTAGTTAATCTCAGGACCATTTTTTCATGCTTATTTCTCCCCTTGTAGAGTGAAACAGCTTATCTTCCTTATAAGGGCATCAAGTATTAATATTTGTGCAGCAAAACATACAGACAGCTCAAGAATTAAGACTGCCTACTTTCATTACATATCCGATCATGTTTTATATAAATGCAGCATAAGTATTTTCCAACAATTATTTCTGTAAATACACAAGAGAAAAATTTTGCTCTTCCTACGATTACTTCCCATTAAAAGTCCCTACCCCTGAGAAGTTAGCTAATACAACTCCCCTTTCCTGAAAGACGTTCACAGCATACCAGACGGTATTTCCACACCAGCACACCCAGTCGACGTCATTCAGACTGTAGCCCCGGCCACCACCCTGTAGCCACCGCATGTGGGGGCGAGGCTTCAGTTAACAGCCCATGAAACGCCTTCTCGCGGTCGCCCCGAAAACACGTCAGCCTTACATTGCTCTCCCCAACCCCTTTCCCACCACTCCCGTCGGCCCCCGGTGCTAGGGTGGCCAAATCCCAGTGACCCACCGGGCTCAGCAGATACGGCCGGGCACCGCCTCCGACGAAACTCAGACCCACCCCCAACACTCTGAGCAGAAAACAGAGCGGGACCAAGGCCGAACTAAGGCGGCAGTCCAGCCCCAAAACGCCCCACAGCCCTGATCAGGCCTCAACGGTCACCTGACTCCAGCCGCAGAGGACCGGCCACCGTGAGGCGACCGTGTCCCTCAGCCGGCAATGGAGACTCCGTTGCTCAGCCCAACATACCCGCCCAGCGCGCTACCCCCCGCAGCCCGACTGGGCCGTGCCATTCCGTGGAACAGGCGAGAGTCCCACTCCCTTCCACTCACCTTTGACTTTGCCGAAGGTACCGACGCCGAGCATGTCGCCCAGGATATAGTGCCCAATCTTCACCCGTCTGTGCTCGTGCTTCTGTTTATCCGCCGCTGCCATCTTGAGCCTAGGGCTGAGCCTGCTCATAGAGCGCGCCCGTGCCGCAGTACTAGCGGGGGAGGAGCAAATAAATAACACTCATTAACCCAATCTGGAACTGATCTCAGCATTTATCACTTTCCTGCCCTCTCCGGGGACAAATCCTTGCTGTTGGGTGGGAGAGAGCTGGGTCGGCTCAGTGGCACCCTGAGGGATGAGGCTTCATGCCGGCAGGGCATGACGGCGGGATGGAAAGAACAGCCTCCAGAGACTGTGGGGCGGAGTGAGGGGGCCGGGGTGTTTTTGAGCCACCTTCCCCGGGAAATACTGGAAATTCGCACAGATTTCGGGACTGGGAGGGAAGGCGGGCGCAGAGCACTTTTCAGCGGTGGTGGCGCGGACGAGGAGCTGACCTGGGCCCACCAGTGTCTGCGGATTGCTCAGGGCCTTTATGAACGAGGGGTTGGAACAGAGCAACACATGGTCGAATCAATGTGATTAGCTCATGCATTCTCTCTTTATTATCTCGAGATGGCTGGTTATATAGAGATTCAGATCGTTTACAGTAACAGGTGTTTTCTGACTGGTATACAAGGTGAAAAGGAATGTAAACATTTCTACTGTTAAGGCAGCTACAGTGATAATAATGCAACTGTTCTATCTAAAGTTAAAACACACCATAATTAAAATTTCTTGCTGCGCATCAGGCTTAACAACTTCTACACAGGCCTGAATCATAAGGCCTACACCCAGAATAGCTCAAAGCTCACTCCAAAACACAATCATGCCCAAGATCTCTGAGGAATTCTGTTACAGGTGTCAGAAGTGGCACCTCCTGGAAGCTTAAGCTCCCTCGTGCTGCTGGCTAGCACCGAAATCGCCTCGGCTAGCACCGAAATCACCCTCGAGGCCTGTGCCTGCAGGCAGCAGGAAGCTAGGGCTAAGCGTTCCCCACAATACGGGTTGTCCTTCCTGATGCTAAAGTGAGATGTGTCGAACATAGGCATGCTTTCAGTTGAGAAATTGCTGAGAAGAATGACAGATTTGTCTTTACAAACAAGCTGTGGGTCTGATAAAAACAGGATGCAGACTCCCGGTACTAAAGTGATTTCAGCTTTATTGAAAAGGGCCTAAAGCATGGGGGTCCCAGGTCCGATCGGCATGTTCCTGGTCAGCGACGAGCAGGAGGATGCTGCAGGGCCGGCACTGAGTCTTCTCCTGGTGGCAGGGATGTTCCCAATGTCCGATGTTAAAGGCAGAGTTTGCTGGCCTGGATGTCCCC
>VWZV01007451.1:14371-30169 GCA_013397155.1 Irena cyanogastra | reverse complement strand
AACATTTATTTAGATTCCACTTTGTGCTGAAACATTCCTTTTAGGACACTGTATTGGATTAATTATGTTTTTATCCAATACTACTTGAACAATAAGAAAAATTGCGGTTTTGTCTTTACATAATTTTATAATGTGTGAGCAATTTTAGAAATCCTTAAATTATAATTATACTTAAAATGCTTCTAGTAGTGTAAAATAATAAAATAAACTTTAATTCTCACTTTATCAACTCATAAGTGTTGTCTTTTACTACCACCTCACCTTAATCCACTAGTTGTCTTCCTCACTCCCAAGGGCAATTAATTCCTGCAGTATGTAAATACACACACAAAATGCTGTTCACCATTGGACAGTATTTGCAATATGCATTTCAAATTCAAACTTTACCTTTTTTTACAGACTCCACATGTATTACCTCTCTTCTCAGTGTTATCTTTTCTCTCATGTGGTTATATTGCTTTTTTGCCAGCTTTCAAAAGCAAGTTACAAGCTCCCTCTCCACGGTGTGTTTGCAGTGTGTTGCAGCTGTTCTGACTAAAACTGTTGCTGGAGTGAAATGAGAAATGAGCTTATGGCAGAGGATCAGACATTTCTTGAATCCTTTTAACCATGCCTTTGAATTTGTCAGGGAAATCAATACTAAAGAACTGAAACTGAAATCAATTCAAGCAAAAGGAAAAAAAACCCAACCCCCAAATGAGAAAGAGGTGATAGAACAATCTTAAATTAACAATTTAATTATATATCTTTTTTAGTACTTGATCTCTATGCTTTTTCTCAACATGATTCCTGACTTTTTCAAGTGTGGAATCACACCCAAGAAAACTTTCGTGCATTGGTTGTAATTAACCATAAAGCATGAGATAAACATGAAAAAATTATGTTCAGCATTCTTTTATTTATATACTGATAGACTGATGTTTTTTAAACAATAAATGAGTGAATGACTTTTTCATCTATTAGGGATATAAAAATATTGAGTATGTTTGTAGAGATATCAATAAGTAATACTCAGTATAAAAATTGAATTAAGACACAGGCAATCATATTATTATAATACAACTAAAAGGAAAACAANAAGGAAAACAACAGTTCAAAGTTCTATAAAAGTAATTTAGTGAAGGTCATTCATCAGATACTTCAAGCAGAATGGTGGAGATATGTGCACATTTCTGTTTAATCTGAACACTGATTAAATGTAATCTACACAAGTGATTCATGCTCATATGAGTTCAACTGATATCACACGAGCTCAATTGATATATATTCAAATTAAAGAAGTGTCAAATTATAATTACCTACCAATGCAGACTTGCTTCAGACTTAGGAAATAAATTATTTAACTATCTCCATGCACATATCTCTGTATGACTGAATAACTTCTATAATAATTTTTAGTTTGTGTTTGCCCTTTGTGCTTTATGATTTATTTACTTCAGTGTAACATTTTACCCTGTTTGATACTGCAGTTATTCAAAGGAAATCCCCCTTGTGTATGTATGTTAATTGTCTACTCCAAAATTATTCATTTTTATGTCCTTAATTCTTACTTAGATCATTCTGGTTAACTATTATATTCTGTGTGGACACCATGACATGTTGAAAGTTTATGATCAAGTTAAGTATTCACCTTTGTACATGTACACATGTACACAGGCACAAATAAATAAAGACAGGAGTCTCTATCTTAAATAACTGTGAACACTGCTGAAGTTTTGGGCAGAAGACTCCAGATAACCTACATGTGGTTCTGGATATCTATGTAAGATGCAATAAGGCAGTGTTCTCAGTTCTTCATGAGGAGATAATATGCCTAAATGCCTAAACATTTCCTTTAGTTTTGTATAAACAATAAGGAATCAAATAAATTCTNNNNCAAATAAATTCTTGCTACATAGATAATTTTTGAAATAATGATTAATAGTATCCAGTTCATAATTTGTACACTGATAGATATTTTCATATCAAGATAATAAGGATCTTTAAAGCTTTCCACTTATTTGGGGCCATTTACAACAAGAATGAACACATGCATTCAATTAAGTCCTATTTCACATGTTCCTGAATTACTGGGAGTATCTTATAGAAGTGGCAGTACAAAACATAACCAGTGCAAGTTGTTTCAGATAATTGTCAGGCTATTCCATAGGTGTAGTGTTGAACAAAGAAACACTGACTATGATAAAATCAGAAGTTAAAATTCTGGATTTTTCAGAATATATTTCAGAGTTAAGGCTCCACTGTGTGATATTTAAGTAGCAATATCACCATTTGAAGGCCCAATTTCAAATTAACATTGAAACACATCCTAGCTAGCCTTATACATCTGGATTTGCAGATATTCATCACTCATCAGTGGATGTTAGCTGACATTGACATGAAAAAAATGTGCCAAAAAAGCAAAAAGTTCTAAAATGTGATAAGAAAATTTTTGCAGTTGTTTCCATTGGATGCCACATGAAGACACCTTACTGTTATAACCTATGTCAATCAAATCTTCTGTCCTCATAAACAAGGGGAAAATAATTTATTAAAAAGTAATTAATTGATTGATTCCTCAATTTTCACAATCATATTTAAAGACCATTCTGTTCTGTACCACAGTTATAATTTTTGAACAAAATTTTAACATAAATTCAGTACTGTCTGGACAACTTTTAAGTTCTTCTTAAGCAACTACTTTCTACTGTTTGGAAAGAACTTTGCATAAACACATAAACTCTGTCTGTCACTTCATCTGGGAAAGCTGAGAAAACTTAAGAAAGTGTAGAAGTTTAATGTCTTGCTTACAGGTTTATAGATTTATTTTTTTCCCTGACTATCTGGAAATAAAAGATTGCATATAAATAGTGGAAAGGATATGAAAAAAAATATTAGGAGGATTAGAAGGATAGTGGAAGGATAAAAAAATAAGCCTGCACCTTTTTACAGCCTGGAATAATCTTCTCTGAGACTTTAAGACTCTTTTGCTGAACAGTAAAAATTGTGTATGTGAAGAATCGGATTTTCTTCTTCAGGATGTTCATGATTGCATTTAGCAAAAAAAAAGAGTTGTTATATAAGAACAGATGTTGAAATAAGGGGTCAGTTTAAGAAGAACTATTACATAGAATTGGAAATTTTAGAAGAGATCAACCATGAAATAGACAATAAACTATTTTTTCAGGTGAACCACTAAACTCCCATTGAAACATTTGATATCTGTATCACCCATGTTGAACACCAGCCCAATGTAAAAACCATCTAAATGCTACTACATCAATTGTAACTTTCTACCGTCAAAAAATAAGAAAAGAAATCCCTAAAAGAAGCCAAAACAAAAGAAGAAAAGTTTTCTTATTTGGAAATTTTTATTTTGACAATTTTCAGATTAAAAAAAAATGCCACTTGAAAGTGCAACATGTTAAGACTTTCTGATTGAAACATATACTTGGTATATTTAAGTACCATTGGGAATTACTTTTTCATTTCTATGATATAAAAACTATGATGCATGTGTCAAAGGCATTGGGGTTTTGTTTTCTCCTTTCAAATATTCTTTTGCAGTAAAAACACAAACAGTATATTTAGTAGTATATTTGCTAATAAAAATTAATATTAACCCATTAGAATAAAAGTAATAACAAGATGTTTAGATTAAAACACTTAATATAACTTTGATTGGAAAACTTTTTGTATGATTTATTAAGACAATAATAAAGTTTCTTGTCAATTTAAAAAAAAGCTAAACAGCTGTTGATTAAGAAATACTAACAAAAATCACAAATAATTCTCTCATCACATAGAAATCTCAGTAATATAATTTGCAAATTAGCAGATCTTTTTAGAGAACATTGATATATCTAACTTTGTACATGAAAGGTGTTGCAAGATGTTGCACTGAGAATGACTCAATAATTAATGAGCTTTATAAATAAATAAATAAATAATATGATTGTCAGGATCTAGTCACAGGAACTGTCAGTGGCAATGGAAGTCTCTCTGTTTCATCTCTAACCTCAAGGCTTTCAATTATGATCAAACGAAGTCTGGATTACTATACTTCCCTTTTCTTCAGAGCTCAGTCATTATTTTAAAATCCTCATATTGCCATTGTGTTATGAATATTTAATAATTCAGGACACTTTTGGAAACTTTTCGTTGAAATGCTATGATTAAAAGGTGGCTTTATTTTACAGGAAGCACTTCTGCCACAAGAATCCAAAATTTACCAAGTCCCAGTTCTCGTGGAGAAGAGTTAGGCCCTTAAATGGCCAGTTTCAAATAGTAATTTATATCTACTTAAAAATAATCTTCATTATTGTCAAAGAAGAGGAATTTCTACTTCTTCTTTGTCTCAGTGGTTCTTTATTCTATTTCTTGTTTGAAACACAACCAATTAAAAATCAAACTCTGACTTCCTAAAAGTAACAGTAATTCATATTAACATGCAGTGGCCCAGGAAGTTTTTGATAATGTAAGCATGGAAGTAATTTGGAAGGATATTAAGATACCATGCATGAAGAGCCACATAAATATGATGACCAGAGTAACAGAAAATCAGATAAATTATAGAGGGCAAGATCACTGCCCTTGGGGATTAATAACAAATTTTGCTACAAGACTACTAATTGCAACTGACTAGTGTAAAACGATTCTGTTTTTTCCATCATCTCATGATAGGTTAAAAAATTATTAATAATTCAGTAATGAAATAGAAAATGTTATCACAGAATATATAGAGAGCATTCCAGCCATAGCTTGTAACACATGACACCAGAAAATTGTTCACCAGAAAATTGTTCACTTTATCTTAAATAGTTCTGCTAAGATCTTACCCACATAACAAACAAATTAAAATTTAAAAAAAGTAGATCTACTTGTCCTGTAATTGGGTGTGGACCAGGAAAATTTGGTATGATGGTGGAATAAATAATGTACTGCCAAAGAAGATAAAATTTTTGTCTTATCTATTCAAACAACATGGTTATTAAATGTGGAGAGAAGAGAAGAAAGAAAGGAGGAAGTACAATCTGAGCTTAAACAATAAATTACTGGATGTTAGTATATTTATACCAGAAATTAGAAGATTTTCTAAAAATATAAAATACTGATAGCAGCCTTTCAGTAGGAGCATCAAAACAAAAAACCCCAGGAAAATTATTTTAAAGATTAATCTAAATCATTGTATAAAAGGAGTTTGATGAGTGAACTTGAAAACATTTCAAGTCTTTTAAAACCCTGTTTAGGAAAAAAAAAAAAAGCCAAATATCCAACAACCAAAACCATGCTCCAATACAAACTTCTAGAAGAAAAAAAATAAACCCATGACTTTGAAATACTTGGATTGCTAATTTTAAAGCAAAGAGGAAGTCGCCTTGTACGCAGCCTAAAGAGGACATCTGCCATCCTGGAGCATCCTGTGTTATTCAGGTTACTTTTGGTTTTGACAATGACAGTATGGGCCATCTTTATCCTAGGGTCATCATCCTGTGTTCATCGTGGTTTGAAGAAACTTGTTTCTGTACAAATCCTGTGCCATTGTGTTCTCCACCTGACTCTTACTTCTGTATGTCTCTCTCTATCTCTTTTGTTTTCGAAGTTCGAGTGGCCTAATCAAGAAAGTGTCTCAGCAGCGAAAAACAATAAGGGACTAAACATTTACAGAAACATCTGATGCACTTTACTGTCAGAAGATTAACACATTTTTAATCTGATTAAGACACCAGATGCTGCTCTATGTTTTTTCAGCAATGAGATCATCCAATAACAAATATAGAAAGCTTGAAAATATTTGTTACTCTTCAGTTTTCAATTGCACAAATTTGCTGTTATCTTTTCTGTGCTGTTTAAAAATGTCCTTGCATAATAAAAAATATGTTTGTCCCTGCATGAGAAAAAGTAGACAAAATCTCTGAACATCAATAGAATCATGATAAATAGGGTTTTTTGGTACAATATACCTGAAGAAAATGATAACTGTGACAGCAGATATGCAGAATATTAGTGACTATGTTTTTCTAAATGTTTTAACTTATTCATTACATATTGTCTTTCTATAATCAAATTAAATGGGATTGTCACAATAGCAGTGCCTAGTAATAGGACATAAACCCCCAAACCACATTAGCTGTTCAATGTTATAAGAACTCACAAGCACTTAATTTTTCTTAGCTTTTTCTGAGCCCAGAAGACTCCTCTGAGCATGGCCTTTCTCAGTAATGCAAACCAACATGGTCTATTTAATAATGTAGACTCTAGGCAAAACTATCCAAGAATTTCCAGCAGTACTTTTTTTATTTTCAGAAATCAGTTGGATTGTTAAACTCCACGAATACCTGTTAGTATGCCCAAATACTGCCACGTAAAGGCACCTAGACATAATAACAGGACACTGGTTATACAAGTGATGGTTTTTCAGGTGGAAATAACCTGATTGCGTTCTTTATAAACAGAACAAGAGCAAAATATCTTACATATCACTTAAAAGCTCACCCTGTAAAAAAATAAAATCTATTTTTGTTTATTTGTATAGGCCTACAAAATACATGGTCATGTATGAAGAGTGTATGAAGACATGGTCAGAATCATGGATAGGAGAGCAATAACAGGGATTGCCCTGAGCACATCTCACCTTCTAGGAGTTCAGCTGGCTGAATCTAAATGGAATCTAGATAATGTCCTTCACTGGTAGGAGCTATCATGAAAAAAGCTGGAAGGTTGCCCCTCCTTTCCTCAGGATCTGTTTTTAAATATTCTGAAGCATGATCAATGCCCTCACCAGCAAGGAGTTTTTGTGTGGGCTTAGCATGTTAGAGACAGGACCCAGCGTGTAGACAATGGCCAGGGTCAGCCCGGGTGTGATGCTGTCTGTCATGATGACATATGTCCAAGGTCAAGTTAACCAGTGGGACAACATCAAAATTGAGAAGATATAACCAGGGCAGACATAAATACAACCAGCTGAATTTCTTAGTTTAGGTAAAATCCTGGAATCGGGATTAGGAACTTGATGTTGGGCAGCAATTAGGAGACACTAGCAAAGACCAGTTGATGAATGAAGAGAATAAACAAAAGTTTATGTATAGCCTGAAACAGGAAAATTGGAAGATGCTGTCAATATATCTACACAGAGATACCTTTTTCTTGCTGTCGTCAGTCAAGAAAGCTCTCTAATATTTAGCTGTTCAGATTACCTACTGCTGCATCAATAACCAGTCACTGGGAAAATGCCTGCTAATATCAGTGACAGCATCAACATCAATATAAATTACTAGTCTCATGATTTCAGATAAATATAATTATATATTACCCCTTCAAATATTAATTCATTTGTAGAAGTAAGGTTAGTGAGATCAGGCAAAGGAAAGCTCAGTGAAATTACTTCCTTCTTTTTTTTTTTTTCTTTTGAGCAGTTTTGGCAAGGTTAATGAGCTAAAAGAAATATGAAAATGAGTTAAATAATTAAGCCAATCTTTAATTCCAGTAATCAGCCTTTCAGTAAACAGTTGCCATTCATGATTACAGAGTTTAAAGGATTTTCATCCACTTTTCAGTTTTAGACTTTTCTTGTAGTTGTTATGGTTTTGTATATTTTGCCCTGCAAACTCTTACTGCAATAGGTTAGTACATGGAAATTTTCCTGTATAAATGTTAGAGAATAGTTTCCAAGTTCATTTTAACAGTGAATACTTTTACAGCTTACGCTTACACAGTTTGATGTGATCCTATTTGCTGCAGAGGTTCTTCAAAAACCCAGATTGATCATGAATAGAAGAGTCATGAGTAAAATGTATGAGAACTGGGAGGATCTAGTTTTGTAAAAATCTGCAACAACTTAGTTGTTTGGATTATGAAATATGAAAAGTAATTTCTCTTCTTGGTCAGATTTATGGGGTTTAAAATTTATGGGGTTTTTATGTGCAATGTGAAGCATTTGATCAGCTGCTGACAATTTGAGGTCATATCTTTCACAGTTATCAGTTTGTTGAGTTACTATGAAGCATAAATATTATACTGGTCATAGCCTTTGTCAACTTGATTTCCCAAAGACTGCGGTCAGTACACTTGTTACACTTAAATTAGCCACCAAAACTTTGTAGGTAATGGGAAGAGATGAATGATTCAGTGGTCTTCGGAAGATGCCAATAGTATGCATGGAGGTGGCAAGGGCAGATGGGTTGCCAATTTAGCTCTTTCAGAATTAGACTAGGGAAGGTGAACAGCAGATACCTGTCTCTAACG
Source organism: Irena cyanogastra (assembly GCA_013397155.1). Taxonomy (NCBI): domain Eukaryota; kingdom Metazoa; phylum Chordata; class Aves; order Passeriformes; family Irenidae; genus Irena; species Irena cyanogastra. Next base: position 21,946 of record VWZV01007451.1, on the reverse strand, counting down.
AGTTAACTGGAAGGATAAAGTACTTCAAGTAAAGAATCTTTAATTGCCAATATGCTTTATCCTAAGCTGGGATAATTAGGAAATTTTAAAGAATAGTTTATTACTTCCATACCTCTCTGTGAACAGACAGAAACAGCACAAGAACAGAAAACATCAAACTTAATTACAAGAAATGTCTACTTGAAATTTTGCTCTGGCTAAAGCAACCTCAACCAAATATAAGTGAGTAATAATACAATCATATTGGGTTGATATATAATATTTATATAACTGTATAATAATACCTGTGAGGATTCGAAAAGTAAGTCCTCTTTAGGACAGACAACAATTTGACCATACTAACTTTTTAAATTTATTTTTTACACAGATAATGATATTGCTGACTTTTTGTGTAATTCTAGAAGGTGAGTCTGAATTATTCAAAGGTCTAGAATTTACATCATCCTCTTACTCATAATACTTAAGCCAATAGGCCACTATTTAGTGACTCTAGTACTCCCTTCTACAGTTCTTCCTACTTTTTCTTTCTTTCTCTCTTTCTTTCTCTCTTTCTTTGTTTGAGGGATAATGGCCACAGTAATTTCAAATATAGCAAACATCTCTTTTTAGTGTACTTGCTTCATCTACTCAAGCAACATGCTGCTCAATACCTGTATGAGTTCTCTCAGTTGTACTGTTATAATAGTGAGTTATTTAATGTTAATTAGTTTATAATGGTTTAACCTTTTTACCCCATTTTATCCCCTCAGAATAGTTCCTTCCAAGTTGTTTACCACAAAGTTTTCCCACCACTATCAGTCAGCGTGTCAGTCTCCCTGTTCCTCCCCTCCTTTCCAGATATAGCCCTGTCAATCCAAGTTGTGCTGCCTACCTCTCCTGCCCATCAACCCTGCTCCACCCATTTAGTTCAAGAAAATTCGCTGTTAATCATCTTAATCCCCTAAATTGATTTGTCCTGTGGGCTTCTCCCCTCCCCTGTATCACCCCCATTGGTCCTGCCAAATCCCTCAGTCCTCCCTGGTTTCTCCCCATTGGCTATGTCATGTTCCCACTCCTCAGAAATGTGTCCTTTATAATCCCTAGCCGAGCCCTTTTGCGGGAGTTACACTCGTCCCTGACCCGTTTGGGAATAAAGCTTCCTTGGACCACACACGAGTGCCCTCTCCTTCGCTTCTTCGTCTCGGCTTCTAGTGGTTTCACTGATGCAGCTTCACCCACCAGCTGCAGTCACTGCTACCTGGAAAACCTCCTAGAGGTGCAGGGGCAGCCACATGTGTGGTTTCCACCAGTCACGTGTCACTGCTACCTGGAAAACCTCCTAGAGGTGCAGGGGCAGCCACACGTGTGGTTTGCATCGGTCACATGTGGGGTTCGTCAGCCGGGCATTCTATTGCCCCGTGGCCGGCCAGGAAGAAACCGCAAATACCTACTTTTCACTTTATCCTGTTGAGCTTCAGAGATGCAAATATGCTCATATTCTGCTAAATAACAGAAATGACCAAGAGGTTTTGTCAAGAGTGTGAATAAATCCATCTGAGGTGCCTAAAATAGGTGGTGTGTATAGCTAAAATCACTAATATTGATGCAGGTATATTCAACAACATATAATATACAAGAACTTAAATCTCACTCATAAATTATTGTTATGTGTGGATTTATGAAAACTGTAAATAATAAATGAAGTACTTTAGATTCATACTCTAACAGAGAGGAATTTTTAAAATAGCATTTTCTTTTTTTCAACATTTTCAAAATCAGGCTTGCAATTGCATTTATCCATTCTTCAAGTGAACTCTGCGTTTTGCTTTCACATGTACTGCACAGAGCATAAAGCAGTTTATAAGCAAACAAAGTCTCTGATTTGATCATCAACCAAAGAAAGGCAGAATCAAATTACAGATTAATTAGCTAAAGATTAATTACAAATTGATTATCTAAAGGGCCAAAAAAGATTCTTATTGGGGACCAGATTGAAATTTACACACCTACCACAAGAGAAATAGAACTTTTTTTTCAAATCAAGGGAATCTGGCATTTCTTATTAAAAATTAATTGGTTCATAATTCCATAATACTATTATTTATTTCACTTCTTGCTATGACATTTTGGCTATATTTGTTCTTCTTGCAGAATGAAGCCTATTTCATGGAATGAGCAAATACATTTTTCTCTCTATTTTCTGTTTTCATAGTAACATAATTCCAGATTCAAGGAAATGTGATTTCTTTAACCTTTCTAATCAATGGAATGAAAGTATTCAATATACCTGTTACTGTTCTCACATCTATCACAATTTTATATTAAGATATGCTTTTTGTTCTCAATCAACTACAGAATTTCCCCAACTATATCATTCTAGTTATTTACTTACCACTCTTGTATAACCAGTCAGAATAATTTCACATCTAAATCTCTTATCCAACATCATTTGCTATTCTTTACAAGGGTGACAAGGAAAATCCAGTTTCCCAAACTTTATGTGTTTGGGCTTTCAAGGTTTTGTAAAAATGATTCCTACTGTATTGAATTTGATTTTTTGAGAGCCAACATAAATAGAAATCTAGTTGAATAATAGAAATAGTCATTCCAATTTCAGGTAGATATTTCATATCCCACATATGAACTAAGGCTTGAAAATCACCAAAGCACACAAGAAATTGTAAAGCTGTATATATTGGCTGCAAGTTCTCTGATAGATTCCTTGAATATTTTGCTCTGAAATACCTTACATACTTACTCTTTACAATTTAATATTTATCCCTCTTTTTCACATGTTTATCCCTTTTTTTTCACTCAGACCTTTGAAAAATATGAAATAAAATCCTTCAGAAGACAAATAGCAATAGACAATGATAAGCAAGCATTTTCTGATGTAAGGCATGTTAGCAGTACAAGCAGCTTTTTTTTAACCATGGATGATGTTTCATTGGTAGAAATCAGTCACTAGGTCCAAATTTCAGCAGCAAATGGTAGAAAAATCGCTAACCTTCTCTCCATTGGATCTTTTGATTATTTTGCCAATATGTGCGCTAAATGATGAAGAAGAAAAATGTTCATAGGAAACCCTATTTATAGGAAACAACTCTGTGGTTTCACTGGCAAGTTGATCTGCAGTAACTATCATAGGTTTGAAACAAGTTTTCTTTTTTGCAAGGCACGTCTCTCTCCAGACCCCACTGCACTCTGCTATTGAAAAAAGTTTTGCTATGCCTACAAATGCCATGAGACTATAAGATTTTGATTTTGTTTGCCATTAAAAGAAGAACATAATTTTCCTGTGAGCACTGCAGTTTCAAGAAGTGAGAATGAACAGGTGAAGAAGAATTAGGAAAAATAATTTAGCATTTCCCTTTCTAGACACCGCCAGATACAGCGAACTCTGCACTGCAGGACATAGCTGAGCCAATTCACAAAGTTTGTTTCTGCTGTAAAAGAAGCATGGCTCCATCCTCTGTGAAAGCAATACTCACAGCTTACAACCACCATATTTAGGGCTACAAATCCCTAGAATATTCTTAGAAGCTTTCTCTTCAAGTGATGTGAAATATTAAAATGTATAAGCAGGCAACTCCAAATATTTGTGGAAAACACCTCAGCTCCACAGGACCTAGAAAACATTGTAATTCCTCATGAGGAACAGAGGAATATCAAACATGAAAAGCTAAATAGTCCATGTAACAATTGTATTTTTGCATGTTACTTAATATATAGTAATATGTAAAATATGTAGTATTATTATCTTAAGGAAAAGTAAGAATGAGAGAGGATCTGGAGTTCCAAGCCCCTCAACTCTTTTTTCATATTTTTCTCTAGGCAGTTCAGCCTGATGCTGAAAGTTCTGATGAAAATGAGAATTGGAGCATTAAAACAGTACAACCTTTGTGTGTTTATAGCTATTTCTGGACAGAAATACCAAGTTGTGTCATGACTACACTGAACACAGAATAGGATGAATTTGTCACAAGGCCCGTGCTGACCACAAGACAGCAGAGAATAAATCAGCCAGAATTAAGAGTTAAAACTATGGTGTTGCAACATCGTGGCAATAGTAAAAGTACTGTTTGTAAAAGTAGGTGTTTGTACTGTTTACATTTAAATTTGGCATGACATAATCAGCTTTACCTCACTTTATTACCAGTTGCAGCACTATGCAAATATACCACAACTATTAAACCCTACATCATGTGTATTGGAAGGTTTATGGTGTGTAATCCCTCATTCTCCAGGAACATGAGGCTTATTCCTAGCTGCTCTGAAAACATAAAAATCAGAATCTCCTGAAGAAAACAAGTCAGCAGTTTATACCAAGAGCCAGTGAACTGGTCAGTGACAAGAGAAAAGCATGTCTCAGGAGATTTGATTCCACAGGTGAAGATTAACCTAAAAGGTCTGGGGAAGTTTTGGAAACACACTCCTGTCCCCAAAAATCTTGCTAGTTAAGGCACCTTTATGGACCCACCTTGCTTCTATATTTTCAATATTCAGCACTTGGTCTCCATGTCTTCTGAAAGGGCAGAGGTCTCAGTAGGTGATTTAACATTAAAAATTAAAGTCGAAGCCTCACAAATCCAGTCTTTTATTTAAGACCACTGAAGGGACATGGCTTTTGTCTCATTTTCCTAGCAGTTCCCATACTTCCAGGCAACCAGGACTTCAGTAGCTCAATTTGAGTCTAAATACTTTGATGAGGCAATAAAGACTATGTAATAGCTTTCACAATGAGACTACAGCTTAAGGACACATCTTTAAAATGCTACCTCCATACTTCAGTCAGTAACCACGGGAAAATAAGTTTTATAAGACCATTTTCCATTCTTATGTAGAAGCAGGGGGCACTAAGGAAAATGGGACATCAGTTATGTCCAATATTTCCATTTAGTAGCCTATAAACTATAATATGTTGAAAACATATGGAAGATTAATTTCTCTTGGAAGAATTTTTGAAAGGTTCTCTTACCCTCAAGACATAATGAAATGTTATATTTTGCATTCCTAATGTATAAAAGTCTTTAAGCTCAGCCAAAAGCCTGGCACACATTTGGTGTGCGTAAAAGCAAGACCACACAACAGCATAAAGTGCTCCCTGCTGTCCAGCAAAAGCTCACTTTGGCTGGGAACAGAGAATAGATTCTCAATCTAAAACTTACATACTAGCAGTAAATTTCTTTTTAACAAGGGAATTCTCTGAAGGCCACTTACTGATTTCCTGTTCTCTGCTTGGACATTCAAAGGTCCATAAAACTGACCCAAGATCCCTGCTTTGAATATTTGAAAAGATTTCTTGCTGTTACATCTGGAGTTCGAATGCTTTACCTAATGTTGCCAGCTCTGTGTGTTCAGAATTCATGAAATGAATCCCACTAAGGATAACAGGCTTTTAACAATCATAAGAATTAAGTATAAGCAGCACAGCAAGTTTGATGCTGCACGTAGACTTAGTTGTTCACATTGCTATTTTCTCCAATGCAAGAGTTAGAAAGTGTAACTTCAGCTGGAGCACAGAACTTGTCATGAATTTCAAGACTTGTCATGAATTTCAAGACAAAATCTTTACGTTATTGTGCATGAGGGTGTCACTCATCACTGAAAGGTAAATGCATTTTTCTCCAGAAGACTACAAAAGCTTATACTCTTTTCAATTGTAGTACCAAAATGGATTTTTGGTTTCAGTTCCTGTAAAGATTACTTTCTGAAAGCCACTTCAGAATAGTTTGCCCCTCACTTAGCTAATATCATCAGTGATCCATAGTAAGATTCACAATTTGAAAAGCAATGAAGAATGTGGTACACTCTAATTGCCTCTTGACTGCAGGTAGGTTATTGAATAGGCAAGATCAATTTTACTATACAGTGAGCAGGCTTGGAATCAAGGCAGTTTTATTGAAGAGCAGGCCAAAAGTCATTTCCAATTGAAGAGTTTTGCATCAGAAAATGCTAATTTGCCCGTTGCACCTTAACTGCTGGTCAGGACTGTCCACTTTTCTGAAAACCTACCCAAAAAGAAATAAAAGCTTCAGAACCAGTCTGACACACATTCTATATAGATCACTAGGGGGAATTAAAATTTTCTCTATTTCAATGTACTTACTACTTTGTTATATTCTTGTGAATAAAAGGCAGTAAGTGCACCTTTGGCTCTTTGTCAGTAGTAGTTGCCTTCTTACTATGCTCTTATAAGAAACATATTATACAATTGTTCTGATATATGTATTCAGACATATATGTTCCAGAAAACCTGCTGTTAAAATTATCAGTTTTAGTCATATGGCTTACAAGAAAAGTGTTTATTTTCTTCCCCCCCCCTCCAAACGAAAACAAAAACAAATCCAGAAAAAACTCCACGGGACTTCCTGAATGAGACAAACAGAATTTAGGTTAGGAAAGAGATACTTACGTGAGATGCATGTCCTGCCTTAAAAAAAAATCTTCTTAATTCTCTATCTCACTGTTTGTTCTTTTTTAATCTATTCCTCTTAGCTCAATAGAAATGCATCTCCAAATAGGAAATATACTATATAAACTAATCCATATTTGAGAAATTCAATTAATTTTGAGGATTTCAGACCAGTATTTGAAGTTTCAATAAAAGTTCAATAAAAACCATGTTCTGGAAATTCACCTTCAGGGTTTTTTTTCTGAATATTAATTGATTATCCCATTTCTGACATTTAAACTTTAAACCGTATCCCATGTGCATAAGACTTGCCAAAAGGTTTTTGTAATCTTAGGTAAGCAAATGGAATAATAAAAGAGTTAATTTCTATGACATAATTATGAAGAGTTTTTTGCAGCTTTCTGAAGATTTTAATTATGTTTTTCATAGTCTTTACCATTTTTATATGCATGTGTGTGTCTTATGAAAGAAAAAGGTGTCTATTATTAACTGATACCATATAATTTATGCTATAACTTATGCATTTATGAATAGTTATTGCACTTTGGTAAGTTTTTTGATTTTTTTTAATTGTTCCTGTAAGACAATAAAATCTTATAATGTATAAAACACTGTGTACAAAAAGCAGCATACATGGTAAAACCAAGATATTTTTATCCAAGATAGTTTGGAATTGGTAGAATTCTCAAAACTACTTCAGCTGTATAATTTAAACAAAAAAAAGAATCTGATTTTCAGGCAAACCTATTTTCCCCAAGAAAAATACTCTGAGTTCATAGCTTATGGCTGGTATTGCTGCAAGAATATAGCAAATGGTGTAACCATCAATCCATACCTGTCCTGTGCAGACAGCATAACCATGTTGCATGAACCAAATTTAAATTTCATGCTTCAACATGGTCAGACATATTTTTGTATTACTTGTAATAAGGACTCATTTTGTGCATCACAAGCAGAGACACTCCAGATGAATGAGATGGTGTGCCCTAACAAATTTGCAAATAACAAGTCCTTGTAAACTGAAATAGTTTCCTATAATAAATGTGGCTACTGTATGGTGTAGAGACATAAACCCACAGTTTTCCTACTTTCGTAAAGCATCGTAAAAATTCAAGCCAATTTTAAACATGAAAAAAAGGAGAAATTTATCCTCACTGCAAATTCTGCTACAAGAAAGATGC
>VWZV01007435.1:199869-212114 GCA_013397155.1 Irena cyanogastra | reverse complement strand
GTTGGACTTTGTTTGGGTTTTATTTTATGTTTACCAAAATATTTAGCGAGTCTTTGCTAAACTTGAAAGCAGCAAACTCTTAAACATTGTAAGTATCCAAATGAATTGCTTCATTGATAATAACATAGAAAGCCAAGAATATATCTATATATCTATAGATACATATATATTTATTTCTAAAACTTTATTATAGCTGAATGGCTAAGGAAAACACTTTCTCTTCTCTTGCCTCCCCCAAAATTTTTGAAATTACTTTTTATCTTTAATAATTGTACAGATGGTCAAATTGATGCATGGAATTATGGGCAGGGGTGAGGAAGGATTTTATTGAAGCTATGCACTAATTGTAGGTTCTCACACCCAAAGAGAAGCAAATGAACACTCTGACCTTAAATTTTGGTTTTAGTTTTTGAAAATCAATTTCTATAATACCAAAACCAAAAAGTAATTGTGTTCTATCACTTTGTCCACTTTTACAGGAAATCTGGAGCATTAATTTTTTCACTTGTGTTTTGCAAAATGTCCTCTTAGTTGAAGAGACCATCAATCCATTGCCATTTATTGCTGGAAATTCAAAATATTTCTTAATTATTGCAATAAGGAACAGAAAAAATATATGACAAATCTTCACAATAACTGTGTCAAGAATTTCAAGCATCCTGCTCATGCAAAAGGTATGAAAGAAGGCATTATTATCTTCTGTATTGAAATATCAAGTATGTTTGTTCTGTTTTCTTATAGGTTCTTTCCTTGAGATTCCATAAAGAGTTTATAATTTTCACTTTATTTCCACTAGCTTTAATTATTTTGTGTTTTCCATTTATATACCTACTAAGGTGACTACATTTCTAGGAATTCTTTAGATTCTTGGGTAGATTTTCCTTGAAAAAAGGCACAGCAAAAGTAAAATGAAGAAATAAGAAAAGTTACAAAGTAAAAATCTGTTTGCAACATAAAAACTTATGCTCTGAGAAATCTGATAATTGTTTTTTAAAATTGCATTTATATTTTTAATATTGTATTTATTTGCACTGAGAAAATATGAGCTATGTAACTTATTAGTGATTTATATCCATAAACTCCTACAGATTCCTAATTGATTTCCTTTTTATTAGATTGTTTTCTGCTTTACCAATGTTAGCATGGCTATGTTGAAGATATTTTCTATTAGACAGCCTTAAACAAATTTTATATCTATGTCTGGCATGTTAAAAGAAATGTTTCATGATGTATTTTCATATGAATTAAGCCATCAAGCACATGTTAAATAGTATGTTCCTCTCCCAGTCTTGAGCAACATTCTGCCTAACACAGTCTCTGAAGGCAGTATTCTCCCAAGTCTGCATGAATGCAAATTTGATAGACCAACTGGTTTGGATTTTTTGTATTTTACCTGCCCTAGCTAGGTTTTTTGTAGGATTCATTCTAGGAAAAAGAATGTGGTCATCTCAGAAGGGTAGTCCAAATCAAGGAATGTTCCCTCTCTATCATTCCTGGACAGCATTCCTTTGCTAGTGCCATACTACTTTTCCAATAGGATGGGCTTTTTTGTAGCTGATATGCTCTTTAAGAAAGAAATTGTACCCTGAGAATGAAAAGACTGCAATTATTGTGCTTGTTTAACTGATTGTCTTTTCCTACCAGAAACCTGTGTGCTGGATGCTGCTACTTGCAATCATTAGGCCATAATATTAAGTTTTGCTCTCATTCCAAGAGGATCACCACTTTATCCCAACTTGGAAGTGAATCTTGGTAATGTATACTTATATTTTTCCTTTATGTTTTGTGGTTATGGAAAATATAAGGATATCAAGTTAATAAGCTCTCAAGCTAATTTTGGCTTTTATGTTAGAATTTAAATCTGATGTGATTTTCATATGGAAAAAAATGGCTTAATTTATTGCCTTTTTTCTCAGTTATTTCCAGCCTAATATTGCTGATACACAAAGTATTTTTTTGTTGCTTTTACACTGATGAACTATTTCAGACCATTAATTTTACATGTACTTTGGTGTAGGTATAAATTCCCACTTTTTTCATGGAAAGGAATGTCTTTCTTTATTGTATTCTACCTACTGTTAGTGGTTCTGTTCATCAGCATTACCATTAATCATTCCTCCCCCTAGTAACAGTGACGATGATGGCAGTCTCTAAAGCCAATATGTTTATTGAAAAGGAGAGAGAGGAAAAATTCAGATTTTATTTATGACACTACTTACTTTGGTGGTCAATATCATGAATCATATCTGAATGCCAAAGTAAATCAAGAAGCAGAAGAGTTTTGGCCTTTGTTCTATCAATGCAGACTGATACAGCCTATTCACACTATGCCTATGAATTTCTCAGTAGAATCTTTGTGAGGAAGTCTATCAAAACCATTTCTTATGGTAACATCTCATAGTATCTCATCCTCATCTTCTAGGAAAAAAACTTTCACAGCCGAGACACTTTCATTGTTAGGTAAAGGATATCTGGAGCCCTGGAAAATATAGCTGATTCTTTTTTTATACTATAGAAATCCAAATAGTCCTTGGACTTTTTCACTGTAGGGGAATAAGTCAAATTTGACAATAAATAACTCTAATGTACATTTAAATTTAGAACTGTCACTGTTGTCTGTTGTAGTTGAAATAGTATGGAAAAAGTCCCAGGATGCATATTGAGGAAATCTGCCATGAAGCGCCTTCTGTAAAAATAAAAGTTTCTATGTTAAAGGCCAGTATAGTAAATTATTATGTAGTGCTTTGACTACTCATCCTGCTGTGAATTTAAGAGTGCAAAATTTTTCTTAGCCTGGCTGAGCTGGAAGTAAACTTCAGTCATATTTCTACCTATTAGGACAGACACAGAAGTTATAAGAAAAATTTTACAATCTGTGGAGGGGCTTTTGATTAAGACCAAAGAGAAAAAGGATGTAGAAATAGGAATGTCTATTTCTTGTGTACTCCATTATCAAGCACTAAACACTCTATTATAAAATAGAAATAATTGGCACATGACATGAAGTAAAGTGAATAAAAGAAATAAAAATTTCTTTTTGACTTTATGTCTTTTTTTTAGGTCTATATCTTTATAGTTTATGTTGTTATTTCTGGTTGTTTATTTTATGCAAGATGCTTCAGCCATTTTTTTTCCTCAATCCTTAGTTTTGTTTATGATTTATACACCACTTCGAATCATTCACAATATAAACATTTTTAACTCAGTGAAATGCATCTCAGTTGAGAATTTAAAGCTCAAAATATTTTTGGCTTCCTTCACAATAATTGGTATACATCGACTTGGCTGGATACCTTGAAATATCTTCTTTAACTTCAGCAAAAGAGAATCACAGAACCAATTAGGTTGGAAAAGACCTCTGAGATCACTGAGCTCAGCCATGAGCTGTGGTACTAAGTGTCACATCCAGTCTTTCCTTAAGCACCTCCGAGGGTGGTGACTCCGCTAGGTCCCTGGGCTGTACCTGAAAGGTTCCACAAGGAACAGTGTGGGATAAATGTTAAATAATAGGAAGCAATGTATCATACTTACCCTGTATGCACTAGTTTATCTCAAATAGAACATAATTCTAGTGAGACGCTGGTGTAGTAAGTAGTAAGTTGGTGGCTTGTAACTCCTCATAGCTCTTTCACATCAGTTATCAGTGGGTGAATCAATTGCTTCCTGAGGCACCTTTAGCTGTATTTTTACTTTTTGTCTCTGACCACAGACCTAGCATGAATGGCATGGACACCTGATACCAAGTGGACAGGACAGAACTCAAATATATGTATAAACATTTGCTACATAAAGACATACATTGCTTAATGTAGTCTGTTCAGTATAAATGACTAAACAGAGGAGTAAATGTCTTCAGGTCTATTCTTCCTCTTCAACCCTTGGTCAAATCTTCGTCCTATACTTGCCTTTCAGCTATGTTTCTAGCTCCTCAGTTTTTTGTCTTAACTTTTTCCTTTGGCAGCTACTTCCAGGTTCATTTACTACACAAGTCTATGCCTGAAAAGTCATCTTAGGTTGCAACAAACATAGCGGCACTTTGCCCCAAGAATGCGTACTCTGTTTGCTGATGCTCTGAAAAGCCAACAAACCAAACAGGATTTGACATGTTTGCCACAGCTATAAAATTTTCTTCTTGACTATGGTGGACATGCCTGTTGCATTAATTCTTCTTGTTCACATCAGCTGTCTCCAGACAGGCAGGCAGGTACCTGCTGTTGTACATCTCTGAGGGCAAAATGCAAGATGCTTGGGTGTACTACAGATCATATTTTTACTCCTCTTCTTCAACTCACATTTTCCTTCATGACTGCTTTCCAGTAGCTAGTAAATGGCTGGAGTCAGTGACCTACCCCTAGGACAGATTTGACCTTTATTAACTCCATTCTGTATTTCTCTGCTTAGGCCAGCCCAAATCTGTCTTCATCAGCAAATAGTTGTAGTTTCATAGTTCCTGTTCAATATCCAGTCAATATTTTTTTTTTTTTTTTGTGTAATGTAAAATACTGCCTTACCATCTTCTATGCATGCTGCATGAGCTCTATAAAATCCTGGGAAGGATTTGCGCTGCTTCTTTTTTTTTGGCATTGTAAATTAACATCTATTTTTTTTTCTAAGAGCAACTTCTAGGCCAGTAAGGCAAATATATATCATAGAAACATTTAATTTCTGAGGCTATCACATTGTTTATGGTTGCTGTAGTGTGATACATGGCAATTTGGTAATTACCATCACATCAGGCATTTAACACTCTCAGGATCAGTGGAGGTGGAGAGCTTTGGACTTGACTGACAGTGTAAGAGGAAATCTATATACCAAAGTAACAAAATTTCACGTATTTTTTATTATAAACTGGATATATTAAAAAAAAATACTAGGAAGAGATGTGAAACATTAATCAGATGAAATACAAAACACTTCTGCTGGGATAATAATTTACTGATTTTGGCTAATGTGATAAACAACTAACTACTGCCATGGCTATAAAATACAGGAAAAAAATTTAACTTAAACTGAAACTACCATTTTAAGATTTNATACAGCTTTGACTCAATGTTTTTACTTGCTTTTTTGTTTTTGTTTTCTTGCTTAGTCCACTTTACAAAAGGTATTATTTGAAACATATTTTATTTAAAACTTATTTTAAATTATTAACTAAATTTACTGTTTTAAATTGATAAAAATAGCCAAACTCAAGATTTTAATACTCTAATTTTTATTGGAAACTATTAACACATTGTGCCTTCTAAGGACTTTAAAGCACTTCAAAAATAGGCAAGTATGTGGCAGGTATCAACACAATTCTAGCCAGTCCTGAGTAGAATATTGCTCCCCACAGGTCACAGAATATTTCAGAGGTAACAAAAACAACCGTAAAAAGAAAAATCTACTTTGAGTTGGAGATAAATAACTTTTGCATATAAAAAGAGCATGAAATCCAGTGAACTGAACACCTAAATGCCACTGGCACAATGCATTCAAATACTTCTTGCTGCAGTCTAAAATCTGTTTTCAAAGAGCATGGGAGTTGCATGTCTCATAAAAGCAAAATATATTTTCATAAGAGATTATCTTTGAACTGACAGAAACATCCTCCAGACCTAAAGCCATTGAATGAGCTCTAGAAAATCCTAAAGAATAAAGGAAACAAAAAAGAAAGTTAGCATTGATCTTGTTCCAAGCTATGGTTCAGTTGAGGGAAAGAATTGCAGCACAAAATCTGCCATCAGTGCTTAAAGTGATCTGCGTGTGCCTAATCCATAAGCAAATGCCTTACTCTCTCTTGTAACTCCCATTTAAGCTTCCTTTTCAACAAGAAAAAGCCAGAGCAGTAATAGGGAAATGGAAAAGAGAGAAATGGGAGATGTTCCTCAGTGGCTGCAGATATAAAATTGTCTTGCAGGAATAACAAAGATCATTATGGAAATTACAAGGTATTCATCTATCCTTGCTAACCTGAAGCAGCAATGTTAGCCTGTAGATCTGAAACATTAAATTTAACCTTAGAACATGACATTTGAAAGTAGACACTTATTAAAATGTTAACTGTTTATTACATATATACCTTGTTGCTTTGTTTTGGGACTAATCTGAGATGCAATACTGGCACCAGTACACACTTCAATTGAACTTTTCACTAAATATAATTTCCTTTCAAAAATTATTTTTATGCATAGATTCTGAAATTTTATGATCTAAACCTGTGTTAATTCTTCCAAAAATCCATTACTGATGTTTCCAAACAAGCAAACAGCATCTAGAAACAAACATGAAAAAAAAGATCAAATCTCTGTCTTCCCATGTGCTTCTATACACGTAGGTATCTGACTCTGCGCAGGCTTTCAGAGGTTAAAAATGTATTATGCAAATCCATGCACTTTACATACTTGGATAAATATCAATTGCAAGATTGATATTTATCCAAGAAATTACTGGCTATTTCTGAAGTAAAGAAACTTGTACCAAGAAAAGAATTATCCTCTGTATTCTCCGTTTATATTGTGATTTTCCTAAGCATTTTCCCCTACTGACTGCTGTTGGAGACACTGAAGTGGGATGGATGGGGCTCTGTCTGGCCCATTTGCTGATTAACATAGTCCATACAAAGCTGTTGTGCTGTTCTGAACACTCTACTAACAGCATGCCACCTTTCTGTGAATGACAATTTATCTTTGTCTTCTAAGAGGGTAAAAAACCCCAAAGCACACAGGAGAATATAGAATAAAATTCTCAAAAGATATCTAATGAACTCACAGTTGTTGCAAAAAAGTTCTGTACTTTATATACTATTCCTGATACTTTATGATTCCCAAGGGAAGAGAACAGAATTATTCTAGGCAAAGATAGTATTAATTAAATAAAAATCATTAAGACCAGCAATTAGCTATAGGTATTATATGACTGATTGAATTACAGAGAGGAATAAAATAGCATTAAGCAATTTGTAGTGAAATATATATTCTTTGTGATGTTATTTGTTGAGTATATGGATGAAAATATCAAGACCCAGTTTCTCTCTCAGAAACGTTTCAGAATAACACACTTTTAAGGGTAAATATTAAAAAAAAAGTATCAAGAAGGATCTTTCTTGCAGTTGTGGAGTCCTCTGCTTAGAGCAGTTCCATTATGGGGAGCTCACTAAAGCAGGTGTAGAATGGCTTGCTCTGAGAAAACAGATATCCAAAATGTCAAGTGGCCACAGGAAAAAGTTAGTATAGAGGTCAGTCTTCCATTCCTCAGAAAGCTTCACCAAAACACTAGGCAAAAAAATTAGTTGCTGTTGAAAAGAAAAATAAGAATTGGCAAAGAAATATAAAGCTTTCTTGGTTGATCTTGGCCTTAATGTGGGGGGAAAAAAACAACAAAACAAATAAAAAAACTCAAAGCAAAACAGTTTTCAACTTAAACTCATTTTATAAAGTTCAACTGCTTTGAAAGTTCAAATTCAAGGATCACTCTATTAGTTAACCTAAACAGCAGCCTTGTATCATCTCTATTATCCAGTATGTTTCTTAAGGTTTCCAAAATCTTGTTTTCCTTTCAATATTACTAAGATGGCTTGAAAGGTTTAAATATCTTCAGTAACCCCTTCTCATGGTAAGTGTAGAGCAGGCCTACACCACCTTGAAACAAACTTAACAGTTCCTGCAGGAAGAGTTCTCTGCTGGTAGCCACAGGAAGTCCCTACAGGTATCAGTCTTACGTGTCACCTTTGTTGTACAAAATTTGAGGGTAATTCTGTCCAGAAAAAGTAAAAAAGTTTGGATTTTTTTTTGGTAAGAATTAGTATAATAATTTTTGTTTATGTTTCTAAACCCATAGGTGGCAAAACGATGTCCCAAGGCATCCTAACTGGAGATGCAGCTTGCATTGATCAGGTGCAGGAGCTCTCCATGTAGGCAGTGATGATGGTCTGGTTTTGTTTTATTATATCCTTTCTTAGGTCCAAAAAATGCTTTGGTGAATAAGTTCTTATAAGGTTCTGAATTTTTTTTATGTGTGAAATCTGATGACAATGATATCTCCGTTTTAAGTATACATAGAGAGAAGGACACAAACCTTTATATATTTAGTAGCTTCAAAGATATAGGTTTTCCATGTGTGTTTTTTATTTATTGAAAGCTTTATTAAATGTATTATGTTTATATTTTAGATTTTAATTTGATATGAAATAAGATATTCTGAGTGATTGGTCTAAGCATTACATATTTTATCTATTTAATACATTTTTTTTCATAAGAATATTTTAACTGCATTATTAATTGTCCAGGGCATGCATCTTCCTGACTGCACAAATTATTTAGTCAATTTTACCTCACTATTTTAAAATCATACTATTACTGCTGTATATTATTCTGTTTTATTTACATATTTATTTACTGAGCTAAATAGCATAGATATTTCAAATTTGGAACAATCATATATTTAGTTTTTCCTTTTGAATAAAAGTGGCTTGCTGCAATCATTTTAGGTAGCAGGGCAGCTGTTATGTATTTTAGGCTCTGTCACTATTTCCACAATTTATTTGCTTATGTGAAATTAAATTCCATACACAAATTTCTCTGCTTCTGTTTATGAAAAAAAAAATAAAGTGCTTGAAGACGTCAACAGTGGCTTTCTAAAATACAGGAAAACTGGCAACAACTTTGAAGAAAATAAATTGGTTTGAGTAGAAGCCCGGTTAAGCCTGACATCTTACCTCAAAAGCAGTTGCATGGACAGTCTGTCTCAGCACTGGAACCCCTGGTAGCTATGGAATGAAGCTGAAATATTTTTGTTGCTGAAAGCAGTGATCTTCCACCAGTGTTTCCAAACAGAATGAGACTTTGGGTTTATAAAAAAAAAATGGTTATAGTTATGTGTTTTGCTTTGGAGTAATTTCCTACTTAACACCCACATACGAAGTTTCTGAAAGTAACTGCACAAGAACTAGTTTTATAGTCATATGTTATTGTTGTTTAGCATTCTCTTACAATCATGGAATGGAAATTCATTTCCCAGATGACTCTGTAACTTTGGAACCAGAAAACAGCAATTTGAGATCTAATGTTCTTTAGCCATAACAACAATTTTCCTCTCGAGAATAATTTCCTGTTAAGTATAAATCTTACCCATTTTTCTGGCTTGAGTAAATATTTGTGTTCATATTTTTATCCTGAAATGGGAATTTCCACAAATAATTTGTGAATCAGAGATTCATGACAGTGTCTGTGACCTTTACTAGTCATCCTTAAACTATCCTTAAACTCTGTGAAGCAAAGGTAGTTGGAAAGTAAACTTAATTAATTTTTTTCAACACATTCTCCCACTACTGTATTTAATGTGTCTTACTATAGCATCTTACTGTCTGTGCCTTACTGCTATGTGGCCACTCTTAACTAGTTTTTTAAATGCAACTACTATGAAAAGCATGATTATTGTTATTTTTAATTTCATTTTTGTTTTGACTTTTCAAATATATATATTTCAAATATATGTATGACATTTCAAATGTATGTGCAAATATATAGCAACATGCAGCACTAGTACTTTAGTAGTATATTTATTTTCATTTCAAGTGCAAACACACAGCACTTAGTAGCATACTTTCTGCAGACATTTTTCTTGTAATTTCTTGGCTTCGACACTGTTCAAATTTCATTGAATTGTACTCAAATATTCACTGAATCAGGATCATTTTTGTAATGTTAGAGCTGGAGAACCAAGTATTTTGGAAAAGAAATCCTGTTATGAAAGATACTCTTTGTTTCCAAAAGCAGAGTTATTCAAGCTTCTTGAAGTAGACTGAATATATATTAATAACTGACTGTTAGTTTTCAAGAAATTTAGATCAGCAGTAACAGATAACTTTTAATTTAGTTTCTATACCCTTCTACTATTCAAAGAAGAAAATAGTTTTTTGAAATTATAACTTTCAAAGAAATTTGAGACACACTTGTTCCTAGGAAAGAAACTATTACTGCCACTTATTTTGGTATTTTAAAATGGCCATCACTTTTAATAATATATATGACAGGTCAGACATCAAGTATTACAGTATATAAAATTATTCATATTCTAACTAACTAGTATTATGATTTTTTTTTTAGTGAAATAGGAGTCAGGACTTTCAAAATGATATTTTGGTTATAGTCAGCATTTCCAGGGAAAGACTGGCTGTGTTGGCTGTTACAGTGCTTTAGTGTTCATTTTAAAAATCCATTATTGCCTATTTCTACTCTGAGTGTCCTGCTTTTTCATACAGTAGATGCTAGAGAACATAAAATTTTTATTTTTTATACCCATCTTTTTTTGAATACATGAAAGGAATTACCTTTCTTGATTGCCTTTTCAAATGCTATTATACTAATTTTCTAAAACCAAAATCTGTTTTTCTCTGTATGTAGCTGTGATTTTTTCTGAAGCACTTCTTGTTTTTATTTACAAGAATTGGTTTCAACCAGCCTTTCTTGATAGTATTATTTTATAAGAAATATAAACAATAATATATGTTTGGAGTGACTTTCCATGATAAATGGTTTGGGATGCTGCTGGGGGAGGGACCAGATTTCTCTCATAAGCTGGGGACAGGACAGCTGTCACACCTTGCATGACAGTCGTCCCCAGAACAAGTACCTGGCTTTTACATAATTTATCCTTTGGTGGTGCTATTGCAAGTGTTGTGGTTTTCTTCTAGTAACCCTAGCCACATCTTGCTTTCTTTGTGTTCTACCAGAACCCTGAGATGGAGAACCCAGAACATATGTAAGTCTAAATATACATACCCCATACACCTATCTGTATGAGTATGTATGTAAGTATCTAAAGGAGGGTTCACCAAGAGGAAGGATCCAGTCTTTTCTTGGTGGTACCAGCCAATAGAGCAAGAGGAAACAGAAAGAAACAGATGCACAGGAATTTCCACAAAATTCCACCTGAACACGAGGAAGAACTTCTTTACTGTGTGGGTGCCCAACAGGTCGCCCAGAGAAGGTATGGAATCTCCCTCGCTGGAGATATTCAAGGACTTTCTGATGCAATTCTGCACTATGTGCTCTAGGAAGACCCTGCCTGAGCAGAGAGGTTGGACCAGATGACCCACTGACGTGAATTCAAGAAGATAGATCTCTAAGTTTTACTAAAAATAGACAAGAACTCTCTATGCCATTTTCTCTCCTGCATACTTTTGTCCCTTTTTATCATAGTTTTGAATTAGAAGCCACATCCCCTGTAGGTTTTTCCAGTGCTGGTGATGATCATTTCCTTGTATCAGTACCCAGGGATCATAAACGGGACAACCCAGATTTCACAGTTTAAGAGTCCAAAGCCTTGAAACTTTGCAGTCACGTGAAATTTTATTGTGAAGTTTGATATTTTCTTCAAGTTGTGAAAACATATTGCTTCCTAAGTTGTGTGTCGTGTGTGTGTGCGTGCATATGTCCTAAACTGATAAATAAGCAGAGCCTACTTGTCTAAACTGTGAGTTTTTTGCTTCTGGAAATGATGAATGTAACAGTCAGTATTGAATCACTGTCCTAGGTCATATTATCAGAAAAAGGTGTTATGAGAATTAGAAAAATGATCTTAATGTCTGGTCTGCTTATTACTATAAGCAAATGCTGCCTGTGAGGCCTGAGGTGTATTTCTCACTGATGTACCTTGTTTATGACTGATTACAAAAGAGACAGTTAGCATTTTGCTTATTAGTCTCAAACTGGATGCCATTTAAAAAAAAAAACCAAAAAACCAAAAAAACCCCAACATATAGTCCCTTCTAAGCATAGTTAATTCACTTAAAAACACATCATGGCACGGAAACGAATACCTACTAAATGGAGACTATAGTGATCATCAGTTGAAGGAGAGTATTTCTAAATAACTTTGTGATTGGAACAAGTACAAATGCATGGGGATCAGGAGAAATATGGAATAATAGGAAAGAGAACGCATTTTTTTTTTCACTTTAATTAAAGCTTAACAAAGTAAAGCCAAAGCATGTCCAGAGATCAGAATTCTCATGGGAATCTAAGCATTTTACAGAAAAAGATTCTTAGTCTCAGGCTAAATGAATGGCATAATTAGCCACAAGACAACATACTATGAAATGTCACTGCAGAAAAAAAAAAATCATTCAAGATTCTGAGGGTGAAGTATTTTTGAAACAGTACAATTATATTTATTTCTTCTCCTCAAATCTTCTTTTGTTGATGCTGTTTTGTCGCTTGCTGTTTCAAAAATGTGGATTTAATATGGTAGCAGTACTGCCCCTT
>VWZV01007435.1:164445-188945 GCA_013397155.1 Irena cyanogastra | reverse complement strand
TTTATCTGAATCCTCGTCCCTCACTCCTAAGAATCAAAATAAACAACAAAAAAGTGGCCAATATGACTTTTTTGGTACTATCTAGTTTAATGAAAAAAAAATCAAATAATTAATAATAAAATTATTACTTTATTAATACTTAAGAAATAATTTTGTAGGATATTATCCCACAAAAGGATCAACACAAATCTCCTAGGAATTGGAACGTCTAGGAATAGCAAGCTATTAGTACTGCTAAACTATCACCCCAGAGTGAGATTCCTGGTCTTCAATACCCAGTGGTTACATAGCAATTCCTATTCTCATTCCTCAGGCAACAGCCAACAGCTGTATCTGCCCGGGGGAGACAGCATTGCATAGCTTGTGGTCTGGACTTACATGTGGTGCTCTTACTCCAGTAAGAGATTTTTTAGTTTTGGTTTTGTTTTTTTTTTTCTGCCTAGTTCACAATGTCTGAAACAGTTCATGGCTCAATTAAAGGTAATGTTTGAAACCTTTAAAGCTTAGGAACTTTACATATCTTCCCTGACATAAGGCATGAAGGTGCATAGCATGAAAAGCACAACATACGCTAAAATTCTGGAGGATGGATGACTTCACATGTAGGCTGCCATAAGTTGTGGGACCATGTTCAAAGTATCTGTTGGGATTTCTCCATAAACAGAACTCTTCTCAGAACTATTCCTACATGAACTGGAACTCCAAAAAAAAGAAGTCTATGCACAGACTCAGCCACCTAAGGTATAAATGGCCTGGGAACCTAGAAATGAAATTGGAAGCTAATTTATTTTTTCATTTTAGAAGTACACATGAACAAGTAGCTCAGCTACTACAGCTTTATAAAAGCTAGTATGATTCTAGTAACCAGCAGTTCTTCAAAGTCTAAACCTGCTGAAACTATTCTGAAACTGATAAAGGTGGAGGGCTATCTAGAGTTTCCAACTGCTAATTTATCTTACTAAAACCAGAGATGACTAAAATAAAGCATATTGAATCAATGTGTATTTTCTACACAGATACAGAGAAAGGTTTAAATGAAAAGATTAAAAAATTGAACTAGTCATTTGATTTTTCACTTCTTATGACTGCGATCATTATTCTATACTGGATAGGAGAAGAAAAGCTTTAAATTAAATTTCTACAGACAGATAAGAACATGTAATGGAAATTAGATTAAAATATTAACACCTTCTAAAGTCGAAAATAAATTTAGGCATTGCTCTGTGTGAAGATAAAATAACTCAGACCTCAAAGAGCATAAGCTAGGACTGAAGGTCCCATTCCCCTTTACTCCAGATTTCCATTATTTTAATCCTTGCTCAACACTCTTCTAACCCTGACTCTTTTGGAAAACAAAGTTTATACTTTTGCATGGAGATTTCTGAAGTAACTAGAATCCTGAATATGTAGAATTGTCTCATTTTTGAATATGATGAGTGACTCAATATTTAATCCTATAGCTGAGTGGTCCCATGATCTAGACATTCTGCCTTTATATTGCTTGATCTCTTATACATGCACAGAGGACTGAGGAAATATGTTTTCACAATTTAACACATTTGGTATTTTAAGGGACTTTGAGAAATTTGCAGATGTCTGGAAAATGTCAAGCATTCAGACTTCTAAAACATGAAATCAGCATTGTCTCAGTTACAATCAGTTTGCCCAGATGTACAGAAATGAACATACACCAGCACCGGAGAACCAGAGGAGAAAGTGACTTCTAATTCAAAACTACAATAAAAGTAAAAAATAAAAATAAAAAAGTGGAGGGAAAGAAGGGAAATTCAGAGATGCTTGGTGTCTCTTTTTATACAAGCTGGATGGTCACTTTCCATAGGTCACTACAGCAAGATTGTGGTAATGGCATTTGGGTTGCTGCTGCTGAGCCTTTTTTATGAGTATTTATCAACTTGCAATCAAGTTGATTCATTGATTGATTGATTGAAATCACTTTCTGTAACCACTCAGCAGGGATTTGGGCAGGATATCCTGGCTTGAACGGGGGTGGCCACCCTCTTGGGCTTGATATGGGGTCTTTACAGTGTTTTCCTGATGTAGTGTTCTCATGTTTCAGGATAAGAAACTGTTTCCTTGGCCAGATGTCAAATTACACTCTCAGCAATTTAAAGTTCAGTGCTTGGCTTTTCTTCTAGATATAGAAGACGATATGCTATTACTGATACCTTCCAGTAACTACAATAGGATGAAGCCATGACCTAGTTTGCTGTTAAGGAAGAAACAGCCTTGCAATGTGCATTTCTCTTCAATACACAAATTCATGTATTCAGTGTGTGTATTCATGTAAGAGGTCCTGAAACCCTCTGACCGTCAGTTTCTGCTTCTCCATTGCCTACCATGAAAAGCCTAGAACCTTTCACTCATTTTGTGGGCTGGAGCATATGTATGGGTGGTGAGTTGGAATTGAAAGGTAAAGAAGGAATTTTAGTTAATTGCACTAGTACTGGGCATTGGAAAGAGTCAGAAAATCAAGAGCAGCTGGTGCAAGATTCTGGTTCCTATCTGTAAAAAAGCATGAAATATTTGTACCTGAGACTCTTCTCTATTAACAGTCATCAATGTAGGAAGTAAAAGAGGTTTCTCTATTGAACTGTAAATTTCACAAGTATTAAATTAGGCATCCTTTTACCTTCTTTCTTAAAATTGCCCCATGAACCTTGAATAAAAAGGCTTGAGAGCCTCATTCTTTGCTGATAAGATACTCTCCCTAGAGAGTACAACTACAGATCCGTATCTGTTTAGACAAAGAAACAACTAGAGTTAGTGTTTACAACATTCTGAATGAGTGCTCTTATCCTTTAAAGACACCTCTTACCATGATATTTTGAAAGAAAGCTGGACTCTCCACCTCTTGCTCAAGGAAGTCGAGATTTCAGAATCCAAATGAGGTTTCTAAATCCTCAGTGACACACCAGATCCTCAAACAAATACATCATAAAGTGAGGCACTTCTATCATCAAGAAAAGAAAGGATTCATTTAAGCCAAATCCTTCCCCACAGAGGTTATGCACAGCAGGCTGTGTGTTGTGACATACTTTAATACTTGCAGTAGTTTCTAAGGCAGGTACAGCTATCACAGGTTGTAATGGCAATATTAAGAAATAATTACAAACAAGCAAGCAAACAAAAGAAAATCTAAAACAATAAAATAATAAAACTCTTTGACAGAGATTGCAGAGGAGAGAAGCCGTATGAGTACCATCCAATGTAGGGACTCAGGCATCTGCTTTGGAATATAGATTTCATAACTGAAACCAGGTAGTCAGTATTTTGCTTGTTCAGGTGAATTAAACCTACTTTATAAATTGAACCATAAGCTTCATGTAGCTTCTGTGTGCTTAGTATGTTTTAAATGGCTTAAAGTGTTTTGAGTTACTTAGACCTTACAATATGTTGCTAAGTTCTTTGAGAAACTTTGGATCCCAGTTTCTAGAAAGCATTTGAAAACCTTCAGTAAATGGAGCAAATAAAGGAAGCCAGGAGGCTTTAATGTGTACCTAAAATCAAGATGCTGAATCTGTACTGTGCTGGCCTGTACTAGGGCAGTTAAACAGCTTGATTTTTAAAGTACTGGATCCTCAGAATTCTTCTGGATAACAACAGAATGATCGTATGTTTTCTTCTGGGCAAAAGTAAAGTTCTGCAAATAATTGCACCATGGCTTTGCTGTAAACAGTACTATGCTACCTGTTGAGAAGCATATGTTCAACACAGTGCAGAGTTCTATTAATGCAGAACCAATGTCAAAGATTTGGCTGCTTCCCAGAATTAGCTGACAGCATTGTCTGAGCTCTGTGTTTTTCATAGAGTCTCTCTACCCTCTAAGGAATTTGTGATTTGAAGTGATTTCAGAGAAGGAGCTACTGCAAGTCTCAATATCCATCTTCCCAACAATAAGGCAAAACCAAGTGCAATCTTGTAATTTTGCATCTGGTAAAATACCTTTTTTTTTTTTTAATGAAGTGGCAAAGAAAGATTTGACATGTTGACATTTAAATTAACTTGCAAGCTCAGATTTTTTTGGCATCACCCACTGACAGCTGAAACAATTTCTACTGCTGTAGCTGTCTGCAGCTGGGTATATCTTTCCATTTTGCAAATATCATATTTTCTATTTATTTTGTTTAATTGTATCTTGCAGGACATGGCAGTCACAGTTTTTCCTACTGTAAATATTTTTTGGAAAATGCATAAACATTAGATAAACATATAGAAGGCAGATTTTGTTTTTCTGGATGTTTTTCACATTTTTTCCCCTTATACACTACAGCTTCAGAGTCCAAGCTCTTCTTTCCCAGAAAAGTAGCTGATATCTTTCACAAAGGCAAACTACATGTCTTCAGCTCTCTAATGAGAGACTTTGGCTCACATCACGGTTTACAAATATTCACTGATGGTAAACCATAGGCTAAAGGATAGTGTAAACCTTTTGTATTCCCTTGCTGTTGATCATTTGGAACTGTTAAATTGTAAAACTTTCAATCTTATATTTTTATTTACCCTGATGTATTAAAATCTAGCATAAATGGGATCTAATGGCATTTTTAATGCCAGTTTTTCTACTAGAAAACAAATGATTCTTCATTTCTACCTCTGAAATAATGACCTAGTGAAAACCTTTGTCTAGTCAGTTCTTTAAGGGCAAACAAGATACTCTGTTGTGATAGTGCTTAGGTCTTAATTGAAACTAGAAACAATTCCTTTGGTTAGGAAGAAACCCTTTTGGTCACAAAAATACTATCTAAAGACTTCTTCTGAGAAATTCAGTGTATCTATTTGATTTGATACAATAAGGAGTTTCCCTACACCATGGTTTAACTCCAATTGGCTATTAAGTACCATATAGACATGAACTCATTCACTCATGGAATGGTGAGCAGAATCTGAGAAATGTAAAATCCAAGGCTTGAGATAAGGACGTTTTAATAATTGAAATGAAGTACTACTCCTACTACTAAAAATAGTTCTAATTAAATTTGATATAACAAAAAGAGAGAGAGAAATAAAACTCAAGTTAGAAAGTACAAAACTAAAACCAAGTGATGCACAATACCATTGCTTACCACCCACTGACTGATGCCCAGCCTGTCCCTGAGCAGCAATCAGTGGCTCTTGGTCGTCTTCCCCATTTTATACACTGAGCATGACATTCAATAGTGTGGAATACTCCTTTGGACAATTTGAATCAGCTGTCCTGGCCATGCTCTATCTCGGCTTCTTGTGCACTTATTCACTGACAGCATGTGGCAGCTAAAAAAACTTGATTTACTGTAAGCACACTTAGCAGCAACCATAGCATCAGTGTGCTACCAGCACTACTCTCATACGAATTCTAAACAAAGCACCAGTTACTAAGAAGAAAATTAATTCTGTCTCAGACAGAACCAAATGAGATTTTTTTTTTCAATTAAAGATGTTCTGCTTGGCTTTTTGTTGCAATGTGAGTGTTTGAAACATGTAATAGCCTTTCTCTAACCTGCATTTATCCCAAACATTCTGGCTGGTATGAAAATAATAAAGAAGGATACTCACTTTAGACAGGACTACCTTGCCAACCAATATAGCTGCAGCAGCATGTCATCCTAGGAAGAACCTGAAAGAATTAGCTCAATGCCTGTGGCTAAAGCAGCATCTTTTCCTCTTGTGACAGTATCTGGATGTCAACCAATGCAGTCAGTCATGTATCTTATATGATAAAAGCCTGTGCTACAAGACTAAGGCATTATCCTTATAAGATATGATGGAGATTTTTCTGATCCTATTTTTCTTTCTTAAGAACTAATAAGTTGAATTACATTTATACCAGAGGATATTATTTACATCAGAACTGGCTCTCAGCTCCAGGAGCAGCCAAGTTTTTTCTGAGTGCCGCAATTCCCTTAGGTTCTGCCTTCCAGGAGGCAGAAGCAGCAGTGGGCTGCTCTGAGTGACTCAGAGGGATGTTGTTAGGGCAGACATTCCTACACCATTCCTACCAGTGTGACAGAAGCTGTAGTAACCTCTCTCCCTCTCTGGGAAGGTTTATTAGAAGGTGTAGAACAGGCCACATGACTTTGCACAGTACTTCTTCCTTAACTGAGATTTTCCTTTCTGTGGGGAAAAGACAGATGGGGAAGATTCCTATGGGTTTATGGCAGCTCAAGTTGCAACACGTGGATTACTCCAACTCAGGCTGCAAGGGAAGCACTCGAAAATCAGAAATACTGGATGTTACATTCTTTACACTGGCTGAATAAACCTCTTTGGGTGCAAGCAAAATATGAACTTTCTATTGACATAATTCTGTAGGATATTTTTTTATTGGAACGTATGAATTACTAGAGTATCTAAGAGGGGATGAAAATATAAACTGAATGAAGACTGTTGAAGCAAATATCAAACTGCATTTTCTGTCTCTGTGCTTAACTACAAATCTAAAGTAGTTTTTTCAACCAGCTTTGCATTTTATGGGTTTCTGGTTTTTTTGGCTTTTTTTTTTTTTTAATCTAGTGTAGATATATATTTAAAAAAAAGCAGGTCATAACACCTAAGAGACAAAGTAGTGGAATGAAAAATACAAAATACCATTATTTTGATTTTAAAAATTTATTTGACCATAATTTGAAAAATTATCAGTGCTGACTTGTTTCTGTTCATTTTAGTTTTACTATGAGGTTTGGGGAAAGCTCATAGTAAAATTAAAATGTAAGAGGACCTGTTACTTAAGAAAGATATATTGAACTGTATGCATACATTAAGATATCATAAGACCCAAAATATGATTCCTTGTAAAATCAGGATTCCGCATACAACCGGACATTATAGACACAAGATAAGAACTAAACAGAAAGCCTGGAGGAATTGGAAGGAAATGTGTCTGGTCTTCAGCCCAGAAACCAATCATAATTGAATATACAACTTCAGGAAATATATTCTAAAAAACTTGGGCAAGTCTGCGAAAATTAAAACAGTAATATTTGACTTTTA
Organism: Irena cyanogastra; assembly: GCA_013397155.1. NCBI lineage: Eukaryota > Metazoa > Chordata > Aves > Passeriformes > Irenidae > Irena > Irena cyanogastra. Next base: position 181,958 of record VWZV01007435.1, on the reverse strand, counting down.
GAAGACTCATCATCAAGCCCAAGATGCAAAATATTCTAACAACTACAATTTTATGACCAAAACAGAAAATAGATACTTCATTCTCACCTATTATTGGAAAAGGAAATTAAAAAAAAACCCAACCCAAAACCAAAAAACAAACAAAAAACAACCAAACAGAGAAAACCAGATGAGATCCTGTTTGTTTAGTTCCACGAGCATATGTACCAACCACTGACAAAGGGCAGCAAGGAAATGATAATGATATGTTTGTATGGAAGGCTTCCTCTCTTTGGATCTGGATCAAAGTAAAATATCTGACAGCTTCCCTTGGCTTGTCAGACCATAACAGTCGCTTACAGAAACAAAACCTTGCTTGAAAAGAGACTTGGAATCACAGCAGAGGAAGTTGCTATGTAAAACAGACATGAAGCAAACCTAGCAAAGGTGGGAGACTCCACAATATTTTAATGTAGTGTTTGAATTTCAAGCTTCATTACTAGTATCTCTGAAGTCAAAATAGTTCAGCCTCTGAGGAGCTCTGCGCTCTGTCAACTCGTTTTTAAAAACATTTTCTGATTGATATGAAGGAAGCTAATTTCATATTCATGGAAAGCCTTTTAAGAAACACAAAAGAAAACAAATAAAGAGAATAAGCACACATTCAAGCACTGTCATAGGTCCCAACACTGACTACAGTCAAGGGACATTGCCCACTCTCCACTGCTGTTCACATATTGTTCACATTTTGCTCAGATCATCTCCTCTGATCAATTATTAAAACATTAGTCAATTATTAAACAATAGTTAATAAAATATTAAGTATCTGGACATTTTTGAGCCCATTGTTATCAGCTGAAATTACATACAAATCTAAATATTGTTGAATCTTCTTACCTAATAGGAATGGCTACTGCCAAGTCTGCATTAGGGAACAGTTCCTGGTGGCAGAGATTCCCAAATCACGACAACCACAGGGTCAGTGAAGACAGACAGCTCAGTTGGGAAAGTTTAAAAAAACCTTTGTTTGCATGGCCTTGTGCTGAACCAAATGAATGCTGCCTTAGAAATCCCATCATCGTGCTACTACTCCGAGCCTTCACTTTTGCAGCTACCACAGGAAAGATCAGAAATCCCTGCTGTCATGATGCAGACATAGCCTCAAAAACATGGCAGGAGGGGGAAAGACAGGTCCTGAGCCACAGCTACAGAGGAAAACAATTGCACAGATTTACCTTCAGAAATTAATAGGCAGTTAGTAGAATTTCTGGAAAGTGAGAGTGTAAAGCTCTGTGTAATAATTATGAATTATGTAAGATTAAAACTAAATTTAAAAAAAGCATCAAAGCATTATGAAATGGTGTTCCTAAGATGAATGTTATGTTGAGTTTTATATCTGCAAATAAATGTAGTTTTTTGTACTACCAGCAGGATAAAAACCCCCAAAATATACTGTTGTTTTCATTTATCAAGGAAATGTTAAGTCTCTCGATCTTACCCATCATCACGTAGGATTCAAAAACTAAGTAATTTCAAAAAAATGTTGTAATGACTGTAAGACTGAATTTTGGAAAAACAGTCAGGCTATCTTTTTACCTAACAAAGCTGAAATTACAAATTGACAAGATCACTTGATGTGAGTAGTAGTGTCTCTGACAAATGTTTGTCAGATTGGTAATTTTGTGACAGTGAATGCTGCTTTGCCTTCCTTTCCATTTGATATAACTTCCTGATAGTGGACTTTGTGACTCTAGAGCCCTCAGCAAAGACTGCAGCTTGATATTAACGCATTCTATAATTGATTTTCATATTACAGGATATGTTTGCAGGATAGCCAAGTGGAAAAAAAAAGTAATTTGGAGAGATATGTTGATGGATTTTTGCTTGTGTGCTTTCACAGGTGACTTAATTTTGTTAATGAGTTTATGAATTTTAGCTTTTTAAATTATTCTACATACATAAAAGGACAAGATGGTTTATTGCAAAAAATTCAAGAGTAGATTTTGACCTTTTTCCCACTTTTTCTCAGAGTGAGCAAGAAGAAAAAAGTTTACAGTCTTCTTTATGTGATAACAAAAATGAGTTTCAAAATTTATCTATGTAATTGCTTTCCCACCATTTTAAATACTTGCTGTCAGAAGAAGTAGCATTGATAAAGAGACAGTATAAATTTTGCTTTGGATAAACATTCCATAATAAAAACATAACAAGGTGGGGGTTTTTACAATTCATTTTACAATTCATTTTTATACAAGTGACCTATAAGTAACGACCTTGACTCTGGATCATTTATTAGAAAATAAACAAAGAGATGGAATAAATGACTTGTGGAAAGGGCTTGGGCTATGAACTCTCCCAGATGGTCATTAATCCCTCAGAAATGCTACTGACCCTGATCATTAAGACATAATTAATGTATTAATACAGTGTCTAAATGCTGAACTGAATTTTCTTTTTGTTTAATTAACCTTTTGAAAATACTTTACTAATGAAGAAGGGCAATATCTGTTTGCCATGGAGATGCCACATTATTTTTTTTATTCACAGCAAACACAAATAAATTATGGAAAGCTCTTCATGTGTTTGTACACTTCACACTTCACACTGCTGAGAGCTGTTGACTATTGGAAATGAAGGGCAAGGGCATGATTAGAAAGATTCATTATGCACTGGTTCAATACTTCAGTGCTATTCTTCATGAATGTGCTTAGCACTCAGCCAGTGCAGGCTATGAATTCTCAGCAGGGCAGGAAAAATTGAATTTTGCTGTTCTGTCACAGGGAAGCTAAAGGGCAGAGGAAAAGGGCAAAGTTAGATGATTGATCTGGGGAAAAGATCCTTGGTACCCTGGATTCCTTTTCCTGTAGCTTCTTGGGAATGGATTTCTAGGGAAGCTCTCATGGACATGGCCAGTGATTGTCATACGTATGAGTGGGGAATACTCCTACTGGTCTGGCTGCCTGACTACACACAATGAGTGCTCCTGACATGCCAGGACATTTGATTCCTCTATGGCAACACCAGGAGCAAGGCTGGTTTTCCAGAGTTCTTAAGGAAACTGAGATATACAGTCAACAAGAACTGTCAAAAAAATTAATTTCCTACCAGCGTTGCCAACGTGATGTAGTGCTAGTAATCTGGAACATACATCTGATTTTGCAATTTCTAAAGCTGATTAAGAGTTGTAGACATTCATCTCCAAATAGGGATTTCTTGATTCCTCTATTAGCAAGATTTTGAAAATTTGATGATTATAACTTGCTCGCAACCAATTAAGTTGTATTACACAATGGATGTCCAAAGACATCTCATTTACAGATGCCTACTAATATTTATTATTCTTAAGGAATATGGTTGCAAAATGTTTGTATTTTTAAAGTGGGGTTGTTTTAATCTATATATCTCTAGGTATTCTCACAGCTTTCAGATGAATAACTAGATGGCATTTTAAGCATCCATCTGCCTCTCAAATACACGTTATTTAAATATAAATATGATGCACTATTTTGACATAGACTATTTCAATTTTAACAGTTATTATGTACTAAGTAAAAGATTCTCCTTTTCTTGTTTAAAAATCAATCGATCAACCAATCAATCAGCCACAGCTTGAGACATAAATTATCAGCTATGAATTATTTCGGTTATATCAAGAAAAGTTTTTCCAAGCAGTTCCCAAATTGTTAGAAAGAAAGTTTTTGTTATAAAAAGCATTGATAAACAGTTTAGGCTTATCATCTTCCTTTCATTTAGGACTATAAATTAAATCAAAAATTCTGAAAATGTTGCTTTGTCAGATATGTATTTACCTTGGAATAAGGGACAAAGTATTCAGCCAGGTTAATGGAAGACAAGGAAGAAAGAAAATTTAATGTTTAGTTTAGGCTTTATCTGATTTAGCGTGCAATTTTCAGTCTTATTCTCCCTCTTTACTAAATATTTTATTAAATACATTCCATTTACTTGCAGCTATAGGAGCAAAAAAGTAGACAGGAACTTGATAACACATAACAAGTACACTAGAACATATGTTATTGTCACTAACACCTATAACCTTCATATCAGTCTGAAATAAATTGCTTATTCTACCATTAGGTGTTGTGAGGTGGAAATCAATCCCCCTATGATGAGCAAAATAACAGGTCTATAATTGTTTGGGAAAACTTTGTTTTCTTTTTTTTTTCTCATGAAAGAAAATGAGAGTTTCTTGAAATGACTTTCCTGTCATTTGCATTTTGCCTGTAGACAAGTGACAAGCTTTTATTTTCTTTTATGAAAAAAAAAAAAAAAAAAGCAAAAAAAGCCAAGTAAAAATCAATCAGGTCTCAGCTTTATCCCTACAGCTATTGAAGTTGGAGGACCCCGAAATAATATACAATTTAATCTGTGGGAAAAGAATAGTGGAGAAAAGTTTAAATTAATTCATTACACTAAACCAGTTACATCTCCATTGAATATAATTGTTGTGAGGTTACAGTTTCTATAAAACTCTATCTGCACTTTTTCATAACCACTGAACTTAAACCTCAGCATTGAAAGGTGTCTGTGGGAGGAGTCTGCCTCAGGCTGAGTATTGTGGGTGAATTTTAAGCTAAATTAGGTAAAATTTCCTTAAAAATATATAAGCTGATGCTAAAAATCTCCCTTACAAAACTCTACCATTTCCTTTCTCTTCAACAAAGAAAAGGAATTCACCAGGGCTGAGACGGTGCTCTCTGTCTAGTATGATTATTGTGTCATTTCACATGGGAATTAAAAGGTTGGACTAAGCCTACAGAGGTCAGGAGAAATGCAAGAGCAAAAGAACAATTGTAAAAGATGGATTTTTCAATATATTAAGTTGAAACTGGATAGCACTTAGCTTCTGTAGTAAGAGGAGCAAAGGCAGAAGTTTGTCTGGAATGCCAAATAAAAATCAAGACTACAAACAAGAAGCTTCTGCCTTCTGCTTAACCTGCACTTCCCCCTGCTGATGTCCTGCTGAGGAGGAGGAAGTGGAATGGAAATAAGTGAATAGCCTGGAGGGAAAGAGGGAAAGTGTGAGAGTGCAAGGTCAAGAAACAAAAAGCAGATGTTATGATGTTGGAAAATAGGACTCTTGAGGAAGAGAAGACAACAGGGTTAGGTAAGAGCTATGAAACTGGAATAAAAACTACTTTATCTCTACACCATGCCACAGCACGTTTTTTCTCTCTAGTGCCAGGGGTAAAGGGGGAAGGAAAGAAAAAACCCACTCCATGCAAGAGGAAACCTTAAAATACGTTAATTGTAAAATGGAACATTTTGTCAGCATCTGATACCTTTTTCCTTACGCTTGTTTATGCCATCATTTTGTTCTTGTGCCTATTGTGGTCTGAATGCAGATCCTAACCTTTAGACTGACAGCTCTGAGGTATCCTCTCCCAAGAGTCCAGCATTATGGAGAACATTTCAGACATCTATTACCAAATGTATAAACAAGATTGGGAAATTTCTAAAGAAACAATAGAGTAACGAGTTTGACAGAGAAACCACATGGCAGGAATAAACTATGAAAATCTGTGTGTAGCAATTTATATCTTGGTGCAGTAATTTAAATATACATATATAGTGACCACTCTTTTATTGATTTTGTTTTCTTGACAGTGATTATTATAGTCTCTTCATTTTGATGTATGACCATATCTTATCTGGGATACTTCAGAAGTAATTTTGGAACAGCAGGGCACATTTGGTTCTAGAGTAAAATATAGTGGGAAGTTTTTGATATATATATTTAGCCATATCTTTCCAGAAAGCAGTTGTGTACAAAAATAATTATAAAATTGCTGCAAACTTCTTCAATATCTGCTTGTAGACTTGCCATGAAGGCTAGAGAAATGCTACCTTTCAACAGTATCCATCTTCAGGAAAAAAGGAACTTGGCTTTGTGCCCTTATCTCCACACATTACAAACCCTCTGGAAATTCACTCCTTATTTCAATAATAGACTGAATTGGATTAATTTCTGTGTTAAATTAGAATGCTTCAAAGTCCACTATAAAACTTCAGTGTAGTTAATAAATGCTTACTAAGACAAAGCTCCAGCCATACCAAAACCTCCGCATAAGTGGAGATAAGCAGAAACAAGGTCCACTTCAGGAAAGCCTTTGCAACCACTTTTAAAACATTATAGCAAACTCTCTGCTTCTGCCCTTTGCTTGGAATTTCAGAATAAAAAATACAGAAGTGCTCTTCAGAGAGCTCACTGGACAGGTCAATGTAATGAACAACAGTATTTTGTTGATTATTTGAGGCTCAGATGCTTCCCGTTTCAGAAGAATATGCTATCTTTACTCTTCTTTCTCTTAGTGGTACTCAACTCGAAAGGCAGAGAAACCTGGCTATGAAGAAGGCTGACGGTTTAGTTTTTGGTTTGGTAGTTTTGGTTTTGTGGGTTTTTTTATATTTCACATATACTCAGGAATACATAATTTACCCTTGCTTCTCAATTGAGTCAAGCAAAATCCACAGGTAATGGAGGTTTGCCACCTACACTCTAGTGAACAAAAATGTCCTATATTTAAAGCAATCAAACAAATCAAATTTAACTGCATACAGCTTTGTTTGTATATGTTATAACTAATTTTTACAGTAGTTGCTCCTACAATTCAGCATTTTTATTAAAGAATTCTTTCCAACATTTTTACTTCCTCTTTTTCTTGCCTCTTTGTCATACAGTTTTGTAGAGCTGTCACTGAGGGGTATTTAGCAAATCTCACCACCCCCAAACAAAGCTGTGTTTGAAAATAGTGATGATCATGGTCACACATTACATCACCATAATTTTATTTCTTTTTACTGCAGTCTCATGTTATTGTTAGGATAAAAACAAGCTACTTTTATGACAGGATATTTCTCTTACTCTTCCATTTTTAAAATAAATTTGCTGCAGCATGTCAAGAAAACCTTTAAAACATTGCACAGTGTATGACTGATGTACTGCATTATTTCACCAAACCTCTGATGCTACAGAAATCCCACTGCTATAGACTAGCTTGTATCTTTACACACATTTTGAATATTTTATATGTTTTTTTTCTAACAGGATGTTGTACATCTCAAATGGTAATATCTCAAGATTGAAATAGACATTGATTTGCTTCACTGTTGGTGACCAAGGGGTTAATTTAACATCAGAGAAATAGACAATAGATTCTTATTGATTTCAGATTTCAGCTAGGGCCGGACTGGGAACCAGATATTGGATTAATCTCTATCTAAACCCACATATCTAAACCAGTAATCTGTATCTCAACTTGTTACCTAGGCTTCTTCAACAGATCAAAAGAGGTGTTCATTGTATACTGTTTAGCATATTCTAAGATAGATGACTTAGGCAACATATCTGTAAGCACCCTTTCCTATTTGCTTTTTTTGTTCCTTTTTTAGAGCAGGCCTTCAGACACAGAAAGAAATTTTAATACATCAAGGTTTGAGGAAAGCTTTCCAGTTTAAAACAAAAGCTGAATATGCTTTGAAATATTAAAATTGTTTAATGTTTGACATAATTAAATATGTAACTTCTGATAATTTTCTTTTTCTGATTATGGTTCTATGCTTTCTATTTTGATGGCAAGTCTTTTGATTTTTTGGTATTTTTAGTAAGACATGTTTGGATTATGGAAATAGCATGTATTTTTATTTAACTTGTCCTCTTTGAGGTTCCCAGGCAACCTAATGTGTTGAAGCCTAAAAAAAGGCTTATTCTGTGGCAGAACAAAGATAGAAAACTGCTTGAAGAGGTTTGTGCTATTTTCTACTACATTCAAAGCACTCATGCTAATTTAACAGCACACTAAAATATTTTATTTTCTTACTTATTAGGTTGCTAAGAAATCAGAGGTTAAGAGAAGGTTGGGCACCTTACTCCTGACAAGTGAACTGCCAAGGGGATGACGAATATAAGTGCTAAGATGACTAGAAATTTTCTCAGTTATTGTCACAGTTTCAAAAGATTTGATATGTTGCCTCAAACATTTTGATGCCACCAATCAGTGATATCAATAAATAATTTACTTCTACAGAGAAGTGTCAGGTAAATTTTGAACAATTCTCAGCAATTTCTTTGCAACTCTAGGCAGCAGCAGTGCCTATCTGTCACAAGCCTAATGAGCTCTGGGCTGTAGTAGCTGGAACTTGGATAGTTTTCTGGGCATATTGCAAAACAATGTGGATTTGTGAGGAAGAAGGAAGGCTATAAAGTCTTCCTGGCTGCCAGAGGTAATCCCATGCTTGTGGGAGAGGCATAGTTCAGCACATGCAGTTGAATTCATCTTGGGTTTCGACAGGCTTTGTCTGTGTATTTGTTTCCTTGCTGCTCTAGTGATTGTAAATATATTACAAATGATCTGAAGGTAGACTTTTTGTGCACTAGAAAAGCAAAGGGGGAAAATATTTGAAACTGAATGTTCCATTTTTGTTGACAATTAGATAGAAAAGAAATCTATCAACTGCCATGTCTTCTGGAAATGAAAAAATGCTGGAAATATGCTAACTGCTGAATTTTTCTTTGAAGCATTTGTGATGGCAAGTATCTCACGTTAAATGGATGAATATATTTTTTTGTTCTTACATTTATTGTTTTTCAGCAGTGCTATTTAGAAAGCACTCAAATGCATTTATCTTTCTGTAAATACTTCAGTCCTGTGAGTCAAAATAATACTGTTCACATTTGCCAAGAATATCTATTGTATGTATTATGAAAAAAAATTTTGTCAGTTGACATACACCACTCCTGTATAGAAGTTCATTGCTTCAGAAAGCCCCCTAAACAAAACAAAGTCTTTATGCAACAAATGAATTGTTGAAGTTATGCTGCAGATTGTTATGGACGTCCTCATAATGGTTATTAAGGTGGGATTCTCAATAAACCCAGATTAATGAATCACTAGCATTGTCAGAGTCAACTTTGGGCACTGGAAGTAGAGGCAATTGCTTAGGCAGTAAATCTGGAGTGGACAAGAAAATAGCCATAGTTTAATTATCTTCTTTAAGTAGATCTTTAATTATGTCCTTCCTATAGGTATGCTACATGTCTGGAAAGACACTTCAGCTGGCTAATACAGGATCAGTGTGTATGGGCTAGGAGTTAATGCTGTGCAGGAGCAGGGCACGAGAAAAGAGGCAATAAGACTGACATGAAATTCTGTTGTCACATTTCAGCCCTACTTCTTCTCCCTGTATCTTCTTTTACTGCTAGACCTGCCTCCTCACACTTAGAAGTGACAAAATTAATTTTTGTCTTATGTTCCTGAGAGGTCTCCAGCTGCTTCCCAAACCAGTTATGCTGGCAGAACAGAAAGCAATTCAATTGCCATTACAAGAAACCTATATATATGACCTTTGTAAATGTCCACTGTATTTTTCCACTTTTCTACATGAATGAATGTCACAAAAGAAAATCTGATGTGATGAAAAATTCATATTTTAAGACCTTTGAATTTTCCCTGATAGTTCTTTTAGCATCAAATTTGACAATATCTTTTGAGATGTATATCTGGTCTTAATTAAAGACTTCAATTACAGCTAATCCATCATATATTTTGAAAAACTCTCCCAGTCTTAATTACAAACACTGTTAATAATGCAAAATTCATATATCATTAAAGTTCAAGCTTCAGATTTCAGCTATCTGATAATTTCATTCCTCTTGCTATTAATATATAAACCCTCTAGTGTGAGCTCTCTGTGTAGGGATCTATAGACAGATTAACTTGCATCTTAATTTTATTCTCCAAAATTTAAATAAGAGTCATCTCTTTCATATGGGTCAGCTAAGAACCATCCACTGCCCTGAAGTAATATTCAGGCAATTTTTTGATGTATCAGCTTAGATCCCAGGAGGAAGAGCCTCATTTATAGAGCATGCTATCTATTCCAGTTAGCTAGGCTTGTTAAAACTCGTTTGGGTACCTGTGTGCAGAGGTGCACAGTGTTATGTAGACATAATAGGTCTCTCTGGCAGCATTTACAAGTTAAAAAAAATATGTATAACAAAGGTACTTAGAAAAACAGGTGGAAATGATACATTAAAAGAAACCTACAGACCAAATTACATTAGCAGGGAAAATGGCAATAAAAGTGGAAACTTAAAATCTAGTGTTTGAATGATCTGAGTGAAATTCAAAGGAATTTAACGCAAACCCTGTGTTCCAGGTTGTGAGAGTCACTGCGCTGTCTATAATCCAGCCTAAGTCACTGGCATATGCACTGGTATATGCACTGGTATATTGTTATGATGTTAATATTTCTGCACTACTTTCCTGACATGACTCAAAGCAGCCCAGTGACAATCTATTTAACATTTAGCAAAACAAATGTAAAAGTTGACTGGTAACTCTAAGAAATTCAGAATGTAATTTTTACAATAACATAGAAAAGTATTTGCAACAATGAGCTCTTACTTCAAAGGTTTGATAGTACATATTTTTAACATTTTTACATGCCTGACACTCAAATTTTTCATGTTCCCTTGGATGATTAAAAATATTCAGCATTCTAGACCTCTCCTCCTACAGAGCAAAACATCAGAATTAAGAGTGAAAAGATTCAACCAAGTTACGAAATTGTTTATCTTAAAGTAATTTCCAAAGATATGTTCTTTACTACTGCCTACCTTCAGATATGTTATAGCCTATGCCAGGTGAACTAAAGTGAGGGAGATTTTTTAGCTGAAAACTAGCAGTTATTTTGTCAGGCAAGATTTTTGCAAAATCAGTCTCCCTACCTGGTTCATCACAGCTATCTAATCCTTGGAAAAGGGGGAGATGGGAATAGTCAGCCAGGTAGTTCAAGAGTGGCAGATCACACCACCAATGTTAAAATTCTTGTAGAACACACTTTTCCACTAAGTAGCACTTCACAGCAATTTTATTAAATCTCACAGGACTGTGCAAAATAAGATATCCCACTGAGGTGGATGAATGTTGCCTTTATTGACATAGAATCACTTAGGATATTTAGGCAGAATGGGTTAAGTATAATTTGAATTAACAGTGACGTGCTGCAAACTGAGATACCCCATTTTAACCTGAGACCTTGCCTGTTCCCCTGTGATAATGACTGAACTAATACATGCTACTTTGTCTGACATTCCGTATGATATACTACACTTTGTTCAAGTAAATACAGTGTTCGAATTCTTTGTGACGTAAATCATCTTAATAGCTGCCTTAAATATTGTTTAAGTTATAAAAAGCAAACCCAGGAGATCTATTAATCACTGCTGCCAACCTGAGCATACCCATATGGGTTGTAATCTGTAGCTTTCCTGTTTTCTAATGCTTCTAAAGCTGCTAAATATAAGCCTGTACATTAGTATAACGAATAGAACTACAAAAAATATGCTTAGTTAAGATTTGTACTTGTACCTTTTAACTATAATGTATAATTTAGTGTCTCCTTAATCCTATAATTTGGAGACAATGGTTTAGATCATAAGAGTTTTTGTTTTCAGTCTTATGATTTAATTGCTGCCTCTGTAGGTTCTGCTTGTCCAGTAAGAACATTTTTCATATATATTCCTCATGGATTGGACAATATATCTAAAAATATCTTTGGGCTAATTCTAATTTATGGTTGCTAGTGAGTAAGAATACTGTATTAATAACTGCTGATGAAAGGACCCCAGTGATGGGGGACTGGGATTCAGGCCCAAATACAGAGCTTATGAAGTCAGTAGAAAGACATGCACACCGTTGATGGGGCTTATATTAGGATAGCAAAACTACAGCTGAGATATCTCTGCTGAAATGAATGAAAAAATTGGGATTTGTTACCAGTATTTGTTACTTTGATACCAAAAGCAAAGGAGAGGTATGCCTCCATGCCTTCATTCTTCACATGTGACCTCTACCTGCAGTCCAACGGTAGAACCCTATTTACAGCAATATTATATAAACCTTATCTACCTCAGAAGATTCTAATGTTAAGTTTTCCTCTGATCCAAATGGTAGCACATATTTGACCATGCATATGGTGAATGTACAACACTGAGGTTCGAAGCTTAATGCCTGGTAAACTTAGCGTTGAGTTTTTACGTTGGTTTGTTTTTCTGGGTTCTCTTCAGCAGTGGAGCGTCAAATGTCGAGAACTTCATACACTGTCAAGACACTGGGTCAATGAAAAGGAAATATTTTCCTCTTCCACTCTTTTGGGTTTTGTGTTATGATTAATTTACCTACATACTGTGCTTAATATGTCAATATCTAGCAGGTTGAAAAACACAATCAGCAAGCTTTGAATATTTAAATGCTTCCACAGATACAACATTTGTAGCATTAATCTTCTTTCTCTGCCTGCTCACGAGTTTTCATAGTGAAAAATTTGCTTTAATGTAGATCTGCACAGATGTTATTCCAATGAATTTGATACCCTAAGAATTTGGCTTTGTGCTGTTCTGACCAACCGCTGAGAACCTTCTCAAGATCCCACCACTGTACACAGCATCATCACTGATGCTTTTAAACCACTTCCACTGAAGATTGTTTGATTAAAATGCTAATAAAGTACAAATAGTCCCATTTGCTTCATATGCGGCATCTGAGGTACTCGAAAATGGATTTAAAATTACCCCTGTATGCAGCTGACATTTTTAAGGGGCAGTTTAGCATCTACTTAAGCTGGCCTAAAACTGCTGTCCCGTTGAGTCTGCAGTACCAATTCTGTAGCAAAGAGACTGCCTACTGCTCGGACACAAAGGGGCTGGCAGGAACACAGCTGGGACAGAGGAGGAGTGCAGCACCACAGCTTTAGGCAGTTGCTCCATCCTCCTTCTTTCTGCTGAGTGACACTGGGCACTTTTCAGCCTCTCCAGTCATACAGTGATGGAGAATTGCACCAACAAGAGTATTTGCAATATGGAAAAACTTGTCACTGCCTTTTATACTCTGTTTGTGCAGTGTGGTAAACATGTTAATTTTCAGTTTTAATAAAACCAGGATATTCTTGCCTGCTTTTTTGTGTTTTGTTGCTATTGCTTATAGCTAGTTACCATTCCTAAATGCAAAAAAAAAAAAATCTTAAATAAAATAGTAATATATTACAAAAATAAAGTGTCACCATATGCTCTTTTCCATATACTCTACTCTCCAGTTTCCCTGAAATCACTTGATCCTCAAAAGACAGAAACTTTGATATCAATTCTTTATATACTTTATCCTTCATCCCCTTTATTTATCACATGTTCATCAGTAACATCAGATTACTCCCTTCAAAACTAGTGGTCTAACAATGTGGAGTTCGTATTTGTTCCTGTCAGGTGGGGTTATACACCTGGATATTGCAAAAAGAAGTGTCCTAGTCAAGCAAGAGACACAATTTGGAGGAATGTTCCTTTCTCTCAGAATGTGTTATACATTTTGCTCCAGTTCCTGTTTATCGTAAACATGTGAGCTATTCTTGGGTGGCAGAGGGTCTAACTTCTTCCCTCTAATATAACACATTTATACGTGCAAGTTTCTATGAGTGATTACATTATTGAAAGGTGACATGATTTCACAGGATGCTCCTAGTTTGAAGCAAAATGATCCTGTTTGCTGCAACAGACAAGAGATTAGGTCATTTGAGAGTTGAGAGATTGTGGTTATCATCCTTAAAGGGGAAAAGTCCATTCCACCCATGTTTTCTTTGTGAATGGTGGGTTCTTCTGACAACAGACTATTGCTTTAAAGTGGATCCTCATCACTGCTGCATTATTTTCCAATATTTTTTCATTTGTTTGTTGTAAAAGAAGAAACTATGCATGAGTGTTTCAAGAATTCACATTGAATTAGGTCTTCGAGTACATTTAGATTCAGAAAAGACCATCTTTCCATCTATAGTAAGGTTGAATAATGAAATAAGCACCAAGCCTTGCCAATATGGAAAGACTGCTGGGTGGTCAAGAACTCTCACCAAAACTTGTGATGCCTCTAAAATAAAACCTCTACTTTAAACTTAGGAATTTATGTACTACTACTTGAGGAGTTAGACAGAAGTTTCAAGAGTTCACCACCACTGGAACCTAATTATCTCATTCCAGATCCTTCCTAAATACCTGGATCTTTTTGTGAATGTTGATTAATGTCTCATATTTGACAGCAGCACCTCATTCACGTATGAACTTCTGAATTATTATCCTATTTGACACTGGCAAGTATTTTGTTGCAGTCCAGCTGACTGTTCTACTCTTCACTTCCACCTGTTAGCACTTGGCCATCATTAATGCAAATGATCTTGCATTTTCAAGATCATTCAGATGGCTGATCTTGGTATCAGTGCAGAATGCTGTCCCTGAAGCAGTACACCACAGTGTATCACCAACAATGACCCATGATTTCTTGCATCAAGAAATTGATGTGACAGTGAGGTCACTTTTCCCATGACTCAAAACTTATTCCTCTGTTACAGTATCTTTTCTTGCTGATAGCTCATAAACCTTGCTTTTCAGCTATTCATGGTTCTGAAGAATATTTGAAAATGTAATAACATAATGCAATTTGTTGCCAGATGGTCAGTGTCTCGACAAATAAAAATGTAAATGGTAACATTTAATAGTTACTTTCACTATTAACNCCCCCCCCACCCCCTGGTTGTATTCGAAGCAAGTAACCTGAAAATGACAGAAACTAAGCAGCCTAAACTGTTTGAAATCATACATAGTTAAAGACACCCCTGCTTTGCAATTTCCCTAGCAAAAAATGAGTCTGAACAATTTTGCCAGTGCATCTTTGCTAATGTGAAAAAACTGCCACAGAAAAAGTGAAATGCCATACAAATGCCTTCATTGCCTTATAAATAAGGCTTTTTCTAAATGGTACCATTTGTGAATATATGGGGCCAGTCAGTAAATCATGTTCATGTTTCTCCACAAATATCACACTGCAATTGAACACTGTATATGTAATGATCTCAGCACAGGTCCCAGGGAGTGAGAAAAGCTCTTGGGAGAGCTTTACTCTTGCTTTTAACCAACGTAAGTCCTACACATACACTGCTCATTCTGAATTGCCTGACAATTTATGGGAAAAGTCATTCTCTAAGACTTTTTAATATGTTCCAGAATGGACCAGCCTTGGGAAAAAATGTAATGGGTACAATGAGAATAGAAGGAAAGACTTGGGAGGTTTTAATTTGTAGTGTATTCCACTCAGTTTCTACAGACTTAAAGGAGAATGTGGCCTCTATCGTTACTTTATATTTCCTTTTGCTTTCCTCCTGGAATAACTTCCCTGGTAGCATAAAAAGGCACACTGTAAAAGATTCAAGGTCAGGGAATTATGTGCTGATCTTCGTTCATTATGTAAATTTCTTCTGATGGGAAGATATGATCCAGGCAATAATCAGTATTTTTCCCTTTTAAGCCAAGTCTATAGGGCACATCTGAGACATTAGGATGGTTCCAGGCACAGTTCATCACTAATGTAAACGTGCATAATTTAATAATTTAATCCTTCTAAGGTGCACTCTGTAGCACAAAGAAACAGAATCAGTATCCATAATGTATAGTCTTTACATATTCATATATTCATTTCAAGATAGTTACACACTGAGTAGCTTAAGCAATACTTAAATATGCAACAGTATTTCCAACTATGGGGGCAAATTAAAAAATTGAAGAATATAGGCTATGCCTTGGAAAAAGTTATGCTTACTGAGATGATTAAAACCCACATCCTTGGAAATACAGATTATAAACACAGTACGTGGTAACAAACCCAAAATCTCACAACCTTTTGTTTCCTGCATTCGNTCAAGAAATTGATGTGACAGTGAGGTCACTTTCCCATGACTCAAAACTTATTCCTCTGTTACAGTATCTTTTCTTGCTGATAGCTCATAAACCTTGCTTTTCAGCTATTCATGGTTCTGAAGAATATTTGAAAATGTAATAACATAATGCAATTTGTTGCCAGATGGTCAGTGTCTCGACAAATAAAAATGTAAATGGTAACATTTAATAGTTACTTTCACTATTAACAGTTGTTCTGAAAGTGATTCTGATTTTAGTGACCGCTCCTTAAACAGTATTATGCAATCAGGTAAGGTGGAATGCCAATACAATTCAGACTAATTTTGAGCAAAAGAGCTGGTTACAGAGTCACTATTTCTAACTACCTTAATCTGGCCCCTTTGAAGTTTGCTTCACTTAATCGTTTATCCTTGATACCAGTTGTATCCAAATTTTTGGTTTTGTTCTTGAGCTGTTCTATAGTTACTATGTGTCTCTGCTGACTATTGAAAACTACCAATAGAAAAAAAAAAGAACATTAGTTTTACCACTATTTGTTTTTTGGTTTTGTCTGAACTTGTTTTTTGTTGGGTTNTTCTGAATTGCCTGACAATTTATGGGAAAAGTCATTCTCTAAGACTTTTTAATATGTTCCAGAATGGACCAGCCTTGGGAAAAAATGTAATGGGTACAATGAGAATAGAAGGAAAGACTTGGGAGGTTTTAATTTGTAGTGTATTCCACTCAGTTTCTACAGACTTAAAGGAGAATGTGGCCTCTATCGTTGCTTTATATTTCCTTTTGCTTTCCTCCTGGAATAACTTCCCTGGTAGCATAAAAAGGCACACTGTAAAAGATTCAAGGTCAGGGAATTATGTGCTGATCTTCGTTCATTATGTAAATTTCTTCTGATGGGAAGATATGATCCAGGCAATAATCAGTATTTTTCCCTTTTAAGCCAAGTCTATAGGGCACATCTGAGACATTAGGATGGTTCCAGGCACAGTTCATCACTAATGTAAACGTGCATAATTTAATAATTTAATCCTTCTAAGGTGCACTCTGTAGCACAAAGAAACAGAATCAGTATCCATAATGTATAGTCTTTACATATTCATATATTCATTTCAAGATAGTTACACACTGAGTAGCTTAAGCAATACTTAAATATGCAACAGTATTTCCAACTATGGGGGCAAATTAAAAAATTGAAGAATATAGGCTATGCCTTGGAAAAAGTTATGCTTACTGAGATGATTAAAACCCACATCCTTGGAAATACAGATTATAAACACAGTACGTGGTAACAAACCCAAAATCTCACAACCTTTTGTTTCCTGCATTCGACTACTGAAGAACAGCTTGGTCACAAATATCAGATCGTGAAATCAGGCTCTGAAAGTCATCACCATCAAACCAAACTAATTCAAACCCGACAACGATGCTATACCTCTTGGATTTGTGGGCAGACCACGGCACCAGGGGGGCAGGCCAGTATTTTCTGCTGGCCCTTCAGCGCACCACTGACCGTGAAGGGATTTTACTCCTCATGACGCCTTTGTATTTTATTTCAGAAGCCTTCAGCTAAAGCTGAATGAGAACCATTTTAACGCATCACATAAAAAGAAGTGCCAGCGCAGGAATGCTGTTTTAAAGAAGTGTAACGGCCGCAAACAAAAGCGGATGGCGCGCATCCCCGCGGTCCCTGAGACACGGTAGGTAGTTATTCCGCTCTCACAAAGTTGTCACCCACACGAGCGGCGGCTCCCGACGCCCTGCCCACCCCGGCCCAGCCCAGCCCAGC
>VWZV01007435.1:123331-164004 GCA_013397155.1 Irena cyanogastra | reverse complement strand
CCTGCCTTCTCTCCCCGCCCCTCCGGAGCGACATCCCTGCGAGTTTGCCTGGCTGCCCGCGCCCGTCGCTGGGCGCTCGCCGCCGCATCTCCCTCTCCATCAACTCCTGGGAGCCACCGGCGGAGGNGCCCTCTGCCGGGCTCGGTGCGGGCGGCGCGGCGGGGCTCCCGGTCGGTCCCGGCTGCTGGGTTTCCTGCTTCCCGCCGCCCTTCCGTCCGCAGCGCCCCTCGCGGGGTATGAATACGCGTGTGCTTTTATTTTAATTCGAGATGAATTGAATTTCGGTGGCGTGTGTCAGATTTATTTCCATGAGTAGCTCCTGGTAGCGTAACTGGAAAATATTCCCTGAGACCTCATGTTCACGCTGGAAATGGTGAAATAAAGCGTGCTTGAGTAGCCAATCTGAATTGCTCTTTTGCCAAGGGTAAATTCTGTGGAATTTTGAAAATGCTGCTTCTTTTATTTCTTGATTTCCTTAAAAGAAAAGGTGAATTAACTCATCTTTCATGTAAAATTAGCTGCAGTTTGTTAACCAAAGTACTTTTAATATGTTTTTACATCTCTGCACAGCTTCAGAGAACTTTTGTTTCTGTTTCCACAGAAAGAACCTACATGCAAAGTGAAAGGAAACCTGAAAGTGCTCTTCTTACAAGAAAGTATTGGCTTTCTGCCTCTTTCACATGTTTTCCTTTTGCATCATAATGGAAGGAGCAGGATTTTGTGAATCATCGAAGCCAAATTTGGGCATCATTAGCTGAAGAAAAGATTAGAAAAGTCTTGAAAATATGTCAATATGACTCTTAATTCAGATGCATCTTTCACAAACAGAGAGGAATAGTGGTTAAAAGCACTGCAGTTTCATCAAAAGGATCTAATGGAGGATCTATGTTGATTTTTTTTTATTATTGTTTTCTTTCCCATCCCTCCATGAATTTCAAAAGAGAAAGATGGAAAGAGTGTGTAAGAAAATTGAGAAAAGGCAAAGACAGAAGACAATAACTTCAATTTTGGAGTCTATTTTCTGAGTGTTGTATATTCCCTATTTTATCACATATAACATATTGTTTTGAATAAATGATATCGTTTTGTGATCAGTGGAATTTTCGTCTGCTCTAAAAGTGGAATTTGGCCTGATTGAAAGCTTTTCTAAAAAGCAATCATATTACTCCCATTCCCTTTTTAGATCATGCTTTTCAAGTTACCAAGAGATAGTGTTTCAGTCTGTTACTGTGCAACCTGTGCTTTATATGCATAACTTAGAGATTTTACTTTTTCCCTGATTTTAGTGGTTATGCTTGTAGCATTGTATTTGAGAAAAGTGTGAACAGACAAGGCACCTGAGATTTAATTTTGCAAGAGCCTTGTAATTTCAATGTTGTATCTCAGATTACAAGTAGTCTGAGCCTTTGTTGTAATGCACAGTATACAATAAGTCTTTTCTCATAAAAATATGCCTTAAGATATTATTCTTTTAACAAACTGGATGAAAGTTTGATATCTGAACACCGTTTTGTGAAGAAGTGTATGTCTGGGGAAAAGGAGCTGCCTAATGGATCATGGCTCTGATGTTCACGGGGCATACTCTGTTTCTAGCTTTAATGGTGTTTGATGTCTTCACTTTCGAAGAATCTGTAAGCAATTACTCTGATTGGGTGACTTTCATGGAAAATGTAGATCAATATGAAAAACAGCAACTTGAAGGTCTTAGTGCTGAGCAGAAGCTGAAAAGAACAGTTCTTCATCCAAGCTTGTATTTTGACGCTCAGGATGTCCAGGCACTGAGGCAAAAGGCTCGTACAAGCCATTTGCATCTCTTCAGAGCCATCAGAAATGCAGTGATGGTTATGCTGTCCAACCCTTTGTACTACCTACCTCCACCCAAGCACATTGATTTTGCAGCCAAGTGGAATGAGATTTATGGCAACAACCTGCCGCCTCTAGCGTTCTACTGTTTGCTGTGCCCCGAAGATAAAGCTGCATTTGATTTTGCCCTAGAATATATGGATAGAATGGCTGACTACAAAAACTGGTTGGTTGAGAATGCACCTGGAGATGAAGTGCCACTTGGTCACTCCCTAACAGGATTTGCCACTGCTTTTGACTTCTTGTATAATTCACTGGAAAATGAGAGAAGGCAAAAATACCTGGAGAAGATATGGTCTGTAAGTGAGGAAATGTATGAGTACTCCAAGATTCGTTCCTGGGGAAAGCAGCTGCTTCATAATCACCAAGCAACCAATATGCTTGCTTTGCTTATTGGGGCTTTAGTTGCCGGAGTGGACAAAGGATCTCAGGCGAATATTTGGAAGCACACTGTTGTTGATGTGATGGAGAAAACAATGTTTCTCCTCAATCATATTGTAGATGGGTCTCTGGATGAGGGAGTAGCTTACGGGAGTTACACAGCCAAGTCAATAACCCAGTATGTTTTCCTGGCCCAGCGCCACTTTGGTATTAACAACTTGGAGAATAACTGGCTGAAAATGCACTTTTGGTTTTACTATGCCACCCTATTGCCAGGCTTCCAGAGGACTGTGGGTGTTGCAGATTCTAATTACAACTGGTTTTATGGTCCTGAGAGCCAATTGGTTTTCTTGGATAGATTCATCATGAAGAATGGAGCTGGTAACTGGCTGGCACAGCAAATTAGAAAACACAGACCCAAGGATGGGCCAATGGTGCCATCCACTGCACAGAGGTGGAGCACATTACATACTGAATTTATATGGTACGCTGCTGAAATTACTCCTCAGCCACCTCCTGACTATGGTACTGCTAAAATGCATGTGTTTCCTAACTGGGGAGTTGTTACTTACGGGGCTGGATTGCCAAACAGTCAAGCAAACACCTTTGTATCCTTCAAGTCTGGGAAACTCGGTGGACGTGCTGTCTATGATATTGTTCACTTTCAACCCTATAGATGGATTGATGGGTGGAGAAGTTTCAATCCAGGGCATGAACATCCTGATCAGAACTCCTTCACTTTTGCTCCAAATGGACAGGTGTTTGTATCTGAGGCTCTTTATGGACCTAAACTCAGCCACCTGAACAATGTCTTGGTGTTTGCTCCATCTCCTACAAGCCAGTGCAACCAACCTTGGGAAGGACAGCTTGGTGAGTGTGCCCAGTGGCTGAAATGGATTGGTGACGAGGTTGGAGACTCAACTGGAGAAATTATAACAGCCTCTCAGGCTGGTGACATGATGTTTGTGAGTGGTGAGGCTGTATCTGCTTACACATCAGCAATGAAACTGAAAAGTGTGTATCGCATTTTGCTGCTCTTAAATTCTCAGACACTGTTAGTAGTTGACCATATCGAGAAGGAGGAAGACTCTCCTGTTAATTCAGTCAGTGCCTTTTTTCATAATCTCGACATTGATTTTAAATACATACCCTATAAGTTTAAGAACAAGTACAATGGAGCTATGATGGATGTATGGGATGCCCACTACAAGATGTTTTGGTTTGATCATCGGGGGAGTAGTCCTGTTGCTAGGATACAAGAGGCTGAACAAGCTGCTGAATTCAAAAAGCGATGGACTCAGTTTGTAAATGTTACCTTTCCAATGAAAAACATGCTTACCAGGATTGTTTACCTTTTCTATGGCCCGTATGTCAATGTTTCTAACTGTAGACTCATGGATAATGCAAAATCTGGATTTCAGATTTCGCTCAGTGTCAACAACACTGAAAATACCATCTCTGTTGTGACTGAGTATCAGAATTTAAAGGCAAGGTTTGATTACTTGGGATTTGGCGGTTTTGCTAAAGTAGTTCGTGAAAATAAAGTGACCAAGTTTGGTCTTGGTACTGAATCTGTGAAAAAAGATATGAAAAATAATAGGATAGTTTTCCCATTTGGATTCAAAGTGAGCATAATTGCAGGGTTAATTTTGGGTGTCAGTTTGGTCATACTGGCTTTTCAGTGGCGATTTTACATATCCTTTGGTAAAATGTTGCGTTGGATCTTGATACTGGTTGTTACACTGTGGCTTATTGAATTGGTGGATGTGTGGAGCGTGTGTACTCAGCCCATCTGTGCAAAGTGGAGCACTGACATGACGAGGCTAGAACGTGATAAAGGCAATAAAGCCAAACAATTAGAAGGAAACCCTGTCGTTTTGCCAGATGTTATCATTACTTCACTTCCCACTTCTGGTGCAGAAATTTTAAAACAGCTGTTTTTCAATACCAGTGACTTTTTATACATCAGGATACCTACACCCTATCTTGAAATTCCTGAGACTGAATTTGAAATTGATTCCTTTGTAGATCCATGTGAATGGAAGCTTTCTGATGTCCAGAATGGTAATTTTCGTCTTATCCAAGGGTGGCTCCAGTCTCTAGTTCAAGACACGAAGTTGCATTTACAAAACATTCATTTATATGAAGCTAGCAGAAGTAAAATTGCTCAGCATTCTGCATTAAGCAAAGACAAAAAGAAAAGGTCCAAAAAGAGAGAATCCCTGTTTGAGCAAAGAAGCAGGGCAAGAGGGAGTCAAGAAAAAGATGCTGAATATATTAGGGAACTGAGAAGACAGCTTGCCTATTATCCTAATGCACGACCTGTGCTTAGTTTAACCAGTGGGAGTTGGACATTAAAGCTTCCCTTCTTTCAGGAAATCTTAGGACCATCAATGAGAGCATTATATGTAGTGAGGGACCCACGGGCATGGGTCTATTCAATGTTGTACAAAAATAAGCCGAACCTTTACTCCTTGAAAAATATTCCACAACGCTTGGCTGCAATGTTTAAAGGAGAGAATGGTAAAGCAAAATGTAATTTAAATGAAGGCTATGCCTCTGAGTTTGAATCATTAAGAAAAGAAATTTCAAATTCTAATTCAAATGCTATTTCTGTGTTGTCTTATTTATGGCTAGCAAACACAGCAGCAGCAATGAGGATAAACAGGGACTTGCTGCCAACAAATTATCATCTGGTCAAGTTTGAAGATATTGTGAGCTTTCCTCAGAAGATGGCTGAAACAATTTTTGCCTTTCTTGGTATTCCTCTTCCTCCTGCTAGCTTAAACCAAATATTATTTGCCACCTCCACCGGTCTTTTCTATCTTCCTTATGAAGGGGAAATTTCGCCAAGTAGCATTCATGCCTGGAAACAAAACATGCCCCATGAAGAGATTAGACAGATTGAAGATATCTGTTTTTCACTGATGGACCACTTGGGATACCCAAAGTTTATAGAATAAATGCTGCTGGTCAGCAGAAATTTGCACTAATGATCTCTGACTCCCAATTTGTAGATAAATATTAGATAAGTTTGTTTATTCTTGTAAAATGTGTACAGTCTGCTACTTTCAGAGAGATTATTTTAAGAAAAATATAAGTGTTCTTGAAACTGTGTAAGGGTTTTTTTTGTTTGTTTTGATTTGGTTTACTTTAAAAAGATATTGTAATTACTTTTGTGGCCTTTCGAAAAAAGCTGTGTGAACCTTTGCAGAAGCACCAGCCGGGGCCTCTATAGCTCAGGGGATTAGTAATTAGAACAGAGAGCTTCTCACCCTCCAGCTCACCAGTTTGACTCCAGCCCAAATGGTTAATTCCAGAAAGTATTTACCATCTGATGATTGTATGATGGTTTATATGAAATTATACTTGTGAAACTGGTCCTGTTCCCAATGGTGATTATTGGCCCCCTTGACGAGTTTACTGATGCATTCTGTCGATGTCTCATTGGTCACTATGGTGGTAAAAATAAACATAAGCTGAGATTTAGGGCTGTTCAGTATCCCCTTAGTGGGAGGAAACAGAACATTTAGGTAAATCTAGTTTCTTATTTACAATTTGAGCAGATAGGTCCAGGACAGTAATGGACTTGGATATTAAATCTCATTCTATGATATGGTTCCTACATGTCAGAAATGTGGTACTTAAATTTGAGTTTGATGTTTCACAAAAGAGAAGTCTTAATTCTCTATTCCTGACAATGTGGTACCCTTTGTGAGGGTAAGTAAATTATATGGAGGAAAAGAAATGGGATGAAATCTAAGAAACTAGCAAGATCCCTCAAATGTGCGGTTCAATTTGTGTAGTTTTAACCTGACTCAACCTAATTTTTAATGTTGTTACCATATTGACTTCTTGAACTCTTTTATTCTATACCTCTTGTCTTAGAGGTACTGCAAGGATATTCTCTTTCTGAGTGGGACTCTTCCATCCTTCTTTGTTGTAACACATTTCTCTGCTGATTTTTGTGCATAATTTCCCTGGGACCAGTGCAGCTCTGTGATGCCATTGGCAATGGCTTATTGTTGACGTCTGCATAAAATGCAATCTGAGATTTAGAAGACCTCAAATAAATCTCTAGCCCTGTGTTGCCGTGGGATGTTTTGCTTGTGTGTATAATGGATTTCTGAAGGACAGCCACTGCTAACCTCAGGTCTTCCATCAGAGAGGGGAGAGATCTAAAAATCACCTGACCCTCAGCCACCTCACATTTGAGTGATGTTTCCCCACAGCAAACTATTTCCAAAGTTATCTGACTAGTGTTTCTTTAATGTGATGCTGTGATATGATAGTTGTTTGGAAACAGATAGGCCTGATAGGATAGTTGCATCTTTGTCATAGCTTATTTTTTTGTTGAGTCACACTCTCTGTTTCCGCATGCCCATTAAGAAAAAATTCCCATTTCCCAATTTAACTTGCTCAGCATCCTCTGGAAATGCATGCGTGTTGTAAATGTCTGCAGGTGTGTATATCAGATCACAAAGAGACATCTATTTCCTTGACCATCTGTTTTTTATTACAAGTAGAATTGTGTTGAAATATGCTTCAATTGGTTTGCGGGAGCTGGAATCAGAGTTTGTTATATTGAAATATGTGTGTAATTGTCATTTATTTGGGTGGTAAGCATTGGGCAATGCCAAAAGTGCAGTGAGTTTCTTCATAGAGATTACAGATAACCTTGCTGAGTTTTAATATAAAGGAGTTCTTTTTTCTTCCAATCTTACCATTATGTCCCTGTCTTACCCAGCTGTTTTTTCCCTCCCATATGTACATTTCATATCCTTGAGATATCTCATTACAACCTAGATAAAAGTACCTCTTTCTCAGTCATTAGTACGGCAAAACAGGCCTCTACCATGATAAAGCTATTGATAATTTGTGGTCTCACTCACAGTGAATTACCTGTCATTTACTAGCAGTAGCTGTATTTTCCCCTTCAAACCCGTATTTCACCTTTGGCTAGGTGGAATGCCATGTTAAAAGAAATATTAAACAAGTTAATATACATTGACATTTTAGTGAAACTTTTTTTTCCAAGTATCATTTTCTCATATTGCCTTCTCTCTGCAGCCAGTTTTGATTGTATGTTAAAAGAAAGTATTGATGTCTGTACAGTTTGTACTTGACAGAATAAATTTCGGCATTTACTTTCTATTTCCAGGATTTACAGTCTAGAATCAGAACAAATAAAAAGGCTTTTCTCTGTCAGAAGTTTTAGGGCAGCTGAAGGTAAGGTCTTGTGGGTATTCAGAGTTGTTCTTAAAATTCTCTTCTGTTACTAGAATTCAGAAGAAGAATGGTCACTACACAGACACAGACATTAACATCCCCTTTCTCCATATAGTAATGTTTAAGACTGTCAATGAACTTTGAGAATTGTTTGGACTGTTTGAAAAGCATGTCTGTTTAGGTACATTGTATTGAAAAGTGTTCTGACACTTTCATTTACACTTTCATAAATACACTCATGAAAACTAGTCTCACTACTTTATCTTCTTTTCTTCCCTTTCTCCCTCTGTTAAATGTTGATAATTATTTGTACTGTGTTGTAGTTTGAACTGTCCAATTACGATGCAGCTAAGATTCTAATGTATTTTTTAAAGAGGCAGCTTTTATTTAAATGCTTATCTCTAAATCATATTTGGAAGCATAAGAAAAGTAAATACCAAGGAAAACATTTCAGTTATTTACTTTGTAAGTAAGTGACATTGGCCTTGGGGAGATGCACATAGGTCTTGGCATTTGGAGTTCTATCAAATAGGATAAATCTGTAGTCTCTGAGCACATCTAAATGCCTCTATTGCTCCCAGTAGGCTTTTTCCAAGAGCAACGTCTGTGGAGCTGATCCTCAGTATCATGGTCAGATTGGTTCCTTCACCCTTTTTGCACGCAGCTGGCATTCAGTCCTCATCAGATTTATGTTTGAACAGTTAATTTGCCAGATCCAGAGTTTAATTTCTGCACAAGATCCTAAATTATGTAAAATATATGGCACGACTCATTTGACAGTGTAATACTATTCTGTTAGTGCTAGAATTCATTTCAAATAAAAATTGCTCTTCAGATTTTATAAAATTATCATTAACTGATTTGTAAAGCCTCAGCTATGGATCAGAATTTTTTCTAAAATTGTAAAAATGGTTTCATTTGCTGTTGAAACATAATGGTGTAACTGGTAGCAAACTCCTGTCCATGCTACAGTCAATTACTAGCATTAGAGACACTATTTATTTGATGAATGTAAACATACATTAACTGGAACATAATGCTGCATTTCCTGAAAACATTTGAAGTGCACAGTTCAAAATAAAGGATGAAAACATGTTATCAATATTTCTGTAAGTTACAAAAATGTTCCCTTTTGCGAGTGGCCCATATGTTGGGTTCCATATGTTAGAATATTTTGTAATTAGAAGCTGTGATATTTGTTTAGGTGACTTAGTAATTTATCAAAATTATTTCTTTTTATTTGCATATAAGTTTTCTTCAAGAGGATAAGTACTGGATCCTAACAATTCTATAGTCAGGGCAATATAAGCTTTCATTCCTTCTTCTGCACTCCTTTATAGATTTGGTTAGAATAAAACCTGATTTGCTTAAATATCATGATGAATGGGCTGTTTTCCAAGTGAAGAGTTTGTCTGGAGACTTACAGTCTCAAATACCATATCTCAGTGTGGAATATGGACCATGAATTATGGATCAAATCTATGAATTGTGAGCTGTTCAGAATTGGACCCTAAGTGGCATGGTGTCTTGGTGACCTCAGTGAATGTTGTGCCATTGATTTCAACAGGAACAAAATACAGTCGTCTACTGTCATAAAATTATTATCAACTGGTTAGCCTGAATATTCCAAAACAGAAAAAATGACAAGAAATAAATACCTTAAATGATCATTAAAGATTATTCTCCTTGATATTTGGTGAGAAAAGGAAATGTATTCTATTAATTTAAAAAATATAAATTGCTCTGTAACTCTAATCAAAACTACCTGTAGGCTGCCTGATAAATTTATAAGGCCATAAAAGGAGATATAGAAACAAACACATTCAAAATAATCTACAAAGCACAATTTTCAAATGTCAGGACTCTGATTTTCTTTAGTGAGGAGACATTTACTGGTATGTGATCAACACTATTCTCGTAAGGGATGTGAATGGATAATCTCGTGCTGTCTCTGAAAATACTTAATAATGGGAAAGTGCTGTTTCATGTTGCTGAAATGATGCTGCTTCAAATTAAACTATACATCTTTTGAGCAGGCAATGTACTGAGAGTTATTTGTGATGGAGGAGAACAAAGACAGTCTGATCTCATTCACACAGAATAATTTCTGAAAGCTTAATTTATGGTGGTATAAATTCAACACTTTGTTTACTGCCTTTGCTGAGAAAGGTATTGTGGAGTTTTAAGAACATGACCTGAATTAATCTATGTCACATTAGGTAATTTAACTTTCACACCTAAATAAGGAATCTTGTCACCCTAGAATCAATGGAAAATGAGTGTTGCCCTCAAACATAAATCAGACATAGCTGCTATATTTTTAAATACTCAAAAGCCAGGAGTGGTGAAACCCTTAATTTAGATGCCCACTGACAGGCCTCAGATGAGGTAGGGTGAATTTGGATTTAAATGTGTATGGTCCTATATTTAAGTAGATATCTGTGTCTGAGCAATTCCAGTGTATACACTGTCCTAACAAAGTTTTCTGAAACATCCAGCATTAAATAAAATTATTGTTAGTAAAACAACGCATTTGTGTTATCTTCTTTTTTCTTCTATATTTTGCCACTTCAGATATCACGAGACTATGTGATGTGGTCAAGTGTATGTGTTTAAAATTTTTAAATCCTACTATTCTTGTTTGTTTTGAATATGGAAACCATTGTTATCTTTCAGAAAGTATTACCTGTCTTTCAGGTAGCAAGAGCTGATTCTGTCTGCCCTCAAAAGCACAGTAAGTACATTTGGTATTAAGTGAAAGACGACAAAATAGCTATATTCCTAGAACAGAAAAGGTGATTTCTCACTCAGTTTTTTGGGAACTAGACAGCTGGTGCAATCCATAAATTTGAAATCTCTTAGTCTATAAACACTACTTGCAAACTCTGTAGAGTAGTCCTCTTCTAGTTCCTGAACTATCCACAAAAGTTTCTTCAGAGACAGATATTTGGCATAGAAACCATTCTTACATGTAAGTAGGTAAACAAGTTGCAGCAGCCATGAATGTTCCCGTGTGTTTATTTTTCTTTTTAAAGACACATAAATCGAATAGATGAAGCCCTCTGGATATCTTTTGCTGAATGTGGGCTGTCAGGCAGCATCTATCAGATCCAGAGGCACAGGTAGTTCAGCCTCGTTAATTGCTGCAAAGACCTGTAACCCACAGGAGGTGCAGCTGAGCTGCAGCTAGTTTTCTGCAGCAGGGTTTTGCAGGTTTAACTGACTTTTTGTTCGTTTAGTTTTGCAGATTATGTTTGGGGTATAACTTACAGGAACAAGAACGTAATTCTGTCTTTTCTGTGAAATTCAACTTTCAGTTATAAAGAAAAGGTTTGCATGTTTTTAAGTCTTTTTCACATTATATTTAACTGTGAAGCAGGTAAATGTTTTTTATTGCTTTGGGGGTTGTTGTTTTTTGTTTTAGTCTGGTTTTGGTTGTTTTTTTGTTTTGTTTTGTTGGTTTTTTTTTCTGGTTTGTTTGATTTTTTCTGTAGGGTGTTAGCCCAGTGCCTTCTCTCCATGATTTTGCGGTGGGCAGTGTGTGCTTATGCTTTGTAGCTCATCCTAGGTCATGACACTACTTGTACAAGTAATTTTTTTTTAACTTTCTGAATCTTGAACCCAGCTTTGGCTTTTGAGAAAGTTACATGGAAAATCCCTTTATGATAGGAACAAAATGAGTTTTCTTAAAAAAAAAGGTTGCTATTTATTGCAAATTCTTTGACAATATTTGTCTCCAGCTATTTTCTGAAAGGTTGTTCTAAGTGAATATATGCTATGTACAAAGCTGAGAGAAAACTAATATCAGGAGCATGATAAAAGGCAAGCTGTCAGAGATAATAAATGGACAC
The DNA here is from genome assembly GCA_013397155.1 of Irena cyanogastra. NCBI lineage: Eukaryota > Metazoa > Chordata > Aves > Passeriformes > Irenidae > Irena > Irena cyanogastra. The sequence goes on along the minus strand of VWZV01007435.1, from coordinate 152,680 downwards.
TTGTATCTGTCAAAGCCATTAATATTTTCACTCTTAATTGATTTTCTAAGAGACTAGTTGCTTATATTTTCTTTGGTTTTTCTTATTTTTAACCTTTTTCTGTTTCCAGCCTACAGCTTGCCTAGAAATAGACTTTTTTCTATGTTTTCTGGATTTTAGTTTGAAATGTTGATTTTGCTGCATTTTCCTGAACCTTTTGTTGTGTTTCAGGATTTTCAAGTCTTTTCTCTTTATAAATTGCATCCTACAGCTGCCACTTGATTTCAGGAAACATAATCTCAGAGGCAGTGGGGGATAAAGGTACACAGAAATGAACTGAGAAACAGAAGAAACAAATGTCACATTGCTGAAGAGAACAGGCTTTAAAATGTGTTTTGGAGTATTTAGATCTTAATGAGCTAACAAATCATGCCTGAATAATAGACTTTATTATTAACTTTAACTGATCAGCTGAATATTGTCTGTTTCAAATTACCATATGGATGCTGATGGAAAGCGAAGTTAAAAGGAAATTTTGTTTGTGTATATATATTGATTTTTTTCCTTTGAAACAGTGCTATTCTTTTGTATTCCCAAGATGTGTTCATTTGCAACAAAATTGCTATTAACCAATGCAGCTCTATAACAAAATTGTTGATACTAGAGGATGCTTTTCATTGATAGGAGGCAGCTTTACCTGCTGAGTATAGATTCAATATTGATGGTTTCTCAACTGCCAGCATCTTTTGGTGAGACATTTCAAAGAAAAGTTCACTTCTGTAAAAATGAATTGTTTCATGTTAAAAAATGGACCATGTGGTTGCTGAGGTGACATGAGAAACTGCATATTAATCAGTTAATCGTGACTAAACCAGTCACATAATCAGATCTTTAAAAGTATGGATGTAGCTGCCATCTATTCCTCAGCCTAATTACTAACCTTCATGACCATCTTATTTGCAGGCCAGGCTGAGATGAATTTCCTTCTATTTGGTGAAATAAAAGAGCAAGCCTACATTAAGATGCTCTGGCTTTGTTGATATGTTCGGGCTTTTTGAAGTTGCTGTCATTTGAATGTATGTCTGTATCTCTCAATCACTCTAGGGTACATTTGCAAATCCTATATAATGAATGATTTTGTTGATTTCAGCATGCAAGAATTTACCTATTTGTATTCTCTCCTTTTCTGACAACAGCCATGTCTTAGTACCCTTAACACATGAAGTGAATAGAATGATTAGTAAAGAGCCAGGCTAGACAATAAACAAAGATTTCTGGGTTTCATGGTTCACATCTTGTTGGGAGTGTTTGCCAGCAATCTGCTTCATCTTCATTTAGCTCAGCTGGCTCTGCATAGCAACAGACTCATAGCACCCTTTGAAGAATTTCCCATGAGAAATGTATAAGTTAAAGGCATAGTTTTAAACAGCTAAATGTGTTTATCATTCCTTTGGGGCCTCTTAAGTTAATGTAGGTGAAATTTTCTTTCTGATTTAAAGGTGCAAGGAAAACGAAAGGAAAAAAATAACATTTCCTTTAAGGTGTGTGTGTATCTCAATAAAGATACATTTAAAAAAAAATTCAGATGTTATTGAAGTTTAAAAAAAAATCCGTAGGGTCAATTTGGCAAAAGTGCTATTAATTGTGTTGTCAAATTATTCCTCTTTATGCTCTATAATGTGTCCTGACAGACAGATACACATATGAACAATTTGCACTTGTTGCATTTCTGAAACAGAATCAGCTAGATACACAAACAACTTTTAACTGAAAGCAGATGCAATAACCTCATGAAAAGGTGGTCTCAGATATTTAGATATACAGGTATTTAGATACCTTGTAGTTTCTCTTGTACTTAGTGACTTTAATTTCATGTTTTCAATGGTGATTTAACCGGTTCCCTTGGCAAGCTGCTCCAATGCTTAACAATCCCTTTGGTAAAAAATTTTTTCTTCATAACCTTCTCTGACAAAAATTGAGACCATTTACTCTTGTTCTATCGTTTGTTATTTGGGAGAAGCAATTGAATTCCAACTCATTACAACCTCCTTTGAGATGGGCTGTAGAGAATGATAAGGTCACCCTTCAGCTTTCTCTTCTCCAGCCTAAACACCACCAGCTCCCTCAGCCACTCTTCATCAGATTTACATTCCAGACTCTTCACCAGCTTCATTGCTCTTCTTTGGATACACTTCAGCACCTCAGTGTCTTTCTTGTAGTGTTCTCAGCCTTTTGTCTAAAATCAAGTATTGTCTAGTGTAATATGTATGTTTGTACATCATCAGGCTCCTAAAATCCTGCTAATTTTGGGAAAGAGTCAAAATACTGGAAAGCAAGCAATGTCTACGTGGTGTTGAAGTCTTCGTGGAAAACGTATACAGCGAAGTGCAGAGAGATTTGAAGGTGATGAAGGCTCTCAGCAAATACACTGAATTTGTTCTGAATTCAGAACTTAAAACAGGCTCTGATATCTGAAGCGTACTGAGAGGTGTTTAGGTTGTGGCTCACTTTGCTTGCAAATCAAGCACTTCTTTTTTCTTCGTGGGGCACTTTAGCTGAAAGTTTTCTGAGACTGACCATCATATGTTAATCTTTTTTCGTGCTGTGTAGTTTCCCTATGAGACTTCTATTTATCCATTTTATAAAGAGTGAATTTGATGAACTGTTCCATTAGTTTTTCCTTCTGTTCCTTTAAAAATATAAATTATACTTTCAGGCATTTTGTGAAGGATTCCATAAGAATTTCTGAAAGTCAGAAATTAGAGAAAGCGGTCAGAATATGACTGTGGTTGCAAACTCCGCAAACATTTCAAAATGTTATGTTATACCAACAAAAAGAAGCATAAGAATTAACTTTATTTTCTCTGCCGCAACTTTAGGGATACAATTGTATCATCTATGTTGAAAATACACTCTTTTTATTTAAAATAAAGAATTCTGCCTTAAGACAAATACATTCAATTCACAGTTTTCATTATTATATTATGAATAGCTTGTAGCTGGAATTCTGTGGTAGACCAAATCTGCAATATCTCTTGTACCCTTCGTGAATTCAACTGCCACAACAGTTACTTAACAGGTCTCTTGCTCTAAGGCAAAATCTGTTCATAGCACTTAAAACACTGGCAAACACATCAAGATAAAATAATTTAACCATATTTTATCATATTTAATCTTGTAGATCTTATTTACAAGTGAGGATCAAATATTCTGCTTTCATTTTGATATGAAATGCACTTATCTAAGTAAGCTCTTCTGTAAATTTGTGTATCTGTTCCCCTCCAGAATTTGCAGAGACAGATTTCTAATACGGCTGTTCTTTTTGTCTGTCAGTAAACTGTAATTTTGATTATTGGTTAGAGAATGTGGAATTTAAATAAAAAGTGTTGAACTATTTTAAATGTTTTTTGCAAGTGGCCTGTACTGATTACGTCTCTTTTGACTTTGAGTTAGAAGTCTACCTCTCCAAAAACAAATTCTCAAAAGTGGTACCTCAAATCTATCTCATTGGCCATTCAGTTCTTACTGAAAAATGGTTGTTAAAGTGGCCTTAGATCTTTACCCAGGAGATTAGTAAATAAAAAATAGTTGCTTTTCACATCAAACTGAGAACTCTTCTTGGACCGTGAATATCAAGACACAATGTGACTTCTCATCTTGCTGTTATGGGATTTTCTTTTTAGGATGAAGTGGTGTGGTGTTCTTTGATGCCCAAAAGCTGTGTCAAGAATGAAAAATAGTAGTTTTAATTGATATGTAGTAATATTTCTTGCCTGAATGTATATAGAATCATGTTTTGCTGGGATCTGTATTTCTAACTGAGGTCAGTATCTTCTGGCATTAGGAAAACATGATGATATGCTGGCTCATATTATGCATTGACAGAAGAAGTAGTCAATGCAGACTAGCCTATAGCCTAGAGTTCTTAATTTGCTGCATTTAAGTATTGCCAAAAATATACTGTAAATAGGATATTCTTATTGTACTCACAGGGCATTCTGCAAGCTGTGGAAAGAACAATATTCTTCATTGGAAGGCTTAGCAGATTTTTTTGTGCTATATCTTTCACTGCTGCCAGAACAGCAGAGCAAAAGGACATAGCTGGAGGAGAAGATATATGCCAGGATGTCCCTGTGAATGTGATGGCCCTCAGAAGTGTCACCTTGGCTGTGCAGCCACAAATAAAATCTAGAAGCCTATTGCCTCCTCCTAACTCATGGATAAAATCCTGGAAGTCTCTTGTTTTGAGCACCCTACAAACTCAGAAATGAAAAGGCATTTAAAAAATAACCCTTGAAAGTACTTTTAATGTCATGATGTCTAAGGTAATCACACTTCTGTGACCTTGACTAATGCTCTTAAAAGGTTGAAAATGCCCAGATGGGGGTATTTAGTCATGTAAAAGAAAAAGTAATTTCCTGGAATGTAAGAAACACAATATTTTAGATCATCAGGCTCTAAGTGTATGGCACAGCACAACTCAGGAATAAACAAGTAAATTGACAGCACAGATTTCTGGACAGCTTCTAGTGCTGGTTCAGATTGATCACTGTGGCTAGAGTCAACACAAAGGCTGGGCACTGATTAAGATACTGATCAAAACAAATGCTGTTATGGGGCCTCAGTCAGGTGTCTTGAGAGGGTAGAGGCTTCACTCTCTTAATTGCCCATGTTGGTCAAATGTGCTGCTGTAGGTGCTTAATGCGTTTGTTCTGAGTGAAATCTGCCAAGGTATGTGCAAGGCATGGCGTGTACCAGGCCATGGTCAGGAATCAGGCTGACAGTGGGGATGAGAGGAGGGGAGCATGCGCAGATGAAAAGGCAGTGGCAGTTTGAGATGAACAACAGGAAGGGTGAGATAGGAATAATCTGTAGAGGTCTGGAGATTCCAGGCATCTTCAAGCAGGGAAAAGTTTGGCATGTTAGGAAGTGCCTGTTGTAATTCTTGTAATGGTACTACTTCTCTACATTAGCTAGCTGCTGTTCAGTGTGCTATCATTTCAGATTTCTGCAGAGAAGAATATCACAATTGGTTCTGTAAAGAAGCCTCATTTAATTTTATAATTAAGCAAATTTTACAAAAGTGACAATTACTAGCATCGTATGTTTTTTGCTTAATGACAAATTAGATCTCAGAGTGTAATATCCTGAGAGTTAGTTTTTGTTTTAATTTATTTTTTTTAATCACAGATTTCCATTAGGAATAGATAAATAAAATATGTACCTTCGTGAACTACTAAAAATAATATGCAACAGTGAGGGATATGAGAGCTTTGCTATTTCCAAGCATTTCAAATGAAATACTTTAGAACTGTGATGCCATTGGCAAAATCTCTAGGTCTCCTGCCTCAGTACTATGAAATTAGATTGTAGCAAAATAATTTTATGTAACAAAATCTTGCTATGTCATCACATGTATTCTTTATTTTCAGTTTTGTCATTTATTTTATATTCATTGGGGGTTTTATTTATTTTCTATGAATAAACATTGAATAGCTATATTTATGTATCCTTAAAAACCACTTTAAATTAGCACAGTACCACTGAAGATAATGAAGCTGAGCAGGGCTGTAACAGCTGAGATTAGATAGCCTTCTTTGTGCAAAAGAAATGTCAGTGTGGGACAGGGACTTCATCCTGATGAGAGAGTGGCGTAACGTTTTAGGATGTGAGCCAGAAGACAGCCAGTGTAAAACTCACCCTGTGGAATGCATTATATTCCCTCCAAATCCCCTCTGCTCTTTCCCTTCTGTAGCTGAAAAAGGAGCACTGTCCACAGACCCATTAGAACTGGGAAAAGTGGTCTGTTTAAAGATTTAGCTTCTTGTTTTTCTGCATGTTGGCTTCTGTTCATTTAGATAAATAAATAAAAGCTCCCATTAGTGTTGTGTAATCAGCCTACAATCAGAAACACAAAAGGAGAATACCGACTGGCACTTGAACTACATGTTACTTTGTTCTCTTACAAGGCAGTATGGCAGTCTCTGGTCTGGTAATAAATAAAAAAAAATATTGAATCTTTATCTAAAAACTGTGCAAGAACTGGCTGTGTACCTATTTCTGTGCTTTGGGTACCTGAATGGTGAAAAACCTATTGGTAGCAAAATAGATGACAGAGGTTTAAAAGATTGAAAGATAGGCCAAGTGGTTGCTAAGCTTTAGATTTACAGCTGTCTTTAAAGACCTGACTGAAATCGTGATGATGAAGGATTTTTGCTTAGCATGCCTGCTATGGTTTTGTGAGACATCAAGTGTTTTAGGCTGTGTCCATACCTGTGTGCTGAACTCATGGCAGCATATTCCTGGGGCTGGTTTCTATCCACTTAGCAACAGTGGAGGTATTTTATTTTTCAGAGCAGTATAAGGAAGGATGATACCTGCTCTTTTTCTAAATAGTGAAATCAAGAAATGCCAGCAGTTTCAACTCAGTTTAGTTTAAAAATAATAATCTTGACATTGAAACCCAAGTGAAATTAAAATAAATATTTAAATCAGACAGTATCAAAGTTGATTGTAATTCCATATATTAGAAATTAAAGGTAAGGTAGTTTGACAACTAGTTTGTTGTTTTTACCTGTTGGTTTATTTCCTTTTTCCTTTTAAAGTGCACTGCAGCCCATGGCTGCCATTTCTGCTGCATGAGCACACGGTGCTGCTTGTGTTTCAGTACAAGCCAGCTGAACAGCACATCTAGTTAAGATCAACAATAAGATTAGGTCTTATTTAGAAAAGATCATATAAACCAGCCAAGTAAACCAAATAGACAAAAGTAATGTGAACAAAAAATCCTGACCTGAACTCACAGTGATCTTTCAAGCAAGATAAGAGAATTAATTAATTAATTAGCCTAACATTTGGGTGGAATTGCAAAACATTTCCCTGCATAAAATTGCATGGCTCTTGTCTGTGTGGAAAAAGTTGGCTCCTTAGTGAGGGCTGAGATGTTCTGAAAGAGGCATCCTTTGTATATTTTCTTGAATCTGTAGACACATCAGCTGTAATGCTTTGCTGATTTCCTATCACAGGCTTACTTTATGATAGTAACACTTGAAAAACAGGATTCTGAATTGCATCATACAAAGTAAGATTTCCTTACTCTTGGCAATTTTTCTGTAGCAGATGTTAGAGAAATTACAATGCAACAAAATTGCATGTGTTCTTCTGTTCTGCCCAAATTTGATATTGACTTTTTAGAACTCAGTCTCCAGAGACTCAATGAATAGGTGGTTTTTAAAAACAGGAGAGTTTCTCCCTGGCTCTTAATCTATGTCTGTTTTAATGTGCATGAGCTAGCTTATAGCTCTCTTGCCTCCAGCCTTCTGTTGCTAGCATTAGGCCATCAGCAAGAGGGGTGAGTATGAGAAAATTACTTTTGAGATCCCTACAGTTATAAATTCTATCCCATTTGATAAACAAAGCTGAGATTACAGGTCTGCGGGACGTGTATCTTAGCCTGTTTTTCCCCAAGCATATACCTTAACATAGATTAATTAGGGCATGACATTTTGGAGCCCCACAGCTACCACATTTCCACTGGAATTCCTCCTCCAAATTAATAGTTTGGAGAAGGGGGGAAAAGAAAAAGAAAATTTTAAAAAGGAGTTAAAGGAGTATGATTTTCTATTGGTGACTTGTCCTTCAAGAATGAAATTATCTCATCAGGACGTGAGTAAGGAAGAAATAAGATTTCAGGTACCATGGAGATACGAGTTTGTTTAAGCACCTAATGTAACTTTGGTGCAGATAAAATAAGTTTCCCACAGAATACAAAGGAAGGAAGAGTGAGTTTAAGATTATAAGAAAGTAAAAAAGGCTGTACTTGACTGGAGCAAAAGACCATTCAACTCAGTGTGCTGTTTCCAGTAGTTGCGGTGTTTGAACACTTAGGTAAGAGTACAAACAGTGTAAAAATAGGATTGTTCCTCTAATCGCTTTCTCTGCCTCAGGACTGAGCTAGATGCATTTAGAAAATTTAAATAGATTTCTTTTCCATTAGGTTTTTCAGCCTTCCCCAGAGACCATGTAAAATTTAGAATCTATTATGTCCTCTGGCAAGGAGTTCAACAAGGTTGTTATTCCTTATTTTAGGTGCCATCTTTTACCGTTTGTTTTCACCCTGGCTCCTTTCATCTCTTCTAAACCACGGAGTTCTTGTTTACTTAGTTATTCCATGCTTGAAAGAATTCCACTCCTGTAATCATCTTCACTTCCCTTGTCTGATTTTTTGTTATTATGTTTGTTAGGGAGGCAAGAGCTACTCATAACATTGAAGATAGGGACAAACACAAATTTAGATACTAACATATGATTCCAAGTTGGTGTAATCATATTTTAAAGATGCTTACCTTTTTCTGCAGCTGTAGCCAGTTCTGTTTCATTCTCTGATTCTCAGAGAGAGATTTTGAAGTTTGCATTTGAAGCACAGAAATGTTATAAATAAATTGCAAGCCTATTAACTGAGTGTTTACAAGTCATAGCAAAAATCTTCAGACACTGCTCTACAAAGCAAAGCCTCTGTTTACAAAGAAGAGAGTCCAAATAAACACTCCAATGAAATTTTGTCAACATCAAGTTTATTTTTTTCTTAGAATCAAAACTTGCTACTAGTTTTTGACTTTGTCACAAAGAAGAATAGGTGAATTTTCAAGACAAAATAGGCAATGAATAGCTTGTAAACTGATACAAATACTAACAGAGCAGCAGCAGCAGCTTCTTTTTTCTGACCATTAATACAACTTGGCTTCAAAGTCAGCTGTGTATTTCTGAAATTTTTACACTGCTTTTTAATCTGCCAGAGATGTTGCTTGCTAAATCTGAAAGTAGAATCACCTCTGGATTTTTTATGGCATTACACAAAGATAAACAGAAAAAAAAAAAGGGTATGAGAAGATCTAATTAACTCTTTAAATGTGCAAGAGCTCTTATCTAGCTTCAGGAATATGCAAAATGCTGTGTACTGCAGAGGTTTGCACTCCCTGTCTCTGTTTCTGTCTTTATGGAAAGGTTTCTCGTATGTATGTAGGTAAAATACACTTGATGTTAATATTCCTTGTCTATGCAAACATGAATATGCTTTGGGAAGGAACATTTTCTGCTTAGAATGCTGTTCTGGAGCTCTTAGTGTTGTTTCCTGTGTAATCATCTGGTGTAATCATCCTATATCAAGAAGAAAAGACATCAGTCTAGTTTCTGAACATATAACTGTGTGTCTGTCAGTGGAAAGGAGGAGATTATACAAAGGAGAGGATATGCTCCCTAAAAATTGCTTTATCACCCAGTAGACTTTGGTGGACACCTGAAAAGATTCACTTTTTAAAGTCACCTGTGTATGGCTTTTCCTCAGTTGTTTGGCTTAGATGTTTTAAGTCCCATTTCCAAATAAAGTGGTTCAATGGATGCACTTGATTCTGTTAAATAGTTAGATTTGACATCTAGTCCACATTCTCTGGCTGTGTACAGATGAGTCACATGTACTCATAGTGTGTCATGAGAATTACAGTAAGGAAGGGGATGCAGAAATCTCTGGACTGTATGATACCAGGAAAGATAGATCCTTGAGTAATCTGAGTTATTCACATTGGCTTGAAGTTCTTGGCTCTCTGACATATAGTTGACAAGACATCACAAAATGACACCCTCTTTTTTAATCACATGAAAACCCTATATCTCAAACAAACCAAACTCTCTAGATCACAAGAAGGATGCACGGTTGCCAAATTTACACATCATCCATCCGCATGTTTAGAGCAGCCTATATGCATTTGGCAACCTTCAGCCTCCAAAGAGTCTACTGGATTCAAAAAAGCCAAAGGATCCGTCTGTGGCATGGCTGTCAAAGCGGTGCAGTGGCTAGGGTTCATGCTCTGACTGATCATCACACAAGCATTCTCACCCCATATGAGTTGTTAACACAGCAAACACATTGCATTTGCTGTTGCTTTACCAATGGTTTTGACCACAGTGACAAATCACATCTGCTGCTTAACTGCAAGTGTGAAGATAGAGTCGAACTCCACCTCAACAGGGAATGATAGACTGTTTCAAGTCTTTACACATCATTTTTCAAATTGCACACAGTGATAAAGAGAAGCCTGACTTCTTCAATGTTAGGGACGAAGCAGCAAAGAAATTGCTAATTATAAAAGACAGAACTTCTTAGCTGCTGCTAGGAGGATTGGGGAAGTCTTCAGGGAAGAGGGAAAAGGCTGAAAAATCCAGAAGCAAATATGGGATTAGAAGAAAGAGGTAGGAAAGGGTATTACTTGGGTAACAGTCTCTTGGAAAACTACATAAATGTGTCTCTGCTTTATGTCTGATACTGGACAGCTTGTTCCCCCACTCAGGTTGGGAGTTAAAGATGCCAGATTTCTGCTGTGAAATTGCAATGAATGGAGGATGTGTGCATATATCAGAAAGTGGTGTATATATATATATTCTCAATATGGACCTTCCAGCATTAAAGTCCAGGATAAATTTCATTACTGTAAGTATATCTTTCAGAATATAATAGAAAGTCTATTTTCAGAGTGCAAAACAGCAATAAAAAGCCATTTCCCAAGCAATTTCTCCCATGTTTTATTGAGAGTAGGAATGTATGGTTTTGTCTATTCAGAATATTGAAGGAACAGCTCATGTCTCCAGAGGTGATTGAAGCATTGGGATTTATTTTGAAGTAATGAGCTTGGAAGAAAAAGATGGAGAGAGTTCTGTCATAGTTGAAAGTCTTATGGAAGGAGAGAAGGATGCTGAGAGTTGAAGAAAAAATGAGACTGCCAGCAAAAGCAAAGGCAGCATCCTGTCTGACCTTTTCTTCATGATCAGTCAGACATCTTCTCAGAGTGTTGTAGTCTCCTTTTTAGTTTTTTAGAGCTCCCTCCACCATGCAGTGCCCTCTTGCCTCCCCTGCTGATCTCTGTAGCAATTTATTGTCCCAGGGAGAAAGCCAAAGAACAGCAGGGAGACAGTGTTTGGTGCATTGTGGAATCCAGTGTCATCCACACTGAAATAAGCATAAAGAGCATGGTGGGTTCTTCTGGATGTGTCTTACAGACTGTAATCTCTGTAATTCCCAGCATCTTGTTAATAAAAGTACTAGTTTTTCCCCAGGTTATTCTTGTTATACTTTAATTATAAGCTCTTAAAAATATAGGCTAAGGTTACTAGCTGATTTTCATTGGCAATGCTAGATGGTACAATAACCATTTGAGGTGGCCTACTAATATTCAATTACAGTAGTTTGTTTAGTGAGCTGAAGTGCAACATTAGGGAAAAAAGTGTATTATTGTTTTTTTCCTTTATGCTCATGTTTGTGAAATGTTAATAAAAATCTTACAATTGAGAACTGCTTTCTTCAGTCTTCTGTATTGTCTTATGCTTTATTTTCTGACTGTCCCTATTGTATTAATTTCAGAAAATTAAAATTCTTAAGAAGTTCCATGCATTATTTTTAGTTCTGAAATGGTTGCCATCTTAAATTGGGTAGAGATAAAAAAAAAAGAAAACAAAATGTAATATCTTGCTCAGGAGCAAATTACTATATTTTTTAAATTTATCTAGGGTCAAAGAAGCATAGAAGTTAACATTTTCTTACTTAAAAGAGGGCAGTGATTACTTGTAGTACTCAAGCATGCCTCCTTTATCTGGTGATTTCAGAGTTCTGGTCTGAACCACAACTAGTGCATCACTCCTTCATGGACTGATTGGTGGTTAGAAACAAGATTTAACAAAAATTAACCACAGAAATAATCCTTTTATAAAATGTATTTAACTATACTTGAATATGTAAGTGCATGCTCACTTCCTAACTTACTAATATTGGAAAGATAGAGTAAAATTTTGGAGTTGCTGTTAAAAACTCTTCTGGAAAATATGGTCCTAAGTAATTAAAGAAAACACAGATTATTAAGGTGGCATTCCTAATTTCTGAACTGAAGCTCTTTAAGCAAAGTCTGTGTAAACAGCACACGTTATGTACAGAGAACCACCCCTGCAGTGTGATTTGAATAACTGAATAACTAAATCAGTGTTTCTCACGTGGCAGTATTTTTTGCTTTAAATCTATCTCTTCTCCCATTTACAAGCACAAAAGTGACTGAATTGTTGCCACCACCCTGTGATATATTTGTCTGAAAGGCATCAAATATCAGTGTTGAAGAGTCATGCCTCTTGACTTGACCCAAAGACCTAGTGTTAAATGATTTTTATCTGCTTTCTTCCTAGGAACATGAATTCAGCTAGCTGAGGAGTTTGGATCTGTCTGGTTCTACGTGCAACATCAGGATGACTTGGATAGGGAGCAAAGAACACTGCTGGGAAAGCTTTTGTATATGTTCTTAAGGGGGAAAAATAAGTGTTTGCTTATCTGCTGTGTTTAATCGAGTTGGGATTATAATTGCTCAAATTTTCATTCCCGACTGCTTTTGTAATGGGAACAGTGTTTGCAGTGTGTTTAGTCTTCCTGGGCTTCACTGTGTGCATTAATCTTGCTTTATGAAGGATTTACATTTTATATTTTCTCATAATATTTTTTTTTATAGGAAACAAAAAGCTCCCCAGGTAAGTCCATCAGGCAAGGCTATGGAAATTTAAAAGGAAAGGATAGCTGTCATAGTGAGGATTCATAAAGTGAGTGTAGCAAGGTTGGCAAAAAAAGTCAGAAAACTGTTTATGCTTTCAAAGGGTAACTAATGGTTTAATAGTAGATGGCATGAAGAAAATAACTGATATAAAATTTACAGGATGTTTTCATTCCCCAGTGAATAACATAGAAGAAGGTTAAAAAAAAAAAAAAGGAAAGAGGCCAAAAGTATGAAAATAGCTTTAAAGATAGAAGAATGTACATCAGGGAAAAGAGGAAATGTTCAATTTATGCCACTGTTTTTATAGACCTAGTGGATTTCACTTGTGACCTTTCAACACAAGCCAAGATTTTTGTACAGGCTTTCTATTTTGGACAATAAATGTATGTTGGACAAGTAATGCCTTTTGCATCTAGATACAAATGCCAATTTTATGGTAGAAAATGTAGTGGATTATGTAAAGTAGTGGTTGTTGATATCAGTGGATAAAAATAATGGATTAGTTCTGAAAATTATGGTGAATGCTGTTATGGAAATATCCTGGGAAATCATGAGCTGGGGGATGTGGAATGGATCTACATGTGGAACAAACTGAAATACAACTTTTTAAATTATTTAGCTGGATTCCTCTATCTCCTTTCCTATCTATCTATACAAACATAAGCACATACAGTATTAAAGAAAGAGGGAGAGTCCAGAATTTAAAGAAAATTCCCCATGGTCATAAACTAACCTGTAACATTGGAAAAATAGGAAGAAATGTTCCTAAAGGAAAAAACTATTCTGTAAATAACTAATATACAGTGCTGCATCTTGTGCTGAAACTATTACTGCCTGTAACTGCTGCAGAAACTGCACTAAATGGGCAGAACACATCGATTTCATCCTTCTTGCAGTGTTTTGGTTGTTTTTTTAAATTTTTTGAGACATTTGCTATTTCACTTTTTTGGTATTTCCCACATTTAATTTCTATCTAATCGATGCATGAGCCTTGAAAGTTGCATTTGCTAAGGCATTGATTATTTCCTTTCTAACAAACATAAAAATACATCATCTATCACTGATATTCACAGAACATTAACTAAGTTTTAGTTTATCCAAATTTATCCTGAGGTGCAAGTCATTCTTAAACCCTACACGAGTCGATCAATTCCACCTTAAAATTCAGACCATCCATTTTACAGGTTTCCTTTGGTGCTATTTGTCAGAAGATTTAAAGTCACTTGAAAATTTGTACACTGTGGTAAGCCTCAGTTATCAATTGCCATTTTTTCTTTTTCTGTGCCTTTTTCCCCCTCTACAGTAAGTCTCTCCTATTTCTATACATACTTTCTTCTTCTTGATATGATTCATGATGACTGTTTTTAAACATATGGTGATCATTGTGCATCGTGAAGATGAGATCCTTTACCCACATTTGAGATTATGAAATGTTTTGAGAAAAGCTCCTCTGCTTTCTCTGTATCAGTAAATCTCACATATCACTTCCACAAATGCATACATCTTCTCAGATCCCAATGCTTCTAGGGCCTTTGGAGCCAAAGCATTATGCAGATTTACATCAACTGTAAAAGTAAAATGATTTAACCTTTTTAATGTAAAATATTTTAATGTATTGATAAAAAGATCCAAAGAATGGATCTTATCCATTTTTCCCCCCGAAGTCAAATTGAGTGTATGTTACATTGTATGTTTCCAGCAACTTATTTTGAATCTATTTACGCTTTCAAAGGACTATTATTTATAAACTGTTTTCTTACTTTGCTACTTTTTGTAATGGATAAAGGTGTAGAAATATTGAGGACATATAGGAAATTGGGCTGCTTGCTGGCTGGGGAGAAATTCATATTAGCTACTGTCTACTTCATCTCCTCTTATTGTTTGGAGTGGAAATTAACTCTCCAATACCTATAGTGACATGGAAAACATAATCTACTTTTTTATTAGCTTGTAGATCAAATAGCCCAACTCAGGGAAATGGGTTCCAATAAAAGCTCAATTTTTTATGCTGGGCAGAAAATCCATATTATAGAAGCTATCTTCATTATTCATTGGTATTTTCCTAACTTAAAGTTTCCTTCAAGTAGTGTTAACATTTGATGATGGAAAATGAAGGCCAATAAGCTGTACTGGGTACGTGCTTTGTAAAATGAGTTGGCCTCTTGGGAACAGAAGAACTACAACTTCAGTGATAACAATTATGTTTTTATGGCCCAAGACAGAAATAAAATGTTGAAATGGGAAATTAATGCAAAAGCTTAGTAGGAAAATTATCAAAAGCTTAGAACCAGAGCATGTAAAAAGTCATTGTAATATATCAAAGGATCTGTTTATGAATGATGAGAGAAGCTGTGAGTTATAAATAAGGTTATACTTTCCCATTCTCCTAACATCAAATACTGGCTAAAAAATCTTTTTAATAAAAATGTGAATTGTGTGGGTTTTACTTCCCTTTTTCACAGGTTCAATTGTCCTTGTTGCTTAAGGTAATAATTGAAGAAAGAAGTCAAAGACCACTTCAATTTCTAGTTTAATGATGGATAGACAATGATAGAACATATGAATATGAAGACATATTATTTGGACACTGTAAGCTTCACAGTAATTTTTGATATTATATATTGATGTGATACTTCTGTTTTCAGTCAGCAGAAGTTGTCAAAGCAAGAAAACAAAAATCAGCATGAGATGAGAGTGGGTTCCTAAAAAATCCTTAAACTGCAGATCCTTACTGTGGTAATGCTCAAAAATTTATATATCTCTCTTCTGGTCAGTGCTAGCTAGTGTCACTTTGATTTTTTTTTTTCTTTTTTTTTTCCATTTGTTATGCTGTTGTTCATTTGAATTACAAGTATGGTGGCTGGCAGCAGTTAGCAGTAGTGTATACTGGGATGCAAAATGCTTCATAACCTTTATTAAGAAAGACTTCCATAAAATCCAAAATTGCATTAAAAATTCCCAGTTAACTCACTGCCCATAGGAATTAAATTAATCCTTTTATTGGTTTATTTAATCTGATTGAACTTTTCATGCTCTAGTATTTGCATGCATATTTCCATGTGCAGTGTGTGCATATGCCATGTGCAGGATAGAAAACCCATTTTTAAGCAATTTTAAGCTCCCAGTTACTGAGCAGCAAACCTTTGGTTTCCATAAATGCATAGCAGGTGCCACTCACTTGTGTATATTTGACTTTATATATGTGCTGGAAAGACTCTAATGTGTATTATAATGGACAGAAAAATATTAATTTTTGTGTCAGAAAGCTCCCATCTCAAGTCAGGATGACACTGCTGTACTCTGTTTTGTATGAGCACATTAAACCAAGTAAACATATAAACAATCTTTCATCCTACTTAAAATATTTAGAAGTATCAATGGTAGGATTAAAAGATTTTGTGTCTTCCCCAGGTCTGGCAGAACATTTGTGTCAAAGTGAGAAGCTGAAGACAGACCTATCAATAGCTCCTTACCCTTCAGCATTGCAACAGCGTATGAATATTGAAGAAACATTTTTCAGGGAAAGCAAGTTCCTACAAAATTTTAAGGTTATAAAGAAGGCACAGAGATTTTAGGCTTTCTGGACAGTGCCTGGGGAAAGATTAGCACTTTCAAACAGGATCCACTTGAGTCAGCAAAATGAGTAAGGAGCTGCCAGAAGCCAATTCTTGCTCATTGTCCATTTAGATACGTAATAGGTGATGGGAAGTGCTGAGATGGGGACCTCATTTTAAAACTCAAATCTTAGAACTCCACAGGGACTCCCTTGAAATCCCCAGCCTGGGATGTTGCTTCATTAATAGATAATAGACTGTCTAAAAAGCAGACGAATTTCAGAAAAATTGAGTTGGTTGCTTTGGTTTCTATTCAGTGTGAGGCTGCAGTCTCTAATTCACATTTTCAGGCTAAGAGTGATTCTGTTCACAACACAAGGTGACTAAATTCTGCTCAAATCCCTTCAGACACATGGGGGTCAGGGAAATTTAGGATTTACTTGTAATGCTTGAAGTGCCCCCTTTCTCTTCTTAAAGGAAGGATATAAGAGAAAGTTAAAGTCCCATATCCCTGTCTTTAGTCATTTTTCTATCTCTTATGCAGTCCTGAGAACTGATTGCTAGAGAGTTTTTTACCAATAGGGAGGCTGTGGGTAGTTTAGGGAGCTGGTGTAAGAGATTTTTCTTTAATATTGCTAGCTGACAACTAAGTTTATTCAAGAGAATAAAGAAACATGGTATTAACTTTGCAGTAAAACAGGAACTGCTGCTGAAAATTGCCAGTTGAGCAGTGGTCAGCCCAGTATGTCAGAAGGCAGCTGTTCTTGATTTTTCAACAGCCAGATTAATGTTAGTTTTGTGGGAAATTTTTCATTTATATAGTTTCTTATTTTGCATGTAGTCCACAGGAAAAAACAAAAGAGAGCTATAAAAAGATACAGTAGAATACCTGATCAATAAGTGGAAAATAGTATCCCCCCAACATCGATATACTCAGCATTATGTGTTTAATAGGAAGCTCTTACTATTGATTCATTTTTTAATTCACCGTCCATTAAAGTGGTTTGTCTTTATATAATGTTTTCTTTTTCTTTGGTCAATATGTTTCAGCAAGCTTCTTCTATCTGGTCTGTGCAATAGTTGGTGCTAACACAGATCAAAGTGCATCAGATGTTTCACAGTGCACAGTTTAATGAAATGTGACTTACTAAATTTTTAGCAATTTGAGCATCCAGCAAGGTGTCATCCAGGGGAGTTTGTGTCAGACATTCAGGTGGAACACCGAGCACATGTGACTGAGATCTTTGAAAGAAAGACTGGGGAGGTTGAGGCCACCCTGGAACGTGAAGGGCTGGCTCATGCAGCCACATGTACACCAGGCCACTGAGGTGGAATGAAAATATCTGATTTTGAGATGTGTCATCATTTAAGGCTTTTGTCTCCTTCCTAAGGGCTAAGTGATAGAAATCCATTACATTTCATGGAGCCAGCTCCAACACCATGTCTCATTCTGAGAAGTCCCCAATGTTATCATAGTCGCTCTGATTATCTTCTATGGCTTTGAGGAAAGTGTGAGAGCAGATATTTTTGTTCTTCTTTTGTTGGGTTAAACCATGAGGCAAAATCTTTAGCACTAATTATTTGTCTCAGTAGAAGTTATGTTGGCTTTGTACTAACGCTGTCTGTCAACCCTCCTATAGAACAGCAGTGGAGGGCTCCTTCTATTATTTGCGGGATAAGAGGAGATATGTTTCTTTTTGTCTTGCTTTATTTTGTTTTTGGTGAGTTTATTTTTCTGTGCATTTGCTATGCTAGTTCAGGAACCCTCGAGAAACAATACTATTCTTCACTTCAAATCACTCCTTACACACAGAAGTTGTTATCTTTTTTGTGACAATGTGGGTTTGCTCTTGCGTGTGAGTTGACTGTTAATCACTAGGCTGTTCATTTCTATTGGCTTCACAACCAGCCTAATCAGTTCATTATTGAGCTTAACTAAAGTGTTCTCATCCACTCTGCAAGGAAAATACTTCTGAAGCAAGCAGATGGGCACTTGACTGCCTTTGCTCTCGATGTGTACTGTGTACTGCACTTTAGATGGAGGGCTGGCAATGATCCCAGCCTCTTCCCTTCCTGAGATCCTATATTGCTACATTTCATGTTCATGGCTACTGAGGTTTTACATGTTCATTAAATAATGCAAGACTAAGGATCCCATATTTATGCATGGAGACACAGAACCTTTAAAAAAAAGTGTTCTTACAGTGGTTTAACTTTTAATAGTATAGAGCAAATGAAGACTGAAAGCAAAAGACTCACTGGAGAAAAAAAAACAAGGGTAAACTGAATCTTTTAAACTATTTTTCTCTGCTTTGCAAGCCAGCATCTCATACAGAAGACTAAATCATTACGACAGGTAAATGCATTTTACTAATTGTTTGAAATAGCGTCATAGCAGTCATATTGCTACAATAAACTTGCTTTGATGATTGAACTAGATATGTTTTTATCACTTCAATATTAACCTCTCTCTCATCCAATAGAATTGTCCCTCCCTCATCCAGTAGAATTTCAGTATTCTATCCTCACTCATTTCAAAACAAAACAAAATTTGATTCATTCAAACTATGAATCCCTTCGCACACATACCACTACCCCTGCACAAAAAATCTAAACAACAAAATATTATAGTTAATTATAAAAAAATATATGCAGATCAAAAGACCAGTAATCATCACCTGTGCATTCAAGTCTAGCATTCTTACATTGTTGCTCTGGTGTTTGATACGCTTCCGTTCATTAATGAGGAGTAGCTGTAAAAAAAGGTTAGTTTTATTTCAGCATCAGCAAATTACTTTTTAGACAAAGTGTTAAAAATGCTTTGGCATTGATACAGTTTACTGCTTTAGCAGTAATGCAATTTTTGTTCATCAAGGAGGTTCAAAGCCTCAGAGTTTGCATTTTGATGAACTTGGAGGTCTTTTACAACCTTAATGGTTCTATGATTGTATATAAGCAAATGCTACAAACAAGAGAAAAAGAGATTATGTCCTCTGTCTATTGCTTCAGAATGTTTACTATTGAAAGCTGGTTCATATCTAGTGTAAGGAAGAACTTGCAGATAAATATATTATTAAGCAATAAAGAAGTTTATGATGGCACAGGGTGTATCACTTCAGCTGGGAATTATTTCATTTTCACAGTAATGATTTAGGTGAAAGAGTAAAAGTAATTAAAAATAGGACTGTTAGCAGAACTGCTGTGTCATACAGAGTGTAAGGTATAAAAGCTCACTATCCTTTGTCTGTTTAGAAAGGCAAATACTTTTAGAAACATTTCAGTTTCCTACCTTTCAAGACATTAGGAAAGGATATTCTGAAAAAGTCAAAATGACACTATCAGAACATTTCAGAATGAAATGTTTTATTTTTGGTAGAGATTTTCTTAGAATTATTTTAATGTTATACAATATAAGATAAAATGGTTTCATAGTCTCATGCTTCTGTCAGATTTTGAGTGTGTCTTCCATATTTTTTTATGATGGAAAACCTTTTACTACAAGTAAGTAAGAAATAGAGAAGCTGCAGGCAAATGCTTTCAGTCAAACAAAGATGTGTTGTTTTTGTGTATTCCATCATCCTGACCTGGAAAAAGTGTTTGAATGTGAATACGAATTCTTCTTCAGAGAAACTCTGATTATTGCTCTATAGATCAATGCCATCATCTTTCACCATTTAAGATCTAGTCCAGAGTTCCTAGCATTCAACAGGAGTATTTATTCAAGCTTCCATGGGCTTTGGTCTAGGAAGTGAAAAGGAGTTCCAAGTCTCATTATTAAGTGAGAGCTAGTGGAGTTTGTTTCAAAAGTGAAGCAGATATTGATCTGCTGTGTGAAACTATTGCATGGTCTTCTAAACATTTGGACTAGGCCCTGGAATTGTTGTACAAGGTTCTGGCTTAATGTGAAGTCACGTTGTCTAACCAAGTGTGAACCTGAAAATCCATTGAAATTTTATAGCCTACAAATTCTGGCTAACCTCCTTAACCTTATTTCATGCCTTGCTAATCAGTAAATATTGTACTGGTGGTTTTTTGGGTTTTTTTTGGTGATAGATTCTACTAGGTGTTAATGTGAAAAGTTCCGATGTGCTCACCCAGAGAAAACACAGTTTCAGAATCAGTCTGGAGTGGCTCCAGTATAAACACCTTGATCCTTTGACTCAAGGCTTCTCCACAGTGTATTGTGAGAATGCAATTTTTCAAGCCTGAGAGTGAGAAGTGGAAGCTAGTCTGGATTTGGGTTTTTCTTGATATAGGAAGGGGAGAGAAATGGCAGAGCTGAGCTGCCTAGAAAACAAGGACAAATTTGGAGAATGATGTTTTTGGTGCTTCTGCTGCCTTGCAAAAGAGAGAAGGGGATAAGGATGATGTCTCAGCTGAGTCTGCTGGCTTGAAGGGGGCTGGAAGTAGGTGCCCTGGATCACAGACTAACCCCTACCTCAGCCTCAGCAGTGACAGCAGCAAACCTGTTTGTGTCCGAGGTTTGCTGCCAATGCAGATGATGTTTGTGCCATGGCTATGGTTGTTTTCTCATCTGTTGTCTGAAGCAGCCGCCCACTTTGTCTGTGCCTAAAGTTTACTCTGTTCTTCTAGCACTAATTCCCTTTTTGTTTTGTTTTGCTTTGAGAGATATTCCATACTCATTTATCTCTTTGCAAGCTCAGTTGAAAAGACGCATGGTTTTTTAAAGGCTTTAAAATACTTTCTGGGGATTGATTGTGACATTTCAACTTTCCTCCCATACCAACATTGTAATTACATTGCTGGGTGTAGGGAAAAAAAAAATTAAAAATCAGTGTGGTTAAGAGATCTTGAAGTCCATCAAAGATTTCTGAGAGCTTTAGCTCCAGAAAATCTGGGAAGGCTTGCAGGAAAAGTTCTCAAAAAAAACCCCCCACAACATTTTACAAAGAATCAGTAACAACTTAATCCACATTAATTAGGACACAATGTTATAAGCACAATTAAGTAGTGGGGCTAAACGCAAAAGCTTCTTAACATTTTACTCAGATTTTGTTGAATAATGATGTACTTAATGTTTATTTTGACTCAGTAAACATTTCCTCATCATACAGGATTACATCCACGAAGCATGAAAGGTAAAAAGTACTTAACATTAAACTCTAACACAAAAACTTAATTTGCAAAGGACTGAGGTTTCCTTATAATTTTCTTTTTAGAATAATTTCTAAATAATTCATATATCTTTGAAGTAAATAGTTTTTATTTATGTTGACATTAGTGTCCATGAAAAAGTTCCAGTAAAATAAAACATTTTCTAGGACTTTTATTTCTTTCAGTGATAGATGGTCAAATTCCAGAGAAATCTTGTCTTTTCTATAGAGAAAATGCTTGAAGTCACAATGGGTCATCTTCCTTCATTAAAAAAAAAAATAAAATTGCCATGAAAACCAAACTTTTGTGTAACCAGGATATTTTGACAATTTTAATTTCTTGAGATGTTCAAAATCAGGATTATAAGCAGGTGTCAGGCAGGTTTAGCAAAATGATGTTTTTCCTCCATTTATTGGATATGAAAGAATTAGAAAAACAAAATCTAGGAAGATTGATTTTTTTTTTGTCTGTCTGTGATGCAGTAATTCAGTAAAATTGAAATCTGACATTTGTTGACTTAAGATTAGCAGCAGTCAGGCATGAGGAGAAAACAATGCATTATACAATTTTCTTTCTGACTTATGTTCCTAATCCCTGTAAAATGTCAAATTGAAGGTGAGAAAGAGCAAATCTCCTGTGCAAGAATGTAATGAGAGAAACTCTTGCCATGTGACCAGTTTATGCCATGACTACTTGCAGAACATCATTTTTGCTGACAGCAGAGCAGTGGTGTTGTTTTCATGCTGGTAAATCCGAACACACCAAATGAATTCTGGTGACATTTACTGCTAGGGTCTCAGCTTTTCTTCTTCTAGTCTCACGCGTAATACTCTTCCTGATTCCCTGTTCCAAGGCAACATACAGTGCAGATGCACTGAAGTGTGCTATTTGGACTACTTCTTTCAGGCTGACTCCCTCAAGAATAGCTGCCGAAGGGCTTGTGCTTCATTGCTTAGTTATAAAATATAGCACGCACTGTACGTGGCCAGAAGAAACAAACAAACAAAAAATTATCTAAATAAACAAAAACTGTCTTGTAAACTTTTGAACCCCACTTCCCACCAATTTTTTGCTTAAGGCAAACAGCCTAATGACAATTAAACTGCCTCAGAAATATTAACCTACATTGACATCAGCTAAGTGCTCTCACAAAATTGATGCAGGTTATGCAGCTCTTATGATCTGCTGGATATTAATGTGTTTTGAAGACAGGATAGAGCACTTCACCCAGCAAGTCTGATTTTTACTTAGTCTTACCTTTGTTTGCTCATGTGAAAAAAAAAATCCTTTATTGCATATTTTTCTTTCAAAACCACCTGCAAAAACAGTGAGCTTTTGAATTCCTCTTGCTTGTTTACTTCTTCCTTTTTGCACTTAGTATGATTTGTATAGGCAACATATCTTCAACAATATTATGTGTTTACATGTTAGTGGATGTTTGTGAAAAGGCTGTTTTGTTTAATGCTGCTCTAAATACCTTTTCTCCTTTTTGTTGTGTGAACTCTTAATTTTTGCCAGAAGAGAAGGGGAGAACTTTACAAGCCCAGCTTTTCTTCAAGTCAGATTCTAGGTTTCTTCTGAGAAATCTATTCCAAAAGGGCAAACTCTTTCCGCAGAAAATCGCTTTACCAAAACCACAGTTATTCATCAGAAAAAGTTTGGATGGAAGCACTTCATCCAGTCTCATTTCTTTCTGCATTAACAGCTATCTTCAATGCACGGATCTTTGAATGCCTTCCAGTTATATCCCTCAAAGATGAGAGACACACTCCTCCATAACAGTTCCTCATTTGCAATTGCCTGATCAGCCCTCAGCCCTCAAGCACAAGTTCAGTGTTTCATAACATTAATTTCTTATAGCCATCTTAAAATCTTGGAAAATTGAAGACATTCTGTTGGAGCAGCAATGATGTAGCATCCATTACTTGTATATTTTTTATGTTCTTCATTACCCTATTAATTTATAAAAAAAAAAAGAGCAATGAGGGAACATATGATGCTTGCCTTTTTAAAATCTCTTACAACCCTTCTTTCAAATTTCTATTTTTAATATTTTAATGCATTAATTTTATTTAATGCAAGTTTAATATTTACATATTTTTTCAATGTTATAGCTAACAGAAACTACATAACTAATCCTTTGTTGCAGCCATCTATCATGCAGTTATATACGCACTCTTCATTGTGCACTCTTCAATAGGGGCATACTACAAAATTATAAGATATGCATGACTTTGATGTTTTTGCTGGTGGCTAATGTGGTACTCATTGTGGTAATGAAATATTATTTTTAAATACTGTATTAATGGTGTAAGGTGGTTACTAGCATGTAAGAATGTAAGAAGAATAGGGATAAAAATGACAAGCAGGACAATCTTCATCAAGAAATTGATGTGTGTTTGAGCAAAATGCTTTTACTTCTAAATTTAAAGACTTCAAAGCACCTATTTCCTGAAACGACTATAAGAAGTACAGCAAAAGAGAAGAGTAGACCTACTGTTGCTAAAGCCAAATGTAGTAAGTTAGATCTGTGTCTCAGTAATCAGCACTGGAATATTTCAGCAATATCCAGAAAATTACAGATTCTGCACAAGTTCCTCAGCTTCATCTCATTCAAACTGGATGGGCATGTTAAAACACAAATTATTAGACTTTTCTATTCCTGGCTTCTTTTACTTTTTGAGATATCCATTTCTGCCTCAGTTCTCATGTGGTAAGTATAGTTTCTTGATAAAAGTCCCTGGCAAATTTCATGAGTTTCATCATGAGTATATGAATCAGTGAAACTGTATAATCCTGAAAAATAGAGGACAGAATCACACAGGAAGGTACAGATGTTTGATCACATTTTTCATGCACGCAGAGCAGGGAAGATTCATTACGCTGAGCAGAACTGTTTGAACACCATTTTGAACCCAAATGGACTTGTTCTATTGAGTGGTATGGTGTACTAATTTGAGGATTTTAGTGCTTTCATGTGCTATGTGACTGTCATCTCATGTAGAGGTGGAGCAGAAAAGGTGGATGACCATTTTCTGAGGCTTCTCTGCAGTGTTAGAGGGCCTTCTACTAATTGATACCTTTGCTCTTAGTGGCAAGGAGAGTGATTAATCTTTGCATTGATCTATGGCACACCCCCGCCTTTAAGTTTCACACACTTTGAGAGTCAGTCCTTCTAAAGAATAGCATTACTCAGAGATCATTCAGGGCTTGTTACATTTGGCATAAAAGTTTCATCAGAGTTCAGGACTTTTGCTAAGTCTGGTTCTCAAGAGACATGAGATTGGCAGGAGAAGTAACTACTGCAATATGAAATACCATGGCTTGTACAGCCAGAAAAAAAAAAAATAATTAAAATCCTAGCTTAATGACTGACAGAAAAGAAATACCAAGTCTTGTAAAGGATGAGAAAGGGTAGGCACCATCTGCTACTCTGTGGAGTAGGATTATAAAATATGTCAGTCATGCCATCGATGAGAAAAGTGGAGAAAATGCTGCATGTCACGGCATCTGTTATCCCAGGTAGAACTTTCAGGGAAGGAAAAAAATGCCTGATATAGTGCAGAGAAGCTGCTGCTGGTGGTTATGTGACTTTCAGCATTCCTGAATGTTCAAGCTCTAGATTCCAGGGATCGTCTCCATCCCAATGGAGGAGGAAGCATATAGAGAAATGCAAGGGAGATCTAACATTTAAGTATTTGTTAACAGAGAAAACATTAAATATTTCTACTCTAAGAATTTCTTTTTCCCACATAATATCATATCCATCTTGTTTCTAAACTAATAGCTTTGTGTCAAGAGTTTGAAAGCTCCTTGACTTAAAAGTTTTACGAATGCTGAAAAATTTATTAATTCTGCATCTACTCAGAGAAGCAGATATTTGATATCCATGACATTCAGGTTCTCAAGAGAAATGCATTCCACACAACAGCAGGGTGTTTGGTAGCATGCTTATGACCAAAGAGAGTCTGGTGGAGGTCACAGGACAGAAGGCCAGATCTTCCAGTGGCCAACACCTGCCTGTGCAGAGAACAAGGCTGATTAAAGGGGCTGGGGTGCTCAGTACAAAGGTGCATGTGGTACCCAGGTGAGTCCTCTTGGTGCTCTAGAAAAGGGTTATCTATTTTATTCTTCTTCAGTAAGGCCTGGATCAGTGATGCTGGACTGTTGAGTTAATATTGTAAAAACTGAAAGGTGGAGATAATAATAACAATATCAGTCTGGTTTCCTACTGCAGTTTAGAGTCCTTTGAGGGATGCAATTTGCAGTACTTATGTAGGATGTTTTGTGCATATCTTGTCATGTTGTTTTCTAGCCTCCTACTGTGTGGATATCTTTATAGAGGACTATGTGATTAAATTTTTGAGTTTCCAGAAATATCGTTTTACTGATCACTTGTGGGAATGTGGGTTCTCTTCTTCCCTCAGTTCTTAGTGAATGATAGAGATTCATGAGAAGTTG
Source organism: Irena cyanogastra (assembly GCA_013397155.1). Classification (NCBI taxonomy): domain Eukaryota; kingdom Metazoa; phylum Chordata; class Aves; order Passeriformes; family Irenidae; genus Irena; species Irena cyanogastra. The sequence continues at coordinate 126,993 of VWZV01007435.1, read as the reverse complement.
AAGGAATGGTATTGTCCTCACATTTGATTTTGGCAGAGACACTGGTTCATCTTGTAAGCTTCATAAATTTGGAAATGCTAAAAGAAAAGGGCAAACCTTTAACTGGCTTTTTCCTGTTGAACATTTTAATTTCATCTTCTTTCACAAGTATAGCATATTCAAACCAGAGATAATTTTCCAGAGAAATACCAATTCCTGATGGTATTTACAGAACATCTGTAATTTTTAGAGATTTAGTTCCATGTGAATCCATGGTAGAAGCACTGCTGATCAGATCCTGGCTCTGTGTTGCCATTTATATTGATGTCATGTATCTGAGCTCAGAAACACTGCAGACCATTTTCCACTAATGTAAGTCAGCAACCTACCTGCAATCATTTGACTCATTGAACAGTGGGTAACATATGTGTTCTGAAATAAGGTGAGATTTGACTGCCTTTCTCTTGACCTTGCCTTTGCCCTTTTAAATATTTGGATTTATTTTGTTTCAAATCTAGATATATTGCACTGTACATTTCTGATTCTGTCTGCTACAGAAAGCAGTTTCTACAGTAAACCACACAGAATTTTGACATAGATTCACATAAGCCAATTTGAGAAAAAAATACTATTTCCACATCAATATAGATTTCTTTATTGATCTTAGAACAATAATGCATGAGACCTAAGAGATATTTTTACATATGAATAAGAAAGAAACTCCTGGTCCCATTCCTAAGGAGAGAAAAGGTGAAATAATAAAATAACTGCCAAAAAATAACAAAATCAATCAAACAAACAATCCTCAAAATGAAAAACCTTTTGATTTTTTAAACATTTATGTACATGCACATATATTATGCATACTTCAATTATATGTATTATATATATATATATATATATATATATATATATATATGAAAGAAAAAAAAGCTGTAAAATCTGCTAGGAGAATTTGCCAAATTTACAACTATTCCTTCATAAATTGCCAGGAAATTTCTGACTGTATTCTGTGTTTTTCTTGAAAGAGAAGTATTCTGCCTTTCAGGTCCCAAAAGTGCAGCTGGTCAAAAAAAGCTTTCTTTTCACTAGAAAATGAATCATAATTTATATGGCATTCACTAGGAGGACATAAATATGGAAAGCAAAGTTATCACTTCTTTGAAAAATCCATAATTTGAAAACCATATTTTTTTCCAGTGACTTGTATCTCAGTAGAAAAGGATATCACATTGAAAAGAAGAATCTTGCTCTAACAGATTTAATTGGACTGTATCAGATTTCAAAGTGTATTTTGTTAATTTTATTCTGCAGCGAAATCCTTACATTGTATTGTTAGATATACAGATATTTAGAGAAAAAAATGCACAAATTACTAATACTAGAATTCAGCTTTTAGGAAATAAGTTTAGAGAGCATCTGCAAAATGAAAATCTAAGGGAATAGGAATTCTCCAATAAATACTGAAGTTTATTGTAAAGAATATCAGTTTTGTATGATTTTGTCACTTTTTCCAGTGAGTTACAATAATAAATGATATTAATTTTTCTATTTGGAAGGTAGAAAATACAGGTGACAATGGAAAATTCATGGGGGAAAAAAAGAATTGAAAACAAAAACCAAATAATTTATTGCCTGTATTTTATATTAAAGATTTGACAACTAATAAAGTTGGTGATCATGTGGATAAACATGATGATGCCTTAGCAGCATTCTCTAATCCTTTGAACAAAAATTAGCATCTGTTTGACAGAAGAAAATTGTTCTAAGCAATTTTCTACTAGCACAAGGGGAAATTTTGTCTTGACATTTGGAGTTTGAACATTTATTTTGACTTGACCATGACTGTTGAAGACACCTCCACACTTCTTGTATGTATGCAGAGAAGATAGGGGACAGATGGATCCTGCAAGAAAGAAGGAGAATGACAGTTTACAAGGACATGTAGTGGCAGGACAAGGGGGAATGGATTCATACTGAAAGAGAGTAGGTTTAGATTAGGTAGTAGGAAGAAATTATTTACTATGAGGGTAATAAGGCGCTGGAATGGAAGAGGTTGCCCAGAGAAGTTGTGGATGCCCCATTCCTGGAACTGTTCCAGGCTGGACAGGGCTCTGAGCCACCTGGTCTAGTGAAGATGTCCCTGCCCATAGCAGATATTGAAAATAGATGATCTTTAAAGGTCCCTTCCAACCTCAGCCATTCCATGATTCTATGTATAATTCTCAAAAGCATCTTTCAGAATCTTTTGCAGAATTAATTCTGCATATTGTAGATTTTGTTAATTTTGTATTATATTTTCCATACCAGGGCAGTGAAAATTAAAAACTGAAAGCATAGTTATGGTTATTCTTCTGCTGTCTGTGGTCAGCTGGGGGCAAGGCTTAATACACAGTTACTTGTGCTAAATTAACTCATTTTAAAAATATATTTATATAAATATCATCTAAAAGATATAAAAAAAAACCCAGAGAGACACATTGTAGAGTATTAGGAGGGTAAATAAAGAAAATGCATATGAATGCATACATAAGCATATATACACACATTCATTTATAATATGGAGCCACAGAAATGAAGCTTGGGTCTTGTTGTTCTCAGGACTGAACACATTTCCAGTAACAGACAATTTTTCCCACCAATTTATTTCCTATATGAAATTATTAGATGTGTAGTCAAAGGAAAGGAAACCGACATGGCAGCAAATTACTTTGCTCAGAGTCATGCAAGTAAGTTTGTGATTGATTAGTGTTCCCTTTCATACCAGACCAGTGATGTATCCTTTTTGTAGCAATGCTTCCTCCCCAGGAATAATAAGAAGTAAAACATCCACAGTTCTGAAGGGCAGCATTTAAAAATGGAGTTGTTTATTTATGGCTTTTGTTAATGAATGCCACCTATTTTAATTTTTATTATTTATGAAGAAAAGGCTGGAAACTGAGTAAAAAAGTTTCAAGCAGTAAGCTGAAAAACTAGAGATGTCAATCCAATGGAAGTAGGGATTTAAAGTTCAGGTAAGCAGCAAAGAAGAGTAATAAGAGCTGATATTACGGGGATCCCTTTAACAGCCCTCATTTGGAAACTTTGTTGTTTTATAAGGAACAATTTACCTCCAGAGATAACATAAAGAATAATTTATATCTCCTATACTTTTGCTATCATTATATGCCTTCCCTTGAATACTCTTGATAGACGTTACTAAATTGTCTTTATTTTTCTTAGCTATTATAGACATGAATCCCTTTAACACTGTCACAGTTTATTCTAGAAAATCTTTACAAAGTATTAAAAAATGGAGCATTTTCTGGTCTTTTTTTCTGGAAATTATATTTTTCAGTTACCAGAACTACTCATAATTATGGTATGAGAGGGTTTTCTCTATTGACTTACTGGTAAGTTTTATGTCACACTGTGACATTGTAGGGTGTCTCATCACCAGGATGAATTACACCACTTTTTGGTGAAGGGCTGCAGCCTCAAATTTGAGAAGAAATCTACTGTTACTCTGATGTTGCAATGGGGTTTGTTGAAGTCCACTAGTGTATTGAAATATTCTTGTAAGGCAGAGCTCTTAGTGGAACAGAACTTACTTTATTAAGATGTTGTCCAAATATTTGGTGGCCTTTCTGCTTTAAAGTAGGTTGTTTTTTTTGTTTTTTTTTTTTTTTTTTTTTTTTTTTTTT